>JAPMOQ010042318.1:999372-1070747 GCA_026543055.1 Argiope trifasciata | reverse complement strand
GGTTTAAACTGGTTAATTATTTAAATTAATTAAGACAAATAATAATTTAAAATATTGTTCTAACATGGTAACTTGAAATTTGTGATCGTAAATTTACTTTTTTTTAGAATTATTATCCGAATGAAAATAGAACCTATATTTCCTAGCAAAAGATCTAACATTTTTTGAAAATTGATTGTAGAAATAACGAAAGCCAGTTAATAGTTAATCTACACATCAATAACCTAATAAATAGTTATTAAGTATAAGTAATCTTATTTTGTTTTTAAAAATTATTTATTGTTTAATTATTAATCGAATACAATTTATTGAATTGGCATAATTTTTTGAAATCGCATATTATTAATTGACTGTTCTAATAGTTAAGTAGCGAAAATGCATAGAAAATTTGATGCGATTTCAAGTCCAAATCCAATGTCCTATCTAATTCAAATTTGAACGCTTTGTCGGAAAAAATCTCAAACAAGTTGGTAATGATATAAAAAAATTAATAAATAAAATTTGAAATTAATGCTCTAGATATATTCAAAAAGGAAAATTGATAATGCTCTAGAATTAAAAACTAACAATTATTATTATTAAAATTCAAACAATTGTTAATTTTTGGATTCCTTTGATTTTATATTGATATCGATTTGAGAAATCATTGCTAGTTGTAACAGTTTTTTGGAAAAAATACATGCATTTTAAAATATACTTGAAATTCTTTTATCATTGCTACTTTTTTATAACTTAACTATTCATTTATAAAAAGCATTTAAGCACATTCAACAGTTGTATTGATTTCTACACTAGGAATATTTTTTCAAGACTTATCGCTTGTTGCAACTTTCTCCGATATGAATTAACAACGATGTTTAAAATTATTTTCTCATCACCAATCTTTTATTAATTTCAATGAATAAAGAAATATGGCAATTATTATGATTGATTATAATGGAAAAAAAATGATATCAAATGATTTAATATAAAATTAAAATAACTTTCTTTAACAATCAGCATAATAGTCAGATTGCTGAAACATAATATCAGAATTGGTTGAGAAAAACGTGTCTAAGACACATATTCGATTTTCGTGTATTATTAAAATATACCAGAGATTAATTGCCAAAGAATGACAGGATAGATTCAGTTGAAAAAATTCATTCAAAAAGTTACAATTTCATAACTATTGTAAGCTAAGTACCTGTAAAGCGTTCTATGGAATGAAAAATATATTTTAGAGATGTGGGAAAGTTTTGGGATGACCACTCCGACTGGTTTTATTTTCTTTTGTACAATGTTTCGGGGACATAGAAAAAGGTTTATTATTGCTGAAAAAATGACGCAAATTAATAACTAAAGATGATCTGCCAACGATAAATAGACAATCTACTACTTTTTTTGTAGCTTCTATAATGTATTAATCCTCTGAATAAAAATACATGCAGAATGATCAAAATAAGTTTGTTTGGATCCTTGTCTCATGCAAAACTTGAGTGATTTTAAACTTCAGGATCAGTTTTTGCGGGGCTCTATTTTCTCCTTTCTGTAATATACCTTAACCAAAGCAGCATAAGAAAAGAATCCGCTTCTGCGAAGCAAATTTTAATAGGAATCTTCCATTACATCCTTTTTAATTGTTAATATTTAAAATATATGACGATTCAAAAATACACGTTCTGTCTTTCCTTTCCTTTCTGATCTGAAAGCCAAATGAATAATAGGAATACAACGAATGAAAATCTCCCACAAGGGTGAGACAGAATTTCTTTTTTGGTGACTACCACCACCTGTTAATCTATTTAAAGTCAGCTAAAATAAAGTAGCAGATTCATTCCCCAGAATCTCGATCTCTGGATATTCTCACGTGGGGACAGCATTTGATTCGCGTTTCTCTCTCGGATGTCCGGAGGAATCGCGCATGCGCATTCCGAGAGTGCTCCAGCTTCCCATCATCATCATCAACACCATCCCCGATTCTTCCAAAGGCAGAGTGAAGGCTCCAGCAGCGGCAAGATAGCAGCGTTCCATGGCTTGCTCTTCAGCCAGCACCGGATTTCTTCACTTCAGTTCATTTACGACCGATTCTTTTCAGGATTCCAGTCCATCTACCATGGCTTCAGCACCTGTCACCCCCAGTGGATCCCAGTAGTGAGTTACATTTCAAAAATCCATTCCGAATCAGCCCATAAATCGTTTGGTGTTATCATTATTCACCTCGATCTTCCGGGATGGAAATTTTTCAGTACAAAAAAGGAAGGCAGAACCACCTTCTCGTTCACCCGGCCGGCGACTTACGTAACAAAATGTATTTGTTCTAACTATTACAGTGGGGAATCTATCGCCGTACTTTAGTTATTCTGTTACTATTTTTAGAATTAGGTTCCAGTGCGGTCTGGCAATTGAAATGTTAATTGTTAGATGCGGTCAACTCTTGTTGGCAGGTACAGAGAGATTAAGTCGTTTTGAAATATCTTCGGACTGCGTTAATCTTTTAGAACAAATTTTTCAGAATGCAACAGGTGAACAACATTCTCTTCGGGTATTTGTAGGGTGGATTGGTTTCAGCTATTATTTATTTTTCACATTTTGTTTCACATTGTATATGATTTTGTTACTTTTATTTTTTCTCATTTTTAAAATTAATACATTTTATCATTATGATTACGTGTGTATCAAGATGTAACAGATAATCAATACATTCACATAATAATCCGAAATATTGTGTGTTGGGAATCCTCTTTTTAAATTTAATTTTAATTTCTGAAATTTATATGTAGAAATATAAGATACAAAATTATATAATGTTACCATATATAATATTTGTCTTTGATATACAATATATTGATAATTTTAATGAATTTCATATAGTTTTAATATTGATGATGTATATATACTTTAATAACCTTTATAATTAAAAACATTAATTATTAATAATAAATTCAACCAAAATTTTTTTAGTTGTTAACTGTTGTCATTTTATTTCTATTTTGCTTTTATTTATTATGTGTATAGATATGATTTACTATGAATCATTTTGTACCATCTTTACATTAATCTAATTTGAAATATATAGTCTTACTAAGAAACAATAAACTTGTTTTTTTTTTCTATTTTTTTAACATAAATATGACTATTATCTGTTGACGATCATAATATTCTGTTCTTTGGAAATAATATCTGTATGAACCTCTTTAAATTTTAAACCAAGCGATTTGAAAAAAAAATTTATAATTCTCCTATTTAGTTTAATTTCTTAAATCGTGCTTTTTTATGTCAAGGCTTATCGTACAGATATTAAAAAAAAAAATTCGCTTAGTTCGCTTAATTTTTGAAATAAAAAAATATTATAATATTTTATAATCCCTTAAATATTATGCATATTTCATATTTTACTATTGAACATCAGAATATTACGAAAAAAATTATTTAGATTTCCAATTTTGGTTAAATATTCCCAAATTTTAAATTTAATAATCTATAAATACAACTTCTTTCAAATTTATTTCACTTTTTTATCATTTCATTTTCTTTTAGTTCATGCCTCATCTTAATATTTAAAAGAAAAAATAAATTCACTTTTGAAATCAGGCGTTTTGTTTGATTTGTATGCATTTAAAGGAGTACGATGAACCTTTTTTTTATGAAATGTATATTGAATATTTTTATTGTTTCATATTACATCAGAAAATGGATTCAATATTTGTATTAGTATTAATATTTTTCAGTTTTGTGTGAATAGTTTATTTTGATCGTGACTCAGATAAGTCACAGCTCTAATTCAAAAGTTGCAAATCGATCGAAAATCCTTTCCAATGGAATAAATTTAAAGATTAAATTTAAATTAACGGAATTGTAACTAAATATTAATTTTAAAGTATTTCTTTGTTTACTTTCATTATTATTGTTTACATTGTCGTTGCATTTAAGAAAATAAATTTATTAAAAGCTATCATATGTAAATAATTAGAAGAAATAAAAATATTCAGATTTTAAATTATTTTATTCCGGGAAATTGAATAGTTCATTTCAAATATTTGTTTCGGTGTTTATCACATATTTCAATTAATGACAAAAAATAAAGTAGTAAAGAACTTATGATATTTTACCAAACTTATATCTTATTAACTTTAGTTTTTTATTTAAAAAAATAAAAAAATATGTTAAGTATAGTAAAGTTATAAATATTAAGCATGATTAACGCTATGTCGTTGCATTTAAGAAATGTAGTCGCATTTTTATTTAGCAAACTTGAACTTAATAATTAAAAAGCACTAATTTTTAAAGAAGAATGTTATATAAAATGTTCTGTTCTTTCTAACATTTGACATGTACTGTCACGAAAAAAATAAAACACGATTCTATTAGGCTTTATTTTGATATGGTTCAAAGTACAGTTATAAAAAAAGATATCGTTTGAAAAGAATTAATAAATTAAAAAATTTTTAATTAAAAATTTCATAAAAGGCAGCCCATAGGTAGAAATAAGAATGCACTTTCAAATTTCCAAAGGCAAACTCATTTATCCAATTAAATCTCTAATCTACAATAAAAGTTCTTTCCATAAAACAAATTTCATTTGTTTAAGTAAATTCATTTCGAAATTATGGGTGAATAAAATAATAATCATTTAATATTTTTTTTAAATGTATTTTTACACATACCTCCCTCATTTATTTCAAGTCTTTTTATAATGAAGATATAAATTATTCTGCTAATTTCGCTCATATATTTATCCAAAAAATTATTTTTAATAAGCGAAAAAAAATCAAAATTAGCGTTTAAAACTATTTAAATCACTTCACATTCAAATTTGAGCATAAATCGAAGGGCAAGGTCATTTTTATCGCGCATGCAGAATTTCAGCTCATTCTTATTAGCAGTATTTCAGTTCCTCTTTTTCATTCCTACTATTAGTTCTCATTCTTCCCTATGTATTTACATACCTTGTTCAAATTTTCAATCTTTAATAGAAATACTTTTCATTCGTCCACTCAAGTTCAAATACATTTTTTTAAACTTGTAGTGGATGACGCTTGATGTTAATACAGTTTTTTTTTCAAATACTAATTAATTAATTAAATTTGTCCTGTAATTTATATTTGGTAGCCAAATCCAGCACCAAATTGCTAAATGGTCACCAAACTCTCAGATTACTGGCGCGACACCCGATCATAAATGATATAAAAAAATAAAATAGGTATTGAGTTTTAAAAAAATTATATATTACTTTTACTTTACTTATTACTTACTTTTTTGTTTGTTTTGCTGCTGCGTTTAGGGACTCATACGCAAATTTTAAAATGTCGATAATATTTATTTGGCATCCGAAAGCTATTAATCAGGCATCAGATATCATTTTTGACTTTATTCTAATGTAATAATATATATAAAAAAATTTGTCAGTAACAAAAAATATGAAGTCAAAGTAAAAAAATATATATTCCATTGCCATAATATTTTATGAATAGTATCTATCAAAACTATTATTATTATAATATTCCACATGGTTAAAAAATATTGGAGCATCAAAATGTATCGTTATTAAATAATAGATTTAATAGTAATTTTTAGACGCAGATTATTTCTTGCATTTATTCCTTACACATGCTCAAAAGAAGAATTTCAAATAAATTTTAAAATTCCGGAAATATTTACTGATATTTTAGTTTATTGTTATTTTTGTAAAAATAAAATATGCAGAATTTGCTTATTATTTAAATAATTGATAGAAATGAATAAAATAAATTTTAAAACAATACATTTCCATTTACTGTTATATCGAAATAAATAAATTTCTTGGAGAATAAAGTTTTGCAAGAATTTTTTTCGGTAAATGCAAACACACACACACAAAAAAAATTCAAGTGAAATTCATTTTTAGAAAAATATGTACTAAAAATTCAAAAGATTATAAATAACTTATTTGAAATAAATTTTTGGCGGACATTTTTTTTATTTGAAATCATTCATATGAGAATTCTCGATTAAATAATTGGAGTATAAGCTCATACTTTATTCTTGAGTATTAGCTAAAACTTTATTCTTATAACATTTTGGGGGAAAATTGAATTTAACTAAAATATAACTTAACTTTAAAAACGAATGCAAATTACAAATTACAAATACATATTATACAAAAATTACGCATACAAAAAGAAAGCACAAAAATTGTTCGATTAAATAACTGTATTTTTCTTAAAAACATACTATGGAATATAATTTCATAATTATATAAATGTAATAGAGAAATTTGTATAATTTTATAATTATATGAATGCAATAATTATTCCTATCTAATTATAATACTAATTAATCGATATAATTATAAGAATAATTATGTGGATTATAATTATTCTTATAATTACACCCCATTGAAATTTCTATTCATATAATTCAAGAAGCAGCGAAATGTAGAATGAATAAGAGCTTAAGAAAATGCAACAATAACTGAAATTAAAGATTCGTAAGATTAATAAATGAACATTTAGAATGATGTACTGTGGTTTGCGTCCCATTTCTATAACAAACATGCATTCTGTATACCTGTTTTTATATTGTACCAGCGGGTGACCGAGCTCCGCTCGGAGAAAACAGGTATCGAAGCTAACTCGAAGATTTAAATTTTCAATTGTGATTTATCAAAACAATACATGCCTTAAGAAAATTTGTGAAACCATTGGGGAAAAGATAACCGGTTAAAGTGCACCATTGTAAACTATTCTAAACAAAGTTAGAGTTTGGAAAGGGAACTATTCTATACAAAGGTAAAGATTGAAGTGTGTTGAAGTTCAATATTTTTGACAAATTTATTTAGAAAAACCAAACATATATACATACATAAGAAACATATTATAAACCTATAACAGCATAAACATAAAACTTTATTAGTTCGCCATATTGGCTTTAGATGGCAGCACGTTACCGCTTGAAAATTTAAGTAGCTATTATAGCGAACTAATAAAGTTTGAAAATATCCTATCTGTAACTCCGAACTGCTCGGCCGTAGCGCTTCAAAACCGGCGCCAATCGATTCCTCGTGGCCAAAAACCCCAGACCCCCAAGTTTATCGGAGTTTATTAATTCTGGGGCGATTTTCGACTTGACAACCATTCCTCTTATTATAGTATTAGATAAAACGTTGAATGCTGGATTGAATAGTATAGCATGCTTTTATTTCTTCAGGAATAAAATGCTCCACTTGTTTATATGCTTGTAAAACAAAGCTCTATGTCTTTTCAGTATGAATATGAGTAGAATGTGATAATGATAAAAATGGTATACATTGATAGCGAAATGCAAAAATAAAGAGCAAAAGGAATTTTAAATTTTTTTTCGCTGTTTTTATTGGTAAGGTATTAAATTTGGCACTAAATATTTCTTTTAAACAATAAAATATGCATTAAATTTCCTTTCTCCAGCTCATACAACAAAACTTTTTATTTTAATCTTTTCAGGCGATTCGAGTTCAGATACAATTCTAGAAAAAGTTTAATTGTTCTTGGATATTTCTTAACTGAGATGAATAAAACTTCTCCCAGAAATGCTCACTAAATATTTTCTCATGCATGAAGTTGCAAAAAATTTCACCCCATAGATTAAAAATTTTAATTCCTTTTAAAGTATCACAAAATAATAAAAAAATACTATTACTGACATTCAGAGAATGTACAAACCTTATGCACCTAAATATGAAAACAACCCCTTAATAGAAAATTTGAAATATTTCCTGGTGCGATCATGGCATATTAAATAAAATATTACCATGGATAATTTTTCTATGTGTTATCTATTTATAACATTAAAAAAGACCGTAGCCACAGGAAATCTTTAGGTTCATGCAATTTTAAATATATAGACGACCCCTTAAAGAAATTTTAAGAACATAATTTGTTAATATGCATTTTTAACTTTAGAAAGGTTTTTTATTTTTTATATACCTCTAAGAGGAGAGGGTTGGACTATCTCTTTACGATTGCTACACTTGTTTTTGTTATTCACAAATGCGACATATACTCGTAACTTTGAAATTAATGACTATTTAAAACTTCAAACTAACATGCGGCGTTCGAGAACAATTCCTAAAGTTTAACTTTTATCTTAAACACAGCATAGATACAGTATTACTATAACATTAGGACCATTACTCTACCATATACCATTATTCACTAACTCGTTGGGCCGCGGTGGCCTAGTGATAAGGTCTCGGCTTTGGAACAGGAGGGTTTCAGGTTCGAGACTCGATTCCTCCGAAGATCCGTCGTGTGAGGGGGTCTCTTGCACGTTAAATCTGTCAGGCCAAACGTCCTACCGCTGGTGTGGAGAGGGGCGTGCCACTTCCGGTGTCGTCCTCGTCATCTGATCTTGGTTCAAAATGACGAGGTCCGTCCCAAAATAGCCCTCATGTTGCTTTAAACGGGACGTTAATTAAACTAAACTAAACACTTCCTCTTGAGCTAACATACCAATATTTATATCATTTTATAAATAGAGTGTAACTCTATTGTGTGTATAAATACTGTATAATAGTGCACAACTATATAAAATTAATACATTAAAAAATGTTGTATAGATTTCATTTTTTTTCTTTTTCTCTTTTTTTCTTTTCTTTTTTTTTTAACATGCATTTTTCAACCTTTGCATTTAACATGCCCCCTCCCCCCCTACAGGTACAAGAACTGATAAATTTATTTCTCATTAATTCCTGTGGTGAAAATAAAGAATGAATTAAATTCATAAACCAAAATTTAGTAATCAGAAAGTTACTTTGCTTAATGATACAAAATTAGTTCAGGTAGGTGACTAAAAATCAATTTAGGTCGAAAATATCGATTTTTATTTTATTTATTATTAAATTAAAAAAATGTTTAAATATCTTTCTTTTTGAAATTGCTTTAATTTTATTTCTATATTCATTCTTTTAAATATGCATATTTTTTAAATATACATTTTAATACTATTGTCCTTTTTGATTCTATTTTAAAAATTTGGGTAAAATCTTACTGAAAAAAATCTCATAAATGAAAAAGCATCGTTTCAAATTTGCTACGATAATTCTCAATATGTTCTTAGTTTCTAAATTTTAGTTATTATGTAAAAATATGAAATTTCATGTTATTTATCAGTCTCATTATTATTACAAATAATGTATTTCATTTAAATTTTGAAAAACTGAATAGGAATACAATTTATTTATTAGTTCAATATAATTTTTTTCAAAATCAATTGTTAGAATTATTTGCAAGGTTTGATAAATTTCTAAAAAATATATATTTGCTTCATATCCTTTCTCCTTTAAAAACGTTCTTCTACTAATAAATGTATGTATTTTTTCAAATTATTTTTAATAAAAAAAGGTATTTTATTATTATTTTTTTTAAATTTATTTCAAACGTAGTCGTGTAATTTATATAATCATGTGCTAAAGAAAAACAAATAAGAACACGCTTAGAAAACTGTTTCCATCCTTTGAGAACATCTTGTTTGTCTTAACTGCATTTCTTCAAATCGGTTGTAATATATATATATATTTATTTGCTGTTTGGTGTAAAAGAAGAATACAAATTGAAAGATGTTTAACAACTTCTAAACACTTAAAAAATATAACGAACAGTTAATATATTACTTCGTATATCACTATGACTACATATAATAACTAAAAAGTAGATCTAAAAATATTTACTTTAATTTGGGAATAAATAATAGAAATAATATTCAGAATGATAAAAATCAGAAGAAGAAAAAAGACTTGTTGACTATTTTTGTTAGAATAAATAAACGGAACGTTAAAGATGAGAAATAAAAAGCAATAGTAAATATTTAATCTTTGTAAATGCAGAAAGCTTGTTTCTTTACTGTATATGCATAACATATATGAATTGTGGCTGCTGTAAACTGAAATATAAATTGAAATTTGTTACTAAATCTAAGTTTCGGTGTTTAGTTTTTCGGAACAATTAACTTATGGATGAAGAATTGAAAATATTTGCAATTATTTTGGCCTTAGAAACAGAGGATATAAAGATAAAGGGAATTCCAAAATTATTGCAAGATCTGAATTTGCCACCAATCGGACAGTAAAATCTTGGCAACCCTATTAAAAACACATTTGACAGCTGATAGTTTAAGTTTCATAAAAATTAAATATTGTATGATAGAACAACACATTTTCATTGCAGTGGAATATTTCAAAGATAATGAATATTTGGAGATCACTACTAAAAAATATAAGAATTCGCCTCCTAAATCGTATATAACACTATTGGACTTCTCTTTAAGACATCATTTGAAGTCAAGGGTGTATACCAACAAGCCCACAAGCATGCGTACATTGAAAAAGGAAATTCAGTGTTGCATCAACGAAATTCAGCTTGACATACATAAAATGGTCAAGGGAAATTTCTTCTTCAGAAGATTACAAATGTGCCAACAAAGCCATGGAGATAATTTCTCCTCTGTGTTATTCTATACATAACCCTATTCTGTGTAAATTGCGATTCAAAAATTATACATAAATTGGAAGAAAAAACTGTAGTTTTATTTAATTCAAATCTTGTCTGAAGACGTTAATTCTGTCGTGTAACGCTCCATTTTTACAAGCCCTAAACTATCAGATGTCAAATGGGTTTTCTTTTATTAGGGTTACTAATACTTTACTGCACGATTGGTGGCAAATGTAAATATTGCTTTAATTTTGTGACAACCTGTACTTAGTTAAGATTCGTTAATTTTGTAAAAAATATGCGTTCAAGCATCAGAAAATCTTCTGCACCAAATTATTGCTTAACACAGATCAGAGAAATACGAAATAACATAGAAATAAGCAACATACAATATATTGCAAATTTCTAGGTGACCAGTGACCATGACTGCAAATCAGGAATATTTTGATACTGTAGCTCTTTCAAATCAGTTTTTTTTTTTTTTTTTTTTTTTTTTTTTGGGACAGTGGATCAGTTTTTTGATCAGATTTTTTTGGATCAGTTTTTTTTTTCCAAAATGTGTCCAAATCTGAGTACTTGAACACCGAAATCGAAAAACAAAAGAAATACGAAAAGAAAAAAAAAATCCACTAGTTTCTGGAAATATGTAATGGGCAATGCACCTCATGCTCCTTGAATGTCCGGTGGTCTTTGATGTCCTCAATTTCTTTTTGCCAATGCAGAATGGACAAATATGCCCTGCCAGGTTCATAGCTAGAGACTTTGGTCACGGTAGTTTCTACAAATAATAAAAATACAAAGAAAATGGATTCTATGACCCTTTAGAAATGTGTAGTAGCAATTAATCTTCCTCATTTCGAATATTTCCCAATATTTTTTATTTCTGTGGTAAATGACCTGCTGCTGAGTATCCTAGAATATCTCCATACTTAACAGAAATGGTAACACATCATGCTCTGGACAATGCTTTTGCAATCATAATCATCAAATATATAGAAGGAAGTCATGGAATCATCCAATACATGGATCCTATTGGAATAATTTCAGAATCTCAAAATGAAAGCGGGACATGCAATGCGTATTTGATATAAAATACCATACTGTAGATAAATGGTACCCAGTTTGAATTTTCAAGCCATCATCAATGGTTAGAAAGGGTAAGAACCATCCAGATCATTATATAACTGTATTGTCTTCTAGCCATATTTAGATTTGAAAAGTTTTTCTCCATTGAGTGAATTCTATATGATGCAATAATTTACTATGCTTTGAAAATCCCCTTTAAATTCTCTGGAAGGTTGTGGTTCTGTCATTGCTATTATTTCCTTCTCATCTGGCCAAATCTCCACCACAGCTTTTTGTTGTGACACAAAATACAGCTATATAAATTCTTTGCTAGTTCCAGCTACATACTTCCATCAACTCATAGATGTCTGCACCTAGCCTCATTATCCCGGCTACAGACAAAATCTCGTTAAGTAGCGCTCCACGGGTACTTTCTCAAGTCTCTCAGGGTCAAGTTCAACAATGTTATCCGTCCAAAGTTTCTTTCATGTAAATGTCAAAATTATCTTCAAATAAGGGCTCAGCTTAAGGCCTTATCACACGGTGAAATTTCGTCAGCACTTTTCCGTTTCTACCCTCAAGAACCGGTCACGCAAGTTTTTCGTCATCGACAACTTTTTCTAACCAGTTTGAAAATGCCGACAGAATATTGTCTGCAAAAGAAATTCAACCAATCATGTGAAATTTTGAAATGATGTCACACAAGTGACGTCACTTTCGTTGTCGTTTGCTGACGGAAAGTGCCGACGATATTTCGTTGTGTGATAAGGACTTTAGACTTATATTGGCAATCCGACATGTGATGTTATGAGGACTGTGACACGATATGTCTGCTTCCTCTCCCAATTCAACAGCCCAAGGTTTTTGATTAGTGAAAATCGTCCACTGCATACATTGTTTAGCCGTGTCAACCATTATAAATGGAGTTATTATGAATTTTCAGATATTGCTACGAATACTATGATTTTGTTTCCGAGTAAAATCAATTTCATAGTGAGAAAGAGAGGTTTACAAATACTAGATAACCAGAATGAATGCTGTGATTACAACTTTAGCAACCATTTGACGAAAATAATGAAGGTTCTCGATTACCCAGGAATTTTGACGATATCTCCATTAGAAGTAAAATATCGATCCTTCTGGTATTTCAATGTCCGTCATGGTGACTATAAAAACAGAAGCAACACGCAAGAGCAAATCAATTAGGTTTTTTTTTTTTTTTTTTTTTTTTTTTTTTTTTGAAAAGTTAATCTCTGGCAAGTTGTCTCTCTGAAAACCTTGTCATAAATATTTGCTGCTTGTTTGTATGCTGCTGATATTTTTCAAGAGCTGCGTAAATTTTTGCTCTACCTATCTGCGTTTTATTTTTTGAATGTGGGGGGGCGGGGATAAAACATCTTAATCCGTTATTGAAATACTTGTTGAACTTACATTATAGATTCATTAGATTAGTTTTCCTTAAGAATACATAATGCGCAAGATCATGTGTATATCTGACTTTTATTGAAAATTTCATACGAGTTAGTTCAAAATTTGCTGTAGAGGATTTGAAAGCTTTTGAAATAAGTTTTTGTTAATTTATTGTAAGAATGGAAATTAGAAATTTTTATGTACTGATATATCTTTGATAAAATAGGAAATCGCCACAATTTTTAATTTAGTTTTTCTTGACAAATTTGTTTTTTTTTTCCTCTCGAGTTTTAATTGTTTTTCAGCAGTTAAAGCAAATATAATTATTGAACGTCAGATTTTTGTGTTAATGCTGCGTTTGCATTTAAAATTGTTTTTAGAATTTCTCCTTCAACGACCGATTTCCGGCTTGACAATTGCCTCTTGCTTTTAGGCTGAGGAGGAATTGCAAGCTGTTCAATGGAAGTTTATTTTCTCAACATTAAATAAATTAATTTGTAAAAAATGCAAACTCTGTGAATTAATAATAAAATGTATTGTAATAAAATATTTTTTTTTATATTTTTAAAATCAAATTAATACTGTGTGGATCTTAACTCTATTTTATTTTCAGAATTTTTGATTTTATAATCATTTTATCCATGTGGCGTTTACGTATTTCAATAAAAGATTAATATTGGTATTAAATATTTTTTACAGATTTCTAACAAAATTTCTCTGTTTAAAAAATGATTATAAAATGTGCCGTAAAAAATATGTTTAAATTTAATTATGTTAATAACAAAAGCGATCTTTTTACAAAGTTTATTATTTCTTTCAGTTTAAAAAGAATATCGATTACTCAACGAGAAATTTGCCATTAAATGTTTTGTTAATGCGAGCAGTAACAATGGAGAAATTCCTGTGAGTGAATTTTAAATCTCCGTGCGTTGTGAGACGATCGTTTTGCCGACAGATTTTACCGCCTTTTCAACTTATCGATCGGCATTGAACTTGAGTTCGCGGAAGGATACAAAGTTTTTCTTTCTCTCTCCTCCGCCTCCCTTCGTAAACCCCGCCCCTCTCTCTCTTTCGCCGGTTCGAAGCGGGCGCTCTCCGATATTTTCGTATGCATTGCGAAATCAAAGTAGGCTTAGCGAATATCGGCATTTTTTTCAATAAATCTTTATGTCAAATTATGATTTTTTAATGAAAATACATAGTGAATTCATAACTTTAAACCAGCTAAAGAGTTTTCATGTGTATTGTGAAATAATAAGTGGAGAAACCATGTTTCATTTCTGAATCAAGTGGAATCTGGCTAAATTCGAATGTCATTAAATAAAATACATCGAATAATTTATTTAATGACATTCGAATACTTCAATAAAGAGAATTGTTTTTCAAATTCTTTAAATTTTTTATAGATAAAATGTTATGATATCATTGACAGAATTTATTTTGTGGATTCCAAATAGATAATAGTAAATTATACTAAATAAATGAATTATTTTTGAAATATTTGTGGTAATTAAGCTTGTGCAGGCAGTAATAAGTATATTCACCATGAATTTTGTGAATTTCACCATGAATTTCGTCTTACAGATTTGTTTGAGATTTATATAGGTATAGATTCTCCCCAAATTTTTCGTTAAAGCAAAAAATGTAGATACTTCAGATTCATATCTCACACTATAATACATGTTTTAGTTCGCTGATTGATTACTAATCAAATAAATTAATCAAAAATGCAATTTAATATTATCTGATAAGTTTAATAAGTTATTTTTTCTTAAATCACTTTCAAACCTCCCAAAAAAATTTAATACACCGTTATTAAGGAAATAAAGGGCCTTTTGAAAGTTAAGTAATATGCACTCTATTGCATCGACGACTGTAAATGAATTATTTTTTAGATTTTGATTCGTATAAGGATTTTATTATAATAGAAAAATATAATAACAAAATAAATAAATAATTTTTTTTAAATCTGATTAAAAAACGTTAAGCCTGTTTGATATGAATTTTTACTGCTTATATTGAAGCTTCATTGCATAATTATTGTATTCTATATATTGTTCAATTTTTCAAATATCTTTTTTACTAAGATATTCTTATTGCTTAAATATTATTAACATTTTTATTGTAATTATTATTGCTTCGTTTATTTTTTGCTTCCTGATTTCTGCAATATCTCTGCATTTCTTTAAATAGCAAATGCAATTTAGACCGATCATTAAAAGAATGGATTTTTTAAAGCGATTCCGCATTTTTTACCCCGTTATTTTTTCCTATTTGACGTTTGGTGCAGAATGCCTAAGAAATAACTAAATTATTGATATGTAATTTTTTCCCCTTCAAAACGTCTTGAAATTCTACACAAACACGGAATTTTAACTTCACCAGTAATATAAATATATTATATATTACATATTATTTCTACAATTTTTACAGCTATATGAGAATTGCTTGATATCAAGAAATTATTTTTTAAGTGAAAGGATATTTAGAAAAATAAAAATCAACATATACTTAAGAACTAAACGCATTTTTATGTTTTTCATAAATAATATACATATATTTCATTTATTTTTCATACATAAGATGGATTTCACTTCACTTCTCACTTCTATTACAAAATTATTTACCGTGGATGAAGTGAAACAAAAATTCAATTATTTTTGTTTTCCCTACTTTTTTGCCTTTTTCTTCACCTTCATATCATTTTACGATATAATAACAGGAAATGTTAGCATTTCAAAACTAAGCGATGTTGATATAATACGATATAATAATGTAATGAAATACAACAAATGTTGAAATGTACTAATGAAGTCTACCCCGCAAAAAGGACTCTGCCTCATAAGTAGCTAAGTCGTAGACGTAAGATGAGTAGCTAAAGGCCTTATCACACGGCAAAATATCTTCGGCACTTTCCGTCAGCAAACGACAATGAATGTGACTCCACTTGTGTGACGTCACTTCAAATTTTCACATGATTGGTTGAATTTCGTTTGCGGACAATATTTCCGACGACATTCTCGAGCTGGTTAGAAAAAATTGTCGATTATGAAACTTGCTTGACCGGTTTTTAAAGGTAGAAACGAAAAAGTGCTGACGAAATTTCACCGTGTGATAAGGCCTTAAGACATCTCTGCCCTAGATGGCGCTTTTGAAACAAAAGACATTAAAACTAGGCTTTAAAATCTGAGACTGCCTCAGTGGGCTTGTCTATGACAATTGTCATAAGCAACAGCATCAAAATACGAGGATCCTTTTTTAAAGCTCTTGTAAACTATAACTAGGAAATGAATTATCCCCGCTACGCCTGAATGTTCTACGATAATAAGAAAGTTGGAAAACTGCGATAGCACTATCGAGCTCTAAAGTGGACCCAAAATGACCCCCTTCCAATCTGCCTTCTGATCCGAGAAAACTGAGAGAATTAATAATCTATATGAACATACTTTGTATATAAATCCTACCATTTGAAATCAATATCCTGAAACTGATGCAGTTTGTTTAAATCTGCTAAGTTATATTTTGCCTCATTCTGTAACAACATGAATGCTACTTTGAGACGGATTTCGTATTCTGAACCGTAGGCAGATAAAAAGGATTAACTGGAGTCTTCTCTCCCCTTCCAAATATTCACATAGCTATGCTTTGGAGATTTGAACACTGAAACAGCTATCTAAAAAAGTAAGAAGTAGCATTTAAAAGATGGCCGTTAAAATTAAAATCCGCACAAGGTTCAAATTGTATTGTTAAGTATGAAACCACTTAAGTCTCTCGATATTATTTCTAGTGATCTTATTGCAGAGAAATAGTGCCGCTATTGACCTTGGGAGCAAGGGATGTCCTCAGAGCAAACAAAGAGTGGGGGGAGGCAATTCAATTGATCGTACAATTTATAAAAAAGTTGAAATACCACGTGAAAATCAAGCGACTAAAATAATGGCTCAATCAATAAATTTATGTTAAATCCCATTCTAAGGAATATTGTTGCGAATTTATATTACTTCTCTGCGTAATAAGCCTTCTTTTAAGGAATATAGTTTTAGTGATATTGGAATGGCTCTTGATTGATTTGACGATTTTGGCAACGAAGTTGAAGAACCAAAAGTATTCAAGAATCTTGGCGATAGCCTATTAGGATTTGAGTTTCAGCGTTTTTTCTATAACTTTCGATGCCTTCGAATGAAAACTATAAAAATCTCAGACGCAGTCTAACTGAACTCAGGTGAGTAGTTGAATGAAGTTTTCAGGGAGTCCTATCTAAACACTTTGTGCTGTTTCAGTAGTTTAATATCGATTTGTTGCTTTTGAGCTAAGTTTTTTTACTGTGTATTAGAGCTCCCATTTAGAATAAAGCCTTATAATTTATTACTGAGCCTATTGAGTTTTTTTTCCCCCCATACAACCATGGCCGGATTTTTTTTAAATTTTAGTTATTTATTTATTATTTTTTACTTTTGTAAAATATCAATTTGTTCCGAGATAATTATTGTACATAATCTCTGAAAGCTTCCATCGCCTCCTTCTCTCTCGCAGTGATCAATGTGGTGCTCTAATCTTCACCATTAATTGACAAACCATTTTTAAAAACTTCTAAAATAAAAAGAATAAAATAAAAGTTCTGCCTTGTTATGAAGAAATGAATAAATCTGTGGCTCAAAGGCAATCATTATTTGCTTATTTTTCGAAACAACATCTGATATCATTTTTCTTTCAATTGTTGTTTAAAAGGAAATTAAAGCCATTTCTACTCAGAGTTATCATTTTAGATACCAGAATTTGGTAACGAGAAATAAATACATAAATTCAATCGATGAATGCTTTTATCCAAAGCAATATAAAACATTATTTATTAAAAAATTAGAAGCATTTTTTATTACATCTTTACTAAAATGAAAATCTTGCGCTGTTTACAATTTTGAATTACTTATTAGAATTAAAAAATAAACTCTTACATAATCTAGATTATTTATGCATGTAAAAGTTTAAAAAAGATGATATTCATGTGCATGTTTATTAAACATCATCACTGATGTAAACATTAAATTGTTTTAAAAAGATATTTATACAAAAAGCCTTCAAAAATTACTTATTGAAGTTTAATTTTTTCTTCTTCTTTGAATTATCTCAGGAAATAGGGATTCAATAACAAATGCTGATAATTTTTTTTTCATTAGATATTTCTACTGTTTTAACATAATTGGAATTTTGTTCGTAAACATCCATTAAATTAATCATTCTATAAGTTATTGCTTTTAAAATGTTTATAAAATGAAAAGATGCTTATTTTCACATTTATAAATTGCTTTCATAAATGAAATGAATTTGAAATAAATAAGAAACTGTTGCTGAACACTTCGAAATAAATGTGAAGACTCTTTGAAATAAAAGTAAAGAAGTTTAATAGAGAATTTAAACATTTTGTAAAATTCTACCAACGTGAGTGGGCATCCCCAAAATTTTCTCACATGTATTATAATAAAAGTGTTACCGCCCCCTCCCTCTCCTCGCATAAAATTATAGAGCTTCTTTAAGACAACGATTATCTTGCATAAAATTGGCAATAATTAGTTATAAAATGTTGAGCTTTGGTGCAAATTTAACTATGTTCCTAAATTTATTGTGCGATGTTTGGTAACTTTTTGGTAATAAATTTCCAACATGCCATTTCAACTCGAAAATGGAATTTGAGTTGCAGAAGCGTTTCTTCAACCAGCTGTAGCCAAAAAATTAATTGCTAAATTTCATATACGTAAGTCATCTCGTATTTGAGTTGTTGCGTTTATATGCTTGTGAAACATGGGAAAATCATGATTGTTTTTAGATATAATTATCTACACTCTAGATATGCCAGGTTTTATCCATCTTGCTCTTTTTGTCACTATTTGCTATCCGCACGCGGCTCGATGCTGCTTCTATAATAAATTCCAAGATTCTGCTCACAGTTCAATTCACCGATCTCTTGAGCTCCAATCAACACTTGCGCTTCACTGGACTGATCCAACGATATACCCAAAGAGGACTGACATCGGATTGGACTGCCGTTCTTTGATCATTTCTGGACCAGGGCAGAGAAGGTTCATGAACAATCCAACAAATATATTCTCCTATCGGCATATAAAATCATGTTAAATTACCTTTAGAGAATCAAACAGACACGCTCCCTCTGAACGAGTTTCCTTCAAAATTCGATAAAAATCTACAAATTCGGTGCAGAGACCATGTACCAAATTTCATCCTGTCTAGGTCAAAACTTTTTTGAGCTACCGTGTTCACTGACAAGTCAACATAATTTTAAAACGTGCTTTTCACTATATTGAAATCTGAAACAAAGAGATTCGCCAAATTCTTAAGATTGACGATTGCTTTTTTCCTCTTTATATTGCCGCATTGAAGCGAATTTAACGAGTCACCATAGGCGAATGGTTGTAACATTAGTCTCGTAGTCAAGAGATTGTGAGT
Source organism: Argiope trifasciata (assembly GCA_026543055.1). Lineage (NCBI taxonomy): Eukaryota > Metazoa > Arthropoda > Arachnida > Araneae > Araneidae > Argiope > Argiope trifasciata. The sequence goes on along the minus strand of JAPMOQ010042318.1, from coordinate 1,051,389 downwards.
TCTAATCCCGGTTGACTCAAAGTTTGTGTGCCGATTTTTCCTTGATTTTTTTTCTCCTTTATTTCGTGTATCAGAAAATGCTGGATCTTTCTTTAATTTACCAGATAAGTGCTCTGAACTTCTTCTTCTTCTGTCTCCAGAAAAGTATTCTGCAACTTTCCCAGTTGGTATAACAGCCGATGATCTCTCTTCCACAGTATTCTCAGTTCAGAATTTAGTTAATAAATTGGTTTAATTCTACTTCCTTGTGTTCTTGAATTCTATCTACGTGACGATATACTTCGTGATAGCAGAAAATAAAAAGATTAGAGAAAGAAAGTAAAATATTACTAAAGATTATATATACTAACATGTTTACTTTTTAACATAATCTCTATGAACATGCAGGCATTTATCATATTATGAATCAGGTTTCCGATTTCCTTTTCGAAAATCATTGTCGCCATGGTGTGTGATAGGTTTGTCCTTTTGGCACACCTCATTAAAATGGAATTACCATTTTGGGTGTATGTGTGTTGGTGCTTTACAGAGAAGACGTTTAAACTGCAGATTCCTTACTTGGCACAGACATATTTTGGTGGGTGAAAATGTTTTTGTTTTTAAAATTTTATTTAATTAAAAATTACACAAAATTTTGACATCTTTTGACCACAGCTTACGAAAATATTATGGCACAAAAATATTTTTATGTCATCTTAAAATTCAAAAATGATCTTTTTAATGATATTAATTGAATATTTGTTCAATTTTTTTCTGAACTTTGGCTTTTTTTAATACCTAATTTTCAACAATAGATTGACATTGCTGTTCTGTGATTTAAACCACCTTCATTGTGAGATCAAATATTTATTTGCTTGATTTTTTCCCGTTGCTAAAAGCTAAGAGAAACAGATTCTGTTTAATACGCATGCATTTAAAATAAAAGTTAATAAATGAATCGGAGAATTACGTTATTAATTGCTCAACGAAGTGAAACAAGAATTGGTTTCCATTTAACCCTTTCAGGGGCACTATGCCAAAAATGATTTTTTTTTTCGAAACAATTATTTAAATCTGATTATATCCTATTACTGACATGTAATTTACAGTTAAAAAAAATTAAGGTCCTTAGGGGGCTGGGGGGTAGGTGACATACTGGTATGTCACCGCGCATCTAGAACATGTTTTGGAGCGAATTCACAAATATGCAACTCGTAATTATAAGGTATTTTTATGAAATGAAAGCAGTTTTAGGGATTCATGACGCTTTTTAACATGAATGACGCAAAAAAATGAGCTTTTTGAATTCGAAAATAAAGTTTATCGGAATAAAATGAAGACAAATTACATCATATGAAAACATGCTTCCATCTTGAATTTTTTGTGTGGAAACAGAATACTTTCTAAGACTCGTGCTGCCGTCTATTGGCAAGATAAAGACTTAAAAAACGTTAGGAAATTTTATGTAGTTATTTCAACGCGATTTTCTAGTTTTAAAAAAATTGTAAAAAGGTGACATATGGAGTATGTCACCGCCCCTGAAAGGGTTAAAAGATGTAGGCAGTTAATGAGTCGAGCATTTGTAAAGATGCAATCTGATGCTTGAAAGTAAATTGTTGACGAAATCATGGACATACAGCTGCGCAGGTGACATTTAAAGGAATTCAAAGGCAACTGATGTTCTTCGTGAACAGGTTGGTCGCCTTAGGCAGTTAGTTTTAAAATAAACAGGAATGTTCTTTGCTAAGGTTTTGAGAATTAGAAGTGTTTTTTTTTCTTCTCTTCTCTCTCTCTCTCTCTCTCTCTCTTTTTTTTTTTTTTCATTCACAGATCTTTGATTTGTCCGTCTTATCTTTAAGGGATGCAGATTCTGCAACCTTTACTGTTAACTTAAATTATGTTGTCTCAGTGTACTTAGAGCATTCTAATTGGTTGGCTATGTATACAGTGGATTGGAAATAATTGTCGATTTCGATATAATTGTTGAAACTTGTGGCTCAAAGTTTTATTTTGTTATATATGTTACTGTGAGAGACCGAAATTGGAGAATGTCGACATTCGCTGGTGAATGTCAACACATACCAAAAACGTTGGTGAAAGACCGTACAATTGATTACATTTCTTGCACTTTCGGACCATCGCCGGTATATGTCGACAATCACAGACAAGCTTTGGTGGAATTTGAAAAGATGATTAAAGAGCTCGAAAAGGAGATAACAGAAGGCAACGTCAACAAAGAGGTGCGGCCTAGGGCACGTTGTGTTTTGCTGGAACACAAGGTCAACAGAGAAATATTGAAATAAGAAAATGCAAATCTGCATTTCTCCTCTCCGGATACGGAGAGATGAAACGCATATTCAAGATTCACCATTAGTGCATTGTTGATGTCGACATTTGCCGGTGTAAGTGAGAAATGAGGATATCTAGCAAATATTTCGGACATACACCAAGCGACTACGTGAATGTTGACATTCACCAGCGAATGTCGACATTCTCCAGATTTCGGACTTTCACGGTAACATATATATTGCAAAAATAGAGCTGAGGAAGGTGACAATTTATAACTGTATGAGTCATAAGCTTTCATAAAGAATGAAAATTGGCGAAAACTAATTAGTAGTTTGAAAGTGGGGAGCTGTACCGTAGGTTTTTCTTGGTGAGGAAGTACAATGATTTTAATTTTAGCTGTGTTCAGTTCAGTTACAAGGCCATTTCGTTTTGATACAAAGCAGAAGTATAGTGAAATTTCTTTCACAAATGAACTGGAGGCGGGCAGACACTGATGACGTACTTAGAGTTTATCAGTCATCCTTTGAAATAGAAATTGACGAAATGAAAACTGTTTTTGGAGAAGGAAGATCGATTATTTATGTTTTTCTATCGTCTCCCCTGTAAAGAACTACTGTATAAAATATTAAAATATTAAAGAATTTGGGTAAAATGTGGTTGTTATTCTTTAAAATATTATATAAACTTGGTTTATCAGGATTATGAATTAATTATATTTATATTGCATTCAATAGTAGTCGGATAGCAGGACTTCCTGTAAACAGGTTACTTTTAAAATATGGAAAAAATATATAAATTTGGTATAAAATCACATACCAAATTTTATCGGTCTAGATGTAGGTGCTTTCATGTTATCTTGTTTATGGATAGATAAAAAGACAAGGAGGATTCCTCGACTCGAATTTTCTGATGATTGCAATTATTTTCCTTTCATATAAGAGACGGTAAGAATGATTTATGTTTCTGTCAGCCTGATCTACACTTAAATTTTGTCGATGATTTTTTAATATTATTGGGATATTTTTCTAAGGTGCGCCTACCAGTATGAGGAACGATAAGAATGGCAGCATAAGTAGAAACAGAGGTATAAAAGACACAAAGAGTAAATAAACGCAACAATGGAAGCAGTGTTAAAAATATACACATTTGATTTTAAAAGTCTTTTTTATGCTGTTGGGAGGCATTTTTAAATGCTTTTTATGTTTATTATTTTATACTTTTGAAGTATTCATCATATATTAATCGCTAATGGTAGAATATTTTCCTTTTTCCTACCTACTTGATACTCTTATAAAATATCTTAACCTTAGATAAGAATCGAACTGTATGTGTACATGTGCTTTTGTTATGGTGTTTTAGGCCTTAACAAGACCGTTTGAGTTAGAATAATTAAATTTGATACAATTATACTTTAGAAGGTAGGTAAAAGATCTTGAAAACAAAATATTTTTAAAAAAATTCTTTGATTAAAAATTAAACGAGATTTTAAAGTTTTTTCGCGATAATTCCCAAAATTATTATTGCACAAAACTTATTTTTACGTCATTTTAAAGAAATATATATATATATATATATATATTGTATTTTAACTACCTTTTAATCTATTTTTTGCTATGATTTTCAGCAACACTCTTCATTGTTGCGATGGAATTTGACCTTTTTTAATTGTTTATTTAAATATTTAAATCTCGTGATTCTCATCCGTTGTTAAAGACAAAAGATAACGGTTCTATTTAATATTTGTACAGTGTTAGGACTTCGAAGGAGAAATTTCATTACCGCCAAAGACAAAGTTCAATTTGAAGTTAAATTATTAGATTTTTAATGATATTATTATGTCTTTGAGCATGACTTCATTACAACGGTTTATTTACACAAGATACAGAAGATGCATTGCAATAACATGATTTTAATGTCATAACAGTTATTTAAAAAGTACTTGCAAATATATATATATATATATGTGTGTGTGTGTGTGTACAGTGGCATAAAAAATTGAGAGTACACCTTACTTTTACTTCATAAATAAGACTTCCAATGTAAATAGCACATTACTGATAAGTGCAAACATGTTTTTATTTTTACACATGAAAAATGGTTTAATTTAAAGTAAAAATAAAGTACAAGCACCGAAAAACTTCTAAACTGAAAAAATTCAGAAGCATTTTAAGTAAACATACTCAGATTTTTGCCTCAAAAAATTGAGAGTAGACCTATGAAATTTTTGCTATACCTCTCATAAAAATAAAGTGTCACTGCTAAGTTGCATGTCTTTTGACTTTTATAATGACCTCTAAACGTCTTTGTACCAATTTGAGCAATGCTTGATGGTATCTGAAGTTATTTTACCCCATTTTCCTTGCAACATTTGTTTTAAATGGCTTTTGTTTCTAAATTTATGTTTTTGAACCACAGTTTCAAGTATGGACTGCAATATATAATAATATTTAGAGACAATGTTGTCGGGGTACTGTGTTGGTGTGTATAACTGTGGTTTAAAATGAAAAATATACCATATTTTGTCGTTACGTGCATTCTGTTCTGTGTCGTTGTGCTGTTGAAAAATGGAATTTCCATCTAAAGCTAAATTTTTAACACGTTTGTTTAGAATGTTGCGACCTTATGATTCATCCAACTTGCAGCAGGAATTCTTTAAATCACGGGGAAAATGTAAGGATTGAAACTTCGCGAAATGCCATTAGACAAACGGGATATGAAAGTCGCATTGTTGGAGTGAAACAGCTCATTTGCTAGCAAATTCAGATAAAGTAGTTGATGTTTGCAAAAAATTCATAATTGAAGATCATTAACTTTTTAAAGAAAGTTATATTTAGTAATGAAAGAAAACTCACTATTTTTGGCAGTGACAACAATCGTACTGTATGGAGAAAGCCCAATACTGTTTTTAATCAAAAATATTTACTTCCTACATGGTGGTGACACCATCGTGATTTGGGGTTGCATGGCTCCATCCTGGTTAGGAAATTTAATTCTTATAGATGGCATTATATACCATATGGTTTATTTGCATATACTTCACAGTAATCTAAAGGAAATTGTTAAAAAAATTGGGTTTGAATGGAAATTCCATTTTTGAGCACTGGAACGACCCCAAACAGAATGCACGTAACGTTAAAATATGGTTTCTTTTTCCTTCAAAACAGCAGTTACACAAACCAACATACTACCCAGACACCCTCAGGCATTAAATATTTCCATATATTGTAGGCCATATTCGAAAAAGTAATTCAAAAACACAAAATTAGAAACAACACAAAATAGAAAAAATGGGGTAAAATATCTTTAGATTTCACCAAAAATTGGCCAAATGGATACAAAGACATTTAGAGGTCATTATAAAAGACAAAAGACATTCAATTTAGCAGTGACACTTTATTTTTATACCAGATATCGCAAAAATTTCATGGGTGTCCTCTCAATTTTTTTAGGCAAACATCTGAATATGTTTATTTAAAATGCTTCTGAAATTTTTCAGTTTAGAATTTTTTTGTTGCTTGTACTTTATTTTTACTTTAAATTAAACCATTTTTCATGTGTAAAAATACAAACATGTTTGCGCTTATCGGTAATGTGCTATTTATGTTGGAAGTTGGATTTATCAAGTATGATCATTTTGTCTCCCACAACTTAAGAGATAAAACTCCCTAAGAACTGCGCATTCCTTTCAAAGATACCTAAGATTTCCTTTCATAAATGTTCATGTTCAACGAAATCCCTATCAGAATCATTTAGTAAAGTCATTAAAGGGAAACATTTCTGTTACTTTGTTGTTGTCTACTGGTGAGAAGTTCCGACTTTCTCCCACTGTATAATTCTTGTCCTCTCTTTTCAATAAAAATTGTATTCAAAATTTGCCTTCTTTATACACGCACATAAACTTACTTAAATACGAACACATTTTTTTCAAATTATGGCTATCTGTCAGTCTGTGAATTAAACAAATCTATAATGCATCGGCGATAATGGATGAAATTTGGTTTGTAATGTGCTGCTAAATTTGTAATTTCCAAGGTTAACAAAATCTGTTTAAGGTAAATTTATTTTTGTGTATCTCCTTATTCTTATACATGTGAATACGATAACTAGAAATACTATTAACTAGATATATGGAATTTATAATATAATTTTTATCAAGAAAATACCGATATGTATACAATTTATTTCTGATATGTATTTCCTATCTGAAATATAACTAATGTGATGGAGCTTTCAATTTAATTAATATAGTTGCAATATATTGTTCAATGTATAATAATATTGTTCAGTATATTATATACATTGAGCAATGTATAATAATACCGTTCATATAATTGCATATTGTTCATTAAATATATGATTATTCATTGAACAATGTATAATAATATTGTTCAGATATTGTTCAATGTATAATATATCGTTGTTTTGTATCAAATTATGTTTTCAATCTGTCAAAATTTTTTTAATCAAAATTCATACCTAGTTTTCTTCATAACAATTTGAAATACAAAATTCTATGTACTGGGATAATCGGTTGGAAGGACAGGATTTGCTCTTTCGGACTTTTTGTCATCTTAGAGGGTTTGCTATCTGCCGCCCTTATCTCTATTCCATGATATGCTCAGGGGAAGCAAACTTTTATAAGAAAAATCGAAAATAAGTGCTACATTGAAGCAATTCACACAATTTGACTCTTTAAAATTAGCCAGCTTATTTCACTAGAAATTTATGGTTTGAATAAAATCGAAAGTGGTCCAATGAAGAGTGTGTATTTTAAAACTTGAAAATAATATATTTTAAACAATCATACACTTTCACTCCTTTTTGCTTTAGCATCCTCTGCCATTACTTTACCATCAGTTAATCGGAAACCTCTAACAGTAACGGAAGTTTAAATCCTTAATTTTGTAGTCCCTCTGGTTGAAAACGACGTTGGGATTAAAAAAAAATGTATTCATATCTTAGCATTTATAACAATTTGGATTTGTTAAATATAATCTTTTCTGGTGTCGTCTGACCTTGTGAAGAACAATAAACCTCTGTCTTAACAGCAACCTTTGAGGTTGCCCAACTATTGTTGGTGGCAAAAGGAACTCGTTCTCGGGATTATTCTTTATTGCCATAGCCAGTGATACAATTCTGTTCTTTTTGATACTTGTATTTCTCACTGATAAAAAATAAATAAATTCCAGGTATTGTCTGAGTTTTTTTCATCTTAAATACTCCTTCTTCGGTAGGAATGGGACTGGGTATCTTTAAATTAAATAATACCCTAATTGAAATTATTAAAAACGCATGAAAATTAAACAAACCATTGCACTATAATTTAACTAAAATTCTAGATTGTTGTTCTTGTTGTTTACATTCTATGAAAAATAAATATTCTATCCTGGAAATAATGATCAAAATAAATAAGTGATGCATTTGATGAAACAATGAAATTGAGCTGAATTTTGCACCAATAGAAGGCTGTGTTACAAATTATATTTAAAATGAATTTTAAAAAATTGAAAAATTAAAACAGAATTATGTTATCTTTATTGAACTATACAAAATTTGATTATTTGTTCTTTCAGATAGTAAAAATTATTTCAGGCGAGAAACATTATAAAGGTCTTAAAGTTTGACTTCTTTCCTGTTTTCGATTAAACATGAATTGAAAATAAGAATTAGAACAGCTAAGCTAGAAATGGACTTGCAGCACAGCACGCACAAATTTCATGTCACACTTACACATATTTTAACATGTATAAGTATATAATATTTCTTGTGAACAAAATATAATCTGTCATACTGGTCAGTTTCCCGGGGATGTTGGCTGTATGCAAGAAGAAGTTTCAATATGCCCTCTTTGTTTGTATCGAAAAATATAAGGAATTCAGCTATTGCAGTGTTTATAAATATCAAACGATTTCTTAAGCTATATTATAAACAAAATGAGTGTCGCTTTGTTATGAATGATAAATTATTAAATAAAAGTGTTCGCCTTCACAAGTTACTAAAATAGAAAATTAAGCCAAAATAAATCAATAAAATGTTGCTGCTATGTTGAAATATAAAAGTAAACTGAATAATTTAATTAAACACGTTCTCTTAATGTGGCAGTTAAATTCTTAAATATAGCATTGAATATACGGGAAGCATTCGATTCCTTTGTATATTTCACAGAAACGAGTGCGTTAAAAATCTTTATAAATATAAAGATGCTTAATTCATTCCCTACAGAATAAAATGGAATGTAGAAAATGCATTTCCTGCTTTTAATATATTCTGTTCAAAATTTGATTTTGGTCTTCGATTTTTATGAAAAATTTAAAATATCGAATTTTATCAATATACTTCGTTTCGCTTTCGAGTTTGAGTTTATGTACAAATAGTAAGAAATTCAAATTGTTTGGATTCAGGAACACTTAAAAGTGTATATTCTTTGATATTTGTCGACTTGTTTGATGTCTGCAATGCCTTTCTCTTTGTATTCTTTATTTAAGAGAAAAAGACAGATAAATAGTATTTAAATTCTTACAAGAACTTAGAATAACAACTGCAAAAAGCTGAAAAGAACTATTTTTATCGAGCGGTTTTATATTCCTCCGCCGATGATGTTCTGCAGCTCACTTCCTGTCCGCTCCGCGGCAAAAGTCGGAATTGTTGTGTTGTTGTGTTTGGAGATGTTGTGAATCGTTAAGTTTCGGGGGGGAGGGACAGCAGCTTATAGCTGATAATAGTTTCCCGGGAAGTAAATCCAAAACAAACATGGGAATTGTTTGCAAAGAATATGGTCGAAGGTAGCGTAGATGAGTAAGTATTTATTTAAACAAGATAATTTTCGTGTAGTAGAATTCATTGATACTTTGGTAGGCTTAGCGTTACATAGCCTCGTAAAATTTGAGTGTAATGTTTGGAAAATATTCATTCATTACTTTTAAAATCATTCACCTAAAACTTAATAAATAAAATTTAAATAAATTCGATGCTGAAAATATTTTATTTTGTGCTGTTGTGTATTCGTTTTTAAGCTTTGAATGAATTGTTAAATAAGAAATTTATCATGTTCGTGGTTTTGTGTTTGTCTGATGGGGGAAAAAAAATAAAATCTCATGAATGAATTTCACTATGGCGTAATTTTATACTCAGAAAGTTGTTTGGTTATAACTTTCAAATTTTTAATCATTTAAACAAATAAAAGAAGATGCGATTTTCTTTTAACTTGTTCAATTGATAATAAATTTGTTTCAGTGTTTAATTTTATATTTGTAAACTAAATGTAAACAAATCAAAATATTTTGACAGAATATAAATTTTTTTTGTTAGTGAATTTTAATTTTGTTAAAATCTTTCAAGGTTGTGTATTTTAATTTATTTCACTTGAGTCTAAATTTTTTACATATATATATATTAATATAGAAATTTTAAATTGGTAGAAGAAAAATTTATTTTTAATAACGATAGTTTTAAACACATTTTTTTAGTATGTGTAAAAGTCTTGTATTGCATATTTTAATTTCCTTCTGAATTGAGCTATTTACTGTTAATTGATATTGTTATAAATAGCAGTTGCACCAAAAAATTCCATGTATTTAATTAATTTAGCAGTGTATGCAAGGTTAAGATTTTTTTTAAAAAATTAATTTCTATTGAGCCGTAAAAGAGTCTAAAATGTACAAAATTCTTTTGAATGTGTTATGTACTTTTAAATTTTTATCATTAAATCCATAAACTGCTCTAAGATCAAATACTGTGTAGTGTTTTTTTTTAAATTTATTTAATGGGTGCTGTACCTCTGTCATGATCTCTGTCAAAAATAGCCAAATCTAGTTGTGCATAATCATATCTTTATTTTTAATAATAATAGTATGTATCCAGTTGGAAGTGTTTTATTGACATTTAATGAAAGAAACTGTTCTATGGTTAATGAAGCCTAAATAAGTTTTGCAAGAAAAGTGCTGTGCAGTATTTAGGTTTAAAAAAAATTATTGTATAACTGAAGAAGGTTCATTTATATATGAAAATAAATATTGAAAATAGATTTTTTTCCCCCTTCATGGCTTACTATTAAAGAATCCTTCTTACTCATGAAAATGTTTCTAAAGATTATTATCTGATGTATTCCTTATTTTCAGGAATATTTTAATGCTTAAAAAACTAACAATAGAATGTCATTGATATTTTTCAAATTGTTATTCTTATGTGAATTAATAGATAAAAATGTATTAAAAATTTTCATTTCTATTAATTTCTCTTATTAATTTTTATATTGAAATTCTTTTCAATAGTGTATAATCTAATTGCAAAACTTCATAAAAAGGGAATTTTTATTCATTTTTGAAAAAGTAAATAACCCATTCTAATAACAATAAGGTATTTGTATTAGCTAAAATTGTTACATCTAAAAACATGGATAGTGATAAATCAGATTTCAAAATCTAATAAATATGAATAGAGAATGCTTTCAAATTTTTAAGCTCAAATGTTCTATTGTTAGTATTCTCTGATAGTTTAGATTTAAAAAAAAATACTTGAAATCTTATTTTAATGAAAAATTGGTGCATTAAATTCAACATTAGTTGCTTAAAAGTTTGCTGAAACATCCTCCATAACAGGGATCAAATAATGTTTTTACTTTCTTTAATGTACTATTTCTAATTTTTATTTAAATTCCGATTTTATTACTAAAATTCAATTTGAAGACTTATAAGAATATTATTATTTAGGAGAATTCCATAAACTTAATTCATGTTACTCTTCTTTAATTCCAAAAGTATGTAATTATAATAATTTGACCCTGCTGAATTTGATTATCCTTTGGGTGATTATTTAAATTTTTATTTAGGTTAGAAAGTTGATTGTATTGTCATCATTGAGCTTTTGGTTTAGCAAGAAAAAAAGCTGATATTGCACAGTAAAGATCTGAAGTTACAGAAATATTGTGGAACAATTTTAAAATAAATGCTTTCATCCTTCATTTTTTAGTTTATGGAATTTTACATGCATTTAGAATTAAAGTTAAATGATTTATCCACAGTTCATTGGTGCCTCTTATTATTGTGAAATATTGCTGCTTTTTAAACATGTGAATGTAAGGGGAAGAAATCTATTAATTATCCAGTTCTCTAGTTAATTATTAAATTTAAAATAGAAATAATATACCCTGTACATGATTTCTTACTGATTTGTATTAGATTATCTGCCATACATGTATATATATATTTTTTCAGTGGGAACTTTCTGGTTCGTGTCCGAGCCCAGGTCATGACCAGAGATGATTCTACAGGAGGATGGGTGCCAATGGGTGGAGGTGGCTTGAGCAATGTCTCAGTGAGAAAAAGAATCATCTCTGAGGATGAAAACAAACCTGAATACATCATTTGTGGGAAACGGATATCAGACCAAACGGTTAGAAAACTGAAAAGATTCATTTTCTCTAAAAATTGAATTTGAAGGAAGAAAAAAATATATATATATGCTCTTCCTTTAGAAGTAAAATAAACATGGAGGTATTTTTGTTTTATTGGAGAATAAGTCTGTAAAACAGACATTTTATATGCATATTGTCTCCCTGATTACAAATACTTACCCATTGTCAAAAAAAAAAAAAAAGTGCAAAATTCCTTTTTTAGAATAAATTTAGACCAGATCTATTTTTTCCTTTAGAGCATAGATAATTAATAATTTATGATACCTGAAACATGCCAACAGTTTTTTTGCCACCCCATATATTTAAGAATTTATATTGATCAAATTTTTGTTAAGTCTTTTCATGTTAATAATTTGTTTTAAGTTATATTTTATTATTTTCTTGAATTCTGCATTTAAATGTTTTAACTTTCATGAATTGTAGCATTAGAAGGATTAATGGTCTTAGGGTTATCTACCTTTTTTACACTTTTCATATTGTATTTAACTGCATATAAATTTGCTGTATATTTATTTAGACATGCACTTAAATCAAGTGCCTTTGGAATAATCATTTCTTTTTCCATTTTCAATTATATTTGTGAAAAGTTAGGTAATTACTCTGAATTTAAAAGTTCTAAATAAGTATTGAGATGAACCTCAATTATTTTTAGATATTCTAAATTGATCTCACATTGAAATCCTTTCTTGTAATTTTTTTTTTTTTCTTTTTCTTAAATGTCTGCCTGAAGAATATTATTTTAAAAGTTAATATTCTAGCCAGTTGGATTCTATAAAAGTGGTTATTCATTTCTAAGAGTATGTTACTTTAACAAAATACCTTGAGTGCCTTTCTTGTAATTCAGTTTATATTCTAAATTTGGTTATGGTCTCAATATAAGGAAGGGGGGAAAAACATCCTATAAGTAAGAATAAATGAAAATTCAGTTTTAAAAATTGGTATGTAACAAACTTTTATGAAATATTTTAAATTATACCTCCTTTTCATACCTTAATTTTAAATTATACCTCCCCTCTCCCTCCTTAAATAGTTTTGCTTTATAACATTAAAAAATGTGATTAATGAAAATTCTTCATCTGGAACCAATGCCTGTAATTTTTGAAACATTGTTTGGTGTGATATAAAATGCAAACACCCCTTCTTATAAGATTTTTAAAGCAGTAATTTAATTTTATAAATATTTTTATTGAATATAAAAATTTATCTACTCTCTCTCTCTCTCTCTCTTTTTTTTTTTTTTTTTTTTTTTTTTTTTTTGTATTACAAGACTTTGGCACCCTTTATAATGCTGAATGACCATGAAGTTTTTGAATCTTTATTAAAAAGGAGATTTAATGATATAAAGAAAATTATGGCAGAACTTTCCTTATTATAAAAGCAGTTTAGAAAATAATATATTAATAGTTATTTTTAAATGCACTTTATAAATTATATAGTGCATTTAAAAATAAGTTGAAAATATTTTACTCTGTCATAATTTAAAGAAATCAAAACCTTATACACTCTGAATTTTTGCATAGTTATTTACTTAATTGTAATTTTTTAACCACATTTGAATGATATAAATTTTATTTTATTTCAATATCTGTATACTGAATTTTTGCATTACTGAAAATTGTGGACTTCATTTTTATTTTCTGTTAATTTAATTGTAATTTCATTAGCTTGTTCTCAGTTGTACTATAAAAAGAGACTTTCAATACAACAAAGTCATGCCTACATTTCACCATTGGAGAACTGGTGACAAAAAGTTTGGTCTTACTTTCCAAACTGCTGCTGATGCCAGGGCATTTGATAAAGGTGTTCGCACAGCAGTAGAAGATCTTTTGGAAGGTATGTATGCTTTATGTATTTGTGTAATTAAATTTAAAAATGAATAAAGAATTTTTTTTTTTCATCAATGATAATATATTTTAGTATAGTATAGTGTCATGCTTGGGAATGACATTATATAAATAAAATTACATTTTTGTACTAATATCATGACAACATACACCTTTTTTGAGAGGTTACTTACAAAATGAACCTAAACGATTAGTTGATGGTATGAGCATTATCACAGGCACATATTAAACAACTTAAAAGCTTCTAAGGGACAAATATGGTGATAAAAATAGAATTATTCTAACTCATTTAGATTTCTTAGAAAATTTAATGCCAATCTGTAATCCATTGCCAACTTCTTTGAATGAAGTTTATATTGAGTGCAACAGAAGGTTACAAGTTCTTCATGCTTTGGGAGAAGATATTGACATATATGGTAGAGTTTTAACTCCAAAAATTTTACATGCATTCCCTGATAATATTTGTTGCTGATTGGTTATTTATGTGAAACAACAAAAAATTTCTGAAAGTGATATCACACAACTAATGCAGTTTCTCTATGAAGAAGTTGAAGCAGCTTTGAAAATGAAAGGCGATGTTGTAGTACCATTTACCCCCACTACAGCCTTTAGTGTTAATACTAAGCCCACTTCTGGATCAAAGAAAAAGAATAATACACTGTCTTGAGCATTTTGTGAAACTTCTGACCATTGGGCTCAAAAATGTGGAACTATAACTGACTATGATACTCGCATACAAAAACTAAAATCATCTAACCGCTGCTTCTTGTGCACAAATCGAGGACACAGATTATCAAATTGCCCATGTAAAGCCAGTGTTTGTTGCACAAAATGCAAGAAGGAACATCGTGTTTCCATTTGTCTGCCTGCTCAAAACAATCAACTAGTAATAGCAAATAGTAATGTGAACCACATAAATATTCCCAAAACAATTTTTACTCATTTACAAACTGTTCGCCTGTATGTTACTGGCCCCACAGGCATAACAAAACTAACACGCTGTATTCTAGATTGAGGAAGTCAGGCAAGTTTTGTGGACACAAATCTGATTGAAACACTTCAGCTTAAAGTTATGAGCTGTGACACACTGAACATTCAAGCATTTGAGTCTTCTACAACTCAAGAACAGCATCAATGAGTTCAACTCTCACTTTCAAGTTTATGGAGTTAGCAAACAGTTTCAATCATAATATTTGAGAGCTCCAACACCTATACTTCACATCCTACTGTGCCTACAGAATTTGCTCATAAGAGAAGACTGACACTTGCTGATCTGCCAGATGACTCTTCATTGCCAATGGAACTACTGATTGGTGGTGATAATTACTGGAAATTTGTTACTGCAGAAACCCCAATCAAGCTTTCAGAATCTTTTGTCATGGTTCCATCAATGTTTGGTTGAATTCTTAGTGGGTCAAGGACACATGCTACAATAATTGAAAATACATCTGTTCATCACATTTTGATACAAAATTTAACGGATTGCTTAAACGATCAGATACTCTTATGGGAACTGGACTCCATAGGCATACAAAAAACACAAAAAAGAAGAATGACAATTCATGATGAAGGAATACTGTCGGATTTCTGCAAATCTTACGAAACCGAAGACAGTCGGAGAGTGGTTTCTCTGCCTTGGAAACCAACAGCTCCACTTCTGTCCAATAGCAAAGTTACTGCTGGAAAAAGGTTCAATTCTCTTCAAAGAGGGCTTGCATCTAGTGACACTTTGAAGACATAATATTACAAATGCATGCTAAATTACATTGAACAAGAACATGTTGAAATCTGTCCTACAGATGAATCAAATGAAAAACCAACATACTACCTTCCTCATCATACTGTAAAAAAGACACAAACTGAATCCAAATAGAGAATTGTGTTTGATGCTTCATCTCATGTTCCAGGAATGATGTCACTGAATGACTCTCTGGAAGGTGGTCCGAATCTCCTTCCTGAAATTGTTGGCTGTCTACTGAGATTCCGAATGCATAAATACGCTGTTGCATGCGATGGAAAACAAGCTTTCTTACAGTTATTACTACACAAAAAGGACAGAAATGTTACAGGATTTTGGGGGTACAAATTAGAAAATGGTTCAAATGGAATTACTATCTTCACCAATGAATTAACAGAGTACAGATTTACATGCTGACCATTTGAACTTACTTGTTCACCATTCTTACTAAGTGCTGCAACACGAGAGCTAGCTGCCTATCACCAGAAAAAATTTCCAATTGCTGCACCCCTGAGAGACAAGAATATGTACATAGATGACTTTCATGTTAGTGTTGTATATGAATTATGGATAATAATCCTGTATTGTGAGATCGAAAATTTGATGTCACTAATGAAATTGCCAATGTTTAAATGGACTACAAATTCTGTGAAACTTAAGAATGTTCTGCAAATGTGCGAGAAACATTTCTGAACAGATATAATCATATTTGGTATTGACTGGAATGCAATTGATGATACTTTAGGAAATGGATTCAAGACATCTTTTCATATCTGTAGAGATAAACCCCTTACAAAGAGAGGGTTACTATGCTGCATTGCTAGCTCCTATGATACCTTAGGACTTTATGCTCCTTTTACGAACCTCGGAAAAATAATTTTTTAAGATACCTGGATACTCGGAATAACATGGGATGAAATACTACCAGTAAACTTATCTACTTTGTGGTATACAGTTGGACAAGGAATGAGTGATATTTACTCTCTACAGATTCCTCGAAGTTTAAATGTTTCATCACATATTCCATATGCAATTCATGTGTTTTGTGCTGCATCTCAATGTGCCTACGGTTCAGTTGCCTCAATGTGCCTACAGCATTGTTACTCTTCAAGATGACAAGCCGAAAGTGCATTTAGTGTATTGTCGCAACACACTAGCACCTGTCTAGAGAATTACCTTACTCTGTTTGGAACTTTTAGCTGCACTAATGGGAGCACGATTGTTACAATACTTTTGTACTGAAATTAATACCTGTTCTGAAAAGACAATAAATGTGAAGTGACTCTCAAGCTGCATTGGGAGGGATTCGCAGTGACCCCAACAAATGAAAAACATTTGTTTGCAATAGAGTAACTGAAATAGTACCCCATACTAATTCTACACTGTGGAGACATTGCTCTGGCATGGACAATTCTGCTGATAAACTTTCACGAGGGGTCACACTATCAACACTTAAAAACTTAGACCTTTGGTGGAAGGGTCCTGAATGGCTAGTTAAATCTGAAGAAAACTGTTTAATTGCGTAAACTATCAACGAAGAAATCAGTCAAAACTTAGAAGCTAAAAAATGAAAAGTGCAGACTCTTCACATTTCATCTTATCAGCTAGTAATAAATGCTGAAAACTACAGTTCTCACTTTAAACTCATACGTGTAACGTCATGGATTCTTCGATTTATCAACAACTGTAAAAACCAAGAAAAGTTAATCTCAAACTACAACTTTGTATTAATTTCATGGCAACATGAAAGTTGTAATGGAAATTGCTTTTGTAAATAAACACAGTTACTCTATGCTACACTTTAGTGTATGTGTTGTATATAATTTTCAGATTATTATACGTTTATACATAGCAGCATGCAATAGTATAGTATATGATGATATCCTTGGTATGTTAGCCTACTATGATGCAGTATTAACTCCCATCCCATATGGGAGGTAAGGTATTCAGGCTGTGCAGAATAAACATACATCCAATCCACTTATGTGGCGGCAGTTTGGCAAAATCAGATTTTGAACAAGGAACACTCTGAAACCAAAAACATTACGGGCAGACTGTAGTGCACTGCAGCTCTAATTGGAGGATAGATTCAGTGTTTAATGTATAAAATGTGTACAAAGGAAGCAGTCTATTATTTGCTTGTGTTAATTGCAGTTTTAGTGTAGACTCATTTTTTTTATTTTGATTAAGTAATTATTTTACTATAGGCTATGTGATTATATATATTACCACTGTGACAAATGATAATAAATCCCAAATGTTATACTTTACTTAATAAAAAAAATGGTAAAAGGAAGGAAAAATAGCATAACATTTTCTATTTTATTTTATTATTATTATAACTTAGTCCACATGTGCTGCAACTTGTCCCATATTCAGGACACTATAAATGATTTTCATGAAACTATAAACATTAATTAATTATTGTACACATATCATTCAAAATAATATTAGCAGTTTATATGCTTTCTTTTTATCTTTGAAAATAATATAAAAGAATATCCACAAAGATTTTTTTCTTCTATTGGTTAAATTTATATAGTTTTGATTGTGATTTCACATAAATATTTAAATTTTATGTCTTTAGAATTTTTGAAATTTATAATTGTCCATATTTTCTATTCACTTCTATATCTCTCTTAAATCCTTTTTAACCTTTTAAGTTATTTGTGTCAAATTTTAAAGAAATTATGAAGTAAAGGAAATCTAGATTATTCATTTATAAAAATCTTACAATGTACATTATTTATTTATTCTTATAAATATACATTGATTATGACTATATTTGTTTGCATATCTGATTGCAGATGCTTTTTCATTTTTTTATTATTTTTGAATATTTTTTTCCTGGGCTCAAATATCTAAATCATCATTTGTTAAATTAGATAATTAGATTTCTGTTCATTGCAACACATATAGAAATTCATTTATTTAATTTTCAATATTCTACAGTTTTTTCAGGAGATGGCTGTGGTCAAAGAACCCGTGGAGGAGATGATGCAGAGGATGATGTTTTCATGGTTTGTTTATTATTTGGCTTTTTTTAATTGATGATTGAAACCACTTTATTTAGTTACATTAATCATTTTTAAATCTTTAAGTGGCATCTAAAAATAATGTATTGGTGAATAGTTATCCAAAATAATATATTTAATTTTTTTTTATCTATTCTATAAATCTGAGAACCATATATTTGCTTTTCATATGTTGCATTTAAAAAAAATAAATAAGCATTTCGAATTATGATTCCATTTTATTTCTTTACTCCGCTGAATGATAATGCTATTTCCTCATAATTCAAATGAAAATTACTAATATCTTAAAGTAATTTCTAACAACACCCTCTAAAACATTCTAAAAGAAATCTACTTTCCTTAAAAGGGGATGGGACAAGCCAAAAATCAGATATGTTTTCAGGAAATGCAATATTTCCACTTTATTTCAAGTCATCCTTATTATATTCTGATATTAGTATATTCAATATTATTATTCAGTATCATTCAATTTTCTTAAGATATGTTGTTCAACTACAGATTTTAAAACCCGCCACATTTCATCAAAATAGGGTGAGAGGAAGGATAAGAGAATGTCTTTACATTTAGCAATTAAATAAACTCTGATTACACATAAACTGAATTAAAATAATTTGCTCCGAAGCAATGATATTCATATATAATGGGGAAAAAAGCCGAGCAATAAAGTATCCAAGAGGGTGAAAATCAAGGACAAAGAATTCCAGAAATACACTCATTCTTCAACATCTCTCCCTTTATTGCGATGGAATCATTGAAAAGCGGTCACCTCAAAATACTGAAACAAATAGTACTATGCGAGTTATATGGACTTCAAAAGGACTTAATGTTAAAAGGTAATGCAGATAGTTCATATATGCGATGTAATTTATTAATTATACTTATTATCTAATTAAATTTATTTGCAAATAATACGGTCTGATATTGTAAATATGTGTGCGTGTTCGAAACTTTAAAATGTAACTATATGTAATTTACCGTTATTTCTGCTTTTGGTGCATTCAAGTGCATTTGGTTCATTCAAGTTTTGGTGCATTCAAAGCAGGGAAAAAATTTTTTTGAATGAATGTGATTATACCCATGTTTTCTTCCTCCAACTGTTAAATGCCATCATATGTGTAATCTGATTCGCCCAACTTAAATTATTTCTTAGAGCCAGTGTTAAATTATACATTTTGTAAAATTATTCCTCATTAAAACCTTACATTATTCATATCCAAGCATTATTTTTATTTTGATGTACATTTGTAATAAATAAAAATGTTAGCTTAAATTTATGATGTAAAAAATTTGTTAATGCACAAAAATAGAACAAATAATTTTCATTTCATTTGCATTATGATATAGTTAGCTTTCTCAATAGTGTATGTTATTAAGCAATGATTTTTATGCATTAGTCAATTTAACCTGTAGTGCTTTATTAAAATATTGCTAAAAATTTGTTAAATGTTTTTTCTGAATTATTTGAAGTTTTCACTGATTTCCTAAACCATAGCACTGAAGAAAGATCAGCTTAAAAACTGATATTGTATTTTAAGCTTTGATATTGTATTTTTCAAATATATCAAACTCATATTTATTTTTAGGCATTGGACCTACCTATAGAATCGCGATCCTCCACAGGATCTAGTAGTGAAAGTGCTAATGGTGTGAATACATGCAGGCCCACTTCTGCTACGTCCAGCATCCCGGGTGATACATTTTCAGTCACTTCATCTCCTTACTCTCATTCCCATTCTAATCAGCACCAGAAGCTTTACTACATTACTTCACGCACCATGAAATCCTCACGCACCATGCCCGGTGTCAGCAGCAGTGGCACTAGCGGCCTTACTTCATCGATCAGTGTGGGAGGCGGAGAGCTGCTAAAGGCTCAGGATGAAGAAGTTTGGGTCAAAGAAAGGACACACCTCAAAGACTCCAATCCAGACGAGCCTGAAAAAATTGAACTTTCTCTTTTGGGAAGCGATCCCTATGTTGAATTCTCAAAGGACAGGGCAGCTAGTCGCGCAGACCATGAGTATTGCTATCCAGCCATTGAGAGCATGAAGATAACCAAGGAAGACTACTCAGCTGGGAGCTTAAAGAAACCTGTTTCAACAGTTAGCAGTGAACCACCTTTGCTTCCCAGCAAGAGCTCGAAGAAAGAATCTCGAAGGCAGCAAGCATCTCCAACGCAGCTGAAATGCAGCCTCTGTCTTGATGAGTACACCGATGAAACTAACCTTCCAGGGGGTTGTCGATTCGGGCCAGACAGGACGTTGAATTGTATCAACCAAGTAACTTGCTACCATTGCGCACGTGGCATGCTTTATCACTGCATGTCAGATGCGGAAGGTGACTTTCATGACCACCCGTGTACGTGTGATCCTGTTTCTGACAGACGCTGCCGCAGACGTTGGACTGGCCTTGCCTTGCTTTCAATATTTGTTCCCTGCCTCTGGTGCTACCTGCCTCTTCGTGCCTGTCACCGCTGTGGAGTCAGTTGTGGTTACTGTGGAGGTAAACATCAACCTGAGTAGGTGTTAGATCCCACCTGCTTATTGGCAACTAAGTCCTACTCGGGTACATATACACACTGCCTGGAATCTCAGATTTTTTTCATTGTGGGATTCACTCATCTTTTTTGCCAAAGTGTTGCAGACATGATCTGTTTGATGGCCAGTCTGGATGGCCCCAATTTACAGTATGACACCCACCAATGTAATATAATTTTTTGTTACCCTGTATAGATATTCCTTCAGAGCTGTTCCCTGTTGTCTGTTAAATGTTTCAGTTCAAAAAAAAAAATACTTATATTGATTGATGTGCATAGATTGTTTTTTAAAATCTATGTTAATTTTCATTCTTTTTTTTTTTCAGACCATATTTTAGAGATTTTTTCCCCTCTGCATTTACTAATGCTTCTTATCATTTCATTGATTGTGATTAGTGTAATCTTATTACTGTTTATAGAGTTATTGTGTTATACAAATGTTATTTTATTATGCTGACATAAAAGTTATCAGTGATTCAAACTATGCAAATGTAGCTTTGTCTTTCTTTTTCATTTTATTGGGTTGTTCGGACAGTCATTTCGTATTTTTTTGTCAAAATGAAAAGAAATTTTCGTTTAAGGAATAAATTATTTATTAAATTATAAAATTGCCATTCTGGTCTAATACCTTTTGCCATATTTTTGGTAGTAACATGATTACATGCTCATAAAAGTTTTGGTCTTTGCTGTAAAAAAAAACTGATCGAGGTGGTTTTTGGCCTCCTCATTTGAAGGAAAAATTTTGCAAATCAGTTCTGGTACTGATGTACTGTTAACACATCTTCTTCACACATATTGGCTAATTTATTTCTGGCTTGAACAGCATTTTTACCTTTTATAGCAAAAAAGAAAAAAATGACAAAAATGCTGTTTATTGCATATTTATAAGGGCACCATCCAAAAACTACTGCGAAGAATCAGCTGCACTTTTTCACACTCAAGCCTTGCTATATCAGCTCTTAAAACATAAAATGATTTTGCGGTTTAAGTATGAAATTGGGTGCGAAAAATGCAATTAAATCCTTTGTCAGGAAAAAACGAAATTACTTTCCGAACAACCTAATAAAATTGATAATTTATTTTCTTGTTTTCTTTTTAAAAAAAAATCATTGTGCTTTCCATATATGTTTGTGAAATTAATCTTCATAGATCTAATTAGGAGAAAGGGCTATTTGCTCAAATAAGGATCGATACCTATTTCATGCTATACTTCTTGGAACAAACATTTTATCATAACTATTAAATTTGTGCCTTATAAAATGGCAAAGAGTTATTTCAGATGAAATGTATCTTTCTATTTGAGTATATAGATGTTCTCTACTGCTAATGTCATGAGCTGGTGTTGTAAA
Organism: Argiope trifasciata; assembly: GCA_026543055.1. Classification (NCBI taxonomy): domain Eukaryota; kingdom Metazoa; phylum Arthropoda; class Arachnida; order Araneae; family Araneidae; genus Argiope; species Argiope trifasciata. The sequence continues at coordinate 1,029,210 of JAPMOQ010042318.1, read as the reverse complement.
TGATATACTGAGGCTGTTTTGATTGTGAATATTGGAGGTCTATTTGTTTCTTAATGGCATTTTGCAACTGTAAATTATTGCATTTCATCATTATGGTTCCTTTTGGATATATCTAAAAAAAAGTTTATATCCTAGAATTTTTTTTTTTTCTTCATATTTTAGCCCTTTCACTGCGCCAAAAAAATCTTGGCATGTAAATTTTTTTGTAATTTTTCAAAATTGAACTCTGTATATCCACATTTAAATTATATTTCTAAAATTTGTCTGATAAATTATGTTCAGAATATTAATAGTACAGTTTTTTAAAAATTATTCTTACCATGGAGAATATCTGTGTTGTTTTTAAATATATATATATGTGTGTGTGCGTGTGTAAAATATCAATATTGGAGCAACTTGAATAGGGAGACATAGTTGATGCAAGACTTGTAAACTTTCAAGATGTCTAAATTTGGTTAATTGCATTTTGCTTCTGTAATTTCTTCCAATTAAATTCTTTATTACGTATGTTGTGATGACTTATACATCAGTATTTAAGTGAAGTATGTAATAGCTAATTTCTTGAAATTGTAAAGCACTATTTTATAATTTATTTAATAATTTTTAACCCTAGAGCATATGCATTTTTTTTTTATTTTATTTTTTTGCTTTTTTTCTGTAATCTAATCATATGGTGTGGAAATTTTTTTTGTTCTATTATGAAACAAGAACCATATATCTAAAATTATGAATAAATATTGTCATGTTATCTACTACCAAACTAACTACGAGGCTGGGTTCAGAATTTATTATACAGTATATGCCATCAAATGAACAGTCATTTAGGTTATAAACCATACAGTACAAGAAGTCAGCATATTTTGCATTTGCTGTAGGGTTGAATGGATGCACTAATTTTTTTATGTGCTGCTTATTCAGTTTAATTGAAAAATTATTCTTAGTTCAGACTTTTTTGTGTTTGTAAATATTTGTAATGAATTAATTGCATTAATTTCTTTTATGATTAATTAAGGTTTCTTATTTGTTCCAAGATAAAATGTGTGTTCATTTTTCATAATATAAAATCAATTTCTGTTATATTCAGCTATATATTTTTCTACGTTTTTAATATTTAAAAGCATGTTAAGCTGTTTTAAAACCCTTCATTTCAATCTGCTTAAAATACAATTGTAAGTATTTATTCATGCAATTTTTTTTTCTGTATACAAAATTCAATTTTATAAATATTTTAAATTCAATCTATTCATGTCCATTCTTAAAAGTTATGTAAAAAGTTTCTTTTTAAAAGCTTTTGGATTAATTTATATGTGTGTGTAAGTATTATAAGAAATTGCAAATCAACTTCTTTTATCTATCAACTAAATAAAATATGTGTTTTAAATTAAATATTTTATCAGCTTAAAAATGCTATATTCTTTGTTTTTAAAGTGAGCATTTAATATTCTACCTCGTTTTTTCCATATGCATGGATGTTTTAATGTCTGTTGTGATCGAGTTCAGTGTAAAATGCTTTCATGTTGTTAATGCATATTTTAAGTGATCTAAATGCTAGTATTTTTTAAAGGCTGCTGAAATTGTTCATACAATAGAGTTTTGTGAATGTGAATTATGTATATATATGTGGGCAAATCTTTTCTATTGGGTTGGGCGTATTTATAGTTACTCAGTTGACTCCTTTGATTTTTGCTATACTTATATAGCACCAATATTGCACCTTTAAAAGTCATGTTAAAATGGTTGCCAATCATTTATGATCTATAATGCAGTTTTCTTTAAATATTAAAAATGAGGTTAAATCTCTTTAGTGATACTGAAAGTGGATCTAATTATGGGTATTTTAAGAAAATGTAATGTGCAAAATTCACTTCTGAAGGTTTAAAAAGGTAGTAAGTAGACTATTGGCAAAGTTATTCTAGGTATTTGAAACAAAGGATCTTAAAAAAAAAAAAAAAAAAAAAAAAACTGGATACTATACAAGATTTGTGATGCTCATGAGATTTGGTAAATGAGTGTCAAATTGTTGAAGTAGCATTAATTATGTTTTAAGCGGCTAGAAAAAGATCAGTCTTTTTCATAACTAAAAAAAGAGTTATAGAACCTAAGTGCTGAGGAAAAGAATTCATAATGTATTGAAAATTTGAATCAGTCATTTGCATATATATAATGATCAATCTGAATGTCATTTTTTTATAAAAATATTATTTTTACCGGACTTATTATTCATAAATTGTATTAGTACTCCATTTTATGAATTTTTGATAGTACAATATCCCATTTTTAATTAATTTTTTTAATTTATAGTTTTACACCATTAAAAATAGTTTGTCAAAAATTACTATTATAAATAAGTTCATAAATGAATTAATAGTAAAATATAATATTCATTAAAATAGATTTTTTTTAAATAATGCAAAAGATTCTTAATAGAACACTGAGTTCAAGTTGCAGGAGAGCAAGTTCAGGAGCTTGAAATATACTGTTCTCAAGTTATTGGCATAATTTTTAGCTGTCAGTGCCAAAACTCATACATGCATTCAAAAACCAGTATCAAAAAGAATTTGTAATACTTATATTTCTAATATCAGCATATACATGGTATTCATATGATGTAAGTTTCTATTAAAATTTATTTAATTTAATAATGCTTATGTCCCATTTTGAAGTGAGTTCTTTTGGGATAGTTCTAATTATTTTGAATCATAGTCAGATGATGAGGATAACACTAGAGCCTACACTTCCTCCAATTTTTACCCACACCAGTATTGGGAAATGTTATTCTAATGAATTTAACAGCCTCTCTTCAAACAAAGATTCTTTGATTGAATTGATTTTCAAATCTAGAACCATCTGGCCCTTTAGTCCAGACTTTATTACCATGCCAATTAATGTTGGCAAAAACTAACATGAATTCAAGCTTCGCCCCATATGAAACTAGAGTGAAGGTATGCTAATAAATAGCTTTATACTCCTATGAACCAAATTTCTTGTAATGAGCCCATTTATTATTTGTTACTTCAAGATAACCAAATCTCTCTATCATAAACATCTTTAGCAGACTAAAGAATTCAAGCATTAAGTTTTGCCACGTCTTTTTTTTTTTTAATGAAAAATAAATCAAGAAATAATTGTGTATCAGCCTTTATTCTGCTCACATAATAATCTAAAAATTATTGCACATGTAATTTAATGCATTTTGAAAATCTGAAAGGAATGTTTATGATTAAACATAATTTTTAGTATCAATAATCGTTGTACAATTAGTCTATAAAATCTTAAAACTACAATGATCAATCCCATGCTTAAAATAGATATTGTGCGATAATCAACAAAATGTTGTCATCGATATAAATCTATTTTATTTGTATAATAAAACATTTTTTCCTCTTTAATTATTAGGACTCTATTGTATGTCAGATGGAAACATTAAATACTAATTATTCTTCTTAATTTCATTTTTCCATTATAATGTGCAGCAATAATTTTCAGTATTACTTGCAACATTATTTCACAGAAACAAGGACTAAATTTGTATTTTTAATTTTCAAGTAATGATTTACACCCAAGAACCTAATTTTCCACCTTTTGATCATTTTTATAATGTTTAATAAGATTTTTGTCCATATTCACAAAACTCTATTGCATTCTCAATTGCAAATCCTATAGTGTCTGTTTTTTTTTCTTTTAAATTTATTTTTACTGTTTATTGCATTTATTCTCAGCTTTTATTATACAATCCTTCATTGCATATAGTTCTATAACGTTTAAGATTAGCTTTTATTTCAATTTTTCTCACCCTTTACCAACTAAATATAAAACTACTATGGTTGTGATCATCATGGCTCTGCGAGTGGAATCTTGCATGTTACTAGCTTCTCTTTTGTAGGTTGTAGATTAATTACTAAAGTATTTTCTTTGTTCTGTTGCTGTGGATGTGTATATAATATGAAGACCAAAATGATGAATGAGCTTGAAAGACCGTATTTTGTGGATTAAGGAATTCTAAACCAACCAGTATTCTTGCCAATTCAGTGTAGCTTCAAGTGTCAGAATTTTTTAAGGCAGCTATTGTTATTTCAGAAAATTCAATCAGCTTTTCCAGAGCAAAACTCATCCTTGCTTGTATATACTAAATATTGTGTCTGTGTGTGATAACCCACTGTTGAATATTGTCTTATTATGAAGAGAAAAAAAAAAGTTGTATTTGTTTTCAGTCATCCTTGAGATTTTATGGAAAAGATTTTGACATTGTTCATCAATAAACTATTGATGGGTTTATAATTGTTTTTCTGAAGTTTTTATTTTAACAAGAGAAAAAAAATCTTATGCCACAATCATATTATAATCATTGAAAAACTTTTTTATTATTGTTACATAGAAATGTTTTTCAAGGGCCTGGTGATAAAATCTCCGAATCGGAAGGTTTCAGGTTCGAAACCCGACTCCACCCAAGTATCATCATGTGAGTTGGTCTGGTATACTTTAAATCCATCGGGTCCAAATGCCCCCCCCCCCCATCTGATATAGGATCATGCTCTTCATCTTACCTGCATTCGATTCACGAGGTCCGTGCCGAAGTACACCCAGTGTTGCTTTAAAAGGGGACATTAATGTAACTAAACCAAATCGAATTCATTCTTTGAACATTTTTACAGTTGTACTAAATAAAGTGTTTCACTTAATTAATAATAAATGGAGCTGCAAAATATTATGAAAACTGTTCTGGAGATAGCTCTTGTCTTCAAAGAGGACATGCAGTGTGAAAAGAGAACAAATTAAAGAAGGCTGCAAGCAAAGAGTTAAATTATGAGCAAAATTAAGCTCAAGTAATCGTGGTAAGACAAGATTAATGTACGATTTCACGTCAAACACATCAAAAATTCTCTAAAAACCTGTAGTTATAGTGTGTATCAGAAATATTAACTAACAGTTTTTGTCACGAGTATATTTGGCGAGAAATCGCTGCTACTTTTTCAGTTTTGGCCTCTGTCTATAAATCTTAAATTCGGCCATAATCTCTATGATTTGACTTAAGAAATTGATACTTACATCTTCTATGCTTATAATAAAGCTCAATGTGTGTGTTGGCGCTCTACAGGCCAGACTGTTGGACGTACAGCTATTAAATTTGGTACATGTATACCTTGGAGGTCCAGGATGTGCACCTCGGAGCCCTTTTTTCGAATTTTTTATTAGAATTTGAATTAATTAAAATTTAAGCGAAATTTCGACGTTTTTCCGCTATAACTTCCGAAAATATGATCGCATAAACATGATTTTTACATCAATTTAAAGATTAAAAAAATTAGCCTTCTAATGGTATCAGTGTTTTAATGTGTATAACTTAAGCTTCTATTTTTAACGAATTTTTAAAGAAATATTTTAACCATGTTTTTTTAGCACGTGACTAGATAAAATAAAAGAATGCCGGAAGTTCAAATTTAAAAAAAATTATCATCGCAAAATAAATCTACAGAAATGCAACTTTCAGCCCGTGACTGGATAAAATAAGAAAAATATAAAATGTGATATTTTCTTTAAAAAATAAATGCAAAGCAAAGGTTTCTACAATCGTTTGCAATATCTATATCATTAACTCAATAAATCTTCTTTACTTACGGTAAACCTGATTGAATTTAGACAGGATATGCATTGAAATCCCGACTTAATGGCATATTTATGTAATCGTTTGCAATATCTGTATCATTAATTTAATACTTTTTTTCCCTTTCTCGCTTTCTTTAAAAAACATATTTAATATTTTGGCAACATCATCGAAAATTTTTTTTAATATTTTGGAAAGCATAACCGATGGTTAAAACTGAATGATTATAAAATTAAAGAATATTATTAGGCAAAGGTGTACTTTTAGAACTTTCCGTCCATCATCTTAAAGAAAATATCAATTTCAGGTCAATCAATGCCCGGAATTACTTCAAGGCTAATGAATATGTGATTTAATTGAAAATTTTAGAACGCTTTACTCATGGCGAACCAGCTGGTCGCCAAAGGCGGCTAGTTTAAAATAATTGTCTTATAAACTGGCTTTTTATATTATCTTGAGACTAAAAAAAAATATATCTTTAATTATATCAATTTTATTTTCGTACAATTTTTCATTTAACTTAAAAAATATTTTAAATTAAATTTAGTACAATATCTGAAACGATGTTTTTATATGAATCAAACTCTCCTCCAAAACATTTAATCACTCACTTTTGCCAATCATTCAATCCATAGTAGGATTTTCACTTTCGCTATTTAATACTAGCCGACTTTGGCGACCAGCTGGTTCGCCACGAGTAATGCTTTCTATACTTTCCAATTAAGTACTTATGTGCCTTCCTCTCTTTATAACTTCTCAGCCAAATATGTTTAAACATTGATAAGCGCATAACTCATATTATTATAGAAACCTCACAATTATGTGTTCATTGCATTATAACATATCTCTCTGATTCGTAATAAGCTGTCGTGGAATTGTGTTTAAAATGTCACATTTTATATTTGTTGCATAACATTGCGCTTCTTTTTAAACTTGCTGTACATCACACTATCAACGGTTTAATTTGCTATAAGAGTTAATTTAATTCAGTTTTGAGTTTTTGTCAAAGTGACGGCAATCACTATCACACTCTTAATGTGCTCTTGCATGTTAAATTCTACTTTCATTTTGTGAGAAATTATTGTTAGAAAATATGATCATAATATTTTTTAAAAATATTCATTAACAATAGAATCTGAATTTATAAATTAAAACAATGGTAACAATGCAAAAAGTCATTTTTGAGAGGATTTAAAAAACAGTTTAACACTGCAATATTTGCGGAAATTATCGCAGAAAAATTTAAAATGTTAGCGTAATTTTAATTAATTAAAAGTTCCCCCCAAAAATTAGGTATACTTTTTAATTCTCCAAAGTAAACATCAATATATCAAGTGCGGTATCTCTAGATCATATGGTCTGGTGTGTAAACACACACCCACATTCATTCATATATGCAAACACATATTCATTTGATTATCAGCCTTGGAGTAATTCTGGACATTGATTGGTATATAATTGGTGAAAGAAAAGATTTAAAAGAGCCCTTTTTAACAATAATGCTCCTTTTTTATAAATCAGTCAACTTTAATGATTGATTTAGAAGATTGATTGATGTAACAACTTTTGCTTAAAATATTAGTAAAAATATTTTGTTAAATATGAGTTTTAGAGCAAAGAATGAAAATATATAATAGTTATTCATCAAGGCATTTTTTGACTCAAGTTACATAAAATATTATTATTTTTATTGTAATTATTTAGACCAAATTAACAGTACTATGTATGCCTTTTACTAATAATTTACAAATTAGCCATTTGGCCCGAATTTTAATGCGTAGCGTATCCAGTATCAATTCAAACATGTGTACCACAAACAAAAAGCGGATTTATTGAATTAATGATATAGATATTGCAAACGATCATAGAAACCTTTGTCTCGCATTTATTTTTTTAAGTGAACATAACATTTAATATTAATTTAACATCATCCAATCACGTGTTGAAAGTTACATTTTTTTCGATTTAATTTGCAGTTATAGTTAATTTATTTTTTAATTTGAACTTCTGTCAATACGATGGCAACAATGTAATAAAAGCTATTTTTTTCCCTTAGCTCGTTTATCGTTTACTGTAAAATTTTATTGTTTTGTCCGAATTATATTGTAGAAAAATATGGTATATTTCTTTAAAAATTCATTAAAGATAGGAACTTAAATTATATGTCACAATACTGGTATATTAGAAAGCTAATTTTTTAATCTATAACTTAATGTAAAAATCGTTTTTGTGCGATAATATTTTCGGAAGTTACAGCGGAAAAACGTCGAAATTTCGCTTAATCTTTAATTAATTCAAATTCTAATTAAAAATTTGAAAAAAGGGCTCCGAGGTGCGCATTCCCGACTTCCAAGGTATATGCGTATCAAATTTGTTAAGCGTAGGTCTAACGGTTTGGCATGTAGAGCGCCAACACACGCACACACATTGAGCTATATTATAAGTATAAATTACACTTTGTTATTTGCAATAAACTTTTAATCGAATTCATATGTTTTAGTCATAATCAAATTACAAAATTATTTTTTTTAATTGTCCATATTAAAAAAGTTAATAATCTAGACGAACAAACTGATTGCCTAAAGGCGGATGATTATTCAAAGTATTTTTAAGATTGGTATTTAGAAATACTTTCATTGTTGCTCTTAAATATGCATTGATCTAGTCTTTAGCATGTTCTCAAAATTTAAAATCCTAATGAAATTTTAATATTTAACTTTCATTTTCTAGCATTCATAACATTATTCTCCAACGACAAGCTACATTCAGATACTATCTCGATTCGACTAACTATTACTCATTCTTATTGGTACGCCTCCGATTTTTATTGTTCTTGTGATAAGCCATCGAAAGCTCTAGAACAAACAACAACGATTCTGAAATTCTGGTCCTAACGATTATATCGCTGAAAATATGAAGTGTTTTAAAAATCTTTGTTTTTGTCGCCAAGACGGAGATCATTGACCCATTATCCATTCAGCGCCAGTTAAAGTGTTCTGTAAAACTCTCTTTCTTACCGTTAAATTAACTGCGAAGGGAAGCAGTATTACAAAATTGTTACAAATATAAAGGAATTGGGTAGATTGATGAGGATTTAATTGAAACTTTAATACAAATCAAATGATAAAATCTTAATCCAAAGTTCATCAACATTGCACATTTGAATTATCGTATTGCAATGCAATCCGGACAAACAGATTTCGCGTTGATGAATTTTGTAAATTTTCATAAATGTACAATTGTAAAAATCGCTCTTTCTATTTTAACTTGTTTTTATTATCTAGTTTCATATATGTCTATTTATTTACTTGATACAAATTTTGTAATTCATTTAAAACTAACTTCCCATCAATTTTAACAAACTATGCTTTCCTTGAAACTCTAGACACATTTACGAAATGGATTAAAATATAAGATGAGGGGGGATCCAAAAAAAATTACAAGGCAAAGAAAAATGCTGTATTAACAGTAGACACAAGTTACAGATGGTAATTAAGGGATTTATATGGAGGTCACTTCTCTACATAATCACCAAATTTGTTGAGGCATTTATCATACAAATTCTTGGACAAATTATTAAATTCTTCTCGGTAATATAGGTAATATTGGTATAGGTATTTTTTCAATGCCGGGAAAAGGAAATAGTCACTGGGAGCCAAATCGTCGTTTTATGATGGGAGTTGACTCCAGAACTCCTACCTAAAAGTTTCCAGCAATCTCTCCCCGCTTCCAAAGAACAACACCACTTTGCCATTTCTTGTCTACTGACTGATTTCATGAATATTTGAAGATCACTATTCAATAAAAGAGAAGAATCTGAGAAATTTTTGTTGAATATTTCTTGAGATAATACAGTAAAAGCTCTTTATTCGCGGGGTATATGTTCCATACATATGCCGCGAATACAGAAACCGTGAACACGGAATGGTAATTTATACGGGATTATAGGGAATACGTTTCTAGGAGACAAAATTTAAAAAAAAAACAAATATATAAAAAAAATCAATTTAATTGACGTTTTTGAACATTTTGATTAATAATCTTAAGGCTAATGGTTGGAAGAATTTTGTTATATTCTTTTGCTTGGAAATTTTTAAAAGCTCCTTCCATTCGGACTGTAAGCAGCAGTCGCATTAGTAATTTGCCTCTTAAAAATAAGACTTCCTTCGGATCAATGTTCATAAAGAAATCGCAAAGCTCATTTACCATTCTTAAACCTTCACTAAGATTTTTCAAATTAAATGTCACGTTTCCAGAACTTGTTGAAGCCTCTTCTTCAATGGTCTGTGAATTTAACATTTCCTCCGGTTTCAGTCAGATCTTCATCTTGCGATTCAAGCAATTTCTGAATGTCACTTGATTCTATCTGTTCGAACCCATCTTGTCCTATTCCATTCGCGATTTCGACTATGTTTGCTGTTTGCATTTAACAACATACTTTAGGCAAAGTTGTAATAAGATCTATTTTACTTTTTTTATTAATCTTTTTAATTTTATTAATCCATTTACAAAGGATATTCAGCTGGATACCTATTGGAATCCTTTTATTATTATGTATGTACTTATTAGATCCGCGAATATAGGAATTGGGTCGCATTTTTTTTATCCGCGAATAGTGAAAACGCGAATAAGGAGCTTTTACTGTATATAAATTATGAAAAATATTCTGTAATACACGTAAGACTCAAATGCCGATTAACTCCGTTTTCAATATTGACATTAAAAAAAAATGAAAAGTTTCAGTAAAAAAGATTTTTATATGAATTTTAGCTTAATCATCTGCAGCTGACAGAAAATTAAGGAGACATATCGTACATTTCTGGCTTAAGGCCTTTATAAATGCATGAGTGAATTATCTAACTATCAGAAATGGGACTTTAAAAATATTTTGATGAAGTAGCTATTAAAAGACAAGTTACATAAATTATTTAATTGACAATGACAAGTCACATAAAGTATTCATTTGATAATTTTAATCAGCACTAATATTGGTGAACCAGCTGATCGCCAAAGGTTGCTAGTTAAAAAATAAATAAACTAGCAATGCAAATTACGCATATAAAAATGGAATTTTCAGCACCTATTTGTATGAAATGAAATAAATATGAAATATATTCTTTCTGAAATGAAAATGTAAAGAAAAATTTTTAAGACTTATACAGTATTATCACATAAATAAATAAGCTTTATTTAAAACAAATATAGTTTAATATATATCTTTTCAATTCAAGGCCAACGGTTAATTTATAAAATTTTAATAATAGAAATATATCTATAAAGAGGGTCTGAATGAAATAAATCTATTATATGAGTGTCTATATATGTAGAGTCTATATATATTCTCTAATAAATGAAGAACGTTAAATTTTATTTAGATCCTGGCTCTGTGATTAAAATTTAACAAGATATTTTTTAGACACTAATATTTTAAATAAAAAGAGATCAACTTTAATCAACTGTCAATCTCTAAAACTGGCTGATTTATGAATATTTGAAGATCAATATTCAATAACAGAGGGTAATTTTAAATCACTTCATCGACCGTTCCAAAGATGATACCTAAGACTATAAAAATGTAGATAGTTATAAACTATTCTATTCAAAATTTAATAAGTCGATCAAATTTCATTGTAGAAGTCCGAATAATATTTCTCAGAATCAAGAACATTTCAAAGATTATGATTCCTTCGGACAAAATGACTGTATAAAATTTCATAATTTTGTGAAGTATATTTATAAACAGAAACAAATAAAATAATGTTATTCGCATCATTTAAATCCTTTTAGAAGCAAAACTAAAAACTTTATTTTGATGACGAATCTGATAAATTTTTTTAAAACAATTTTGAGATATTATATAAATCGCGAAAATTATTCTGTAGTGCACATAAGACTCAAATGCTGATAGACTCTTTTTTTAATATTCACATTTAAAAAAAGATTAGTTTCAGTAAAAAAGATTTCGAAATCAATTTGCAGTTTAATCATTTCTACTTTAATTTAAAGGTGAACTTTTGCGGAAGTTGACAGATAATTAGAAACATAGTACATTACGGGCCTAAGGCCTTTATAATTGCTTGAATTAATTATATGATCATCAAAATTTGGAACAAAACACTTAAATGAAGTAGCTGATAATAGACAAATTATATAAGGCAATCAACTGAAAATTTTAAAGAGTATTAAGATTGGCGAATCGGTTGGTCACCAAAGGTGGTTGGTAAATATATAAATAAAAACGTAATTTTTTTTAACGGAATCTTATTTTCTTGTGTGTGTATGTGTGGTTAAAAAGAAGACTGTACCAGATTGTTTCGAAACATGAATTAAAAATAATAAATTTTAGAAATAATTAAACAAGCTTTCAAAACATCGCGGCTTATCCTAAAAATCTTAAGAAAATCCTAGGAATCATACTCTGTAAACTACTTAAATACTATTTGCTTTAAACTTGAATAAATTTCTTGCAATAAAATTGCAAAATGAAAGCCCAAAATTAAATTTAGGATATTGATATTTTTAACAGTTGAAAATACCATTAAAAAATATCAAGGCTCAGAGGTCTTCAGTTATCACCGGTTTGAAATTAATCCATTGAGAGAGCTCTCCCCGAAACTTCTCTCATGGTTAGTTGGTGGTTGATTGGTTAATTTGAGTTTTTTGGCACAAGGGCTATTCTTATGGTAAAAGGCAAAAATATTGTTAATCTTTAAAGCTTCGTATAAAATTATATTTTCATGTAAAAGTTAATGTAAACAAGCTACAACAGATGAAGACAAAAACAAACAAGATGGAAATTGTTCCAGTTAGATATATGGTAAAAGGTGTAAATCAATTAAAAATTTAAAAATGTTTGGATGATAGTTCTTTCCCAGAAATTCTAGGAGAGGTACCTTTGATGAGTAAAAAAAATGGCGGCGATGAGAGTCAAAAGCTGGGCATTCAATCAAAATATGACTAACTATAACGTGTTTATCAGAAACTGTGAAACTTATCTCACAGTTTCTGATAAACACATTATTTCCATTTCCTCGTATAAATTAAGGACAATGAGAAGAACTGTGAAAGCCACGAGTGCTTAGATTTTTATTTTTACATACTCACACACATATGACTGTATTTTGCTTTGTAATAAAGTAAGGGATTGAAAACAATGTGTATTAACTCTATGCCATTGACGAATTATAGTTACGGAAGATCAATCTTTGGCATGAACATGGCATTTATGCTGATTGTATGCTAGATTCTTTTTCCGTCAATTACTTGTTGACATGAGACTAATTCACAAATACTAGAAAATCGAATACCTTTAGATGCGTTTTCCCGACCGATTGAAATGAAAATTTGATACAGAAATACCAAAGAAACTAAATTTCCTATATTTAAGTCACTGCTTTTATGAGCAAACATTTTTAGAAGAATGTGAAAATAAAGACGAACAGAAGGTCATCCTTTTGGGATTTTTTTTTCTTCTAAATTTGATATGAATATTCTGAATGCGGAATCTTTAATGCTAATGCGACATTAATTCTAGATGCTAAATCAGTATATCAAGTTTTATTTATTTAATTTTTTTACGTTTTATAAATACTGCGTTTACTTATATTCGGGGGAAAAAATTTCCTTTGAATGACTTTCGTTCAAAACATGACTGAAATAGACAAATTTGGAGTGAAGAGGTACTGGATTTCATCAATCTGCCTCAAAGTATTTTTGAGTTATATCCTCTGATAGATGTCCATAATTCCAAAAATATATTTTTCGGTCTTAGGAAGGTCCGAAACATGCATATTTGTCAAATATTTCACGTTCGAAACGTTTTGGCTATTATGCTTCCTTTTTGTAAACTTCATATACGAGAAAGTAAACATTCTATTACTATTTTTAATTCTATTAATTTCACTTAGTTAATAAGTAAGATGTGTTTTATCATGCAAAGATATCAATTTGTAAAATTAAGCACAAACGACTGCGTATAAACATCAATATCTGTGGTTCTTTTGGCTGCCATAAGTTTTATTTTTTTAAATCGCAATTTAGAAAATGTTTGCTGTGATCTTGTCCAAAATATGGCGAAATCGGTTACTTCGCCAGATTACTGGCAAGATCATTATTCATCAAAGACTTTTCCTTGCATGATCGTGTACTTTTAATGAATAATAATTAAACATAAAAAGTTAAGTATACTATAGGCCTAAAACCAAAATCGTGAAATGTTGATAGGAATAAATTAATTTATTTAGAATTTTAATAACATTCATATTTTCAATTTTTATACATTCATTTTAATTTTTTTCATTCATAATTATATTTTCGTTTTCTTTTGAAGGATTTTTGTCTTATAGTATTGTTTTCATAAGGTATAATTTCATACGAATTTTGTTTGACTTCCAAACTTTTGATTGAATAAACTATTCCCCTCATTCTTTTAAAACTATACTTTGTAAAATAAATTCACTATTTTCATTTTTATATTCTAACACATTTCAAGATTCATGTCATAATTACTATACAACACCTTGAAACAACATTTCACAAATAATAATTTTTTTCAGTAATAAAACTGGATGTATAAAAATATATTATTATTCTTTCAACCTAAAAGCTTGCTTTGATATCATAAAGTTTTAAATGTTTTGCTGAATTAGTAAACAAAAATATTCTGAGATGTTATAAAAATTTAAAAATACATATTCGATACTGTACAAAAACCTCTTATGCCGAATTACTTCATTTATATTTATACATATTTAGTAATCAGGCTTTTATTAATTATTTTTAGTAATCAGGCAAGATATTTTTAATATTAAATTAGTCGAAATCTTCCATTAAAGCTCAAACTTTAAGGGGAACGATAGAAATAATCTATATTGCACAGCATAATGAATATAACAATAAGATTTCTTAAATAATATAAATTATAAATTTATAAAAATTTGAAATTTAAAATTGTTTTTGTTATTGAATTTTTTAAAATTTTCAAAAAATTAAATAAGTGAGTAGAAGATTTTTTTTTTAAATTTTTCATACGCAATCACGTAGATCCAGATGTACAAAAGGTGATAGAGTCATAATTAAATTCTAAAATGAACGTGATGAGAATGATGTCTTGTCCGTGTTTCCCCGAAAAGGGGGTGCAGGAGCTTCTGGGGGTAAAGACCCCTGAGCACCCAGAGGGCAGAAGTCTGATTTCTAGCTCAAATGAAGGTGACACACTTTCGCTTGCACAACCCCTTTTTACAGGGGGGCACATTCATACAGACAGAACACAGAACAACCATGCCCCAACAGGGACGCCCAGATCACGGGGAAGACATGCTACCCCTACGCCAGGACGCCGGCAATGAACGCGATCAAAATGACAAATGTCAAAAAAATGTTGGTGTTCATTGACTTTGCATCCATTCAACATTCTATATCTGTAAAACTATATGGATCGTGGTGGTTTAATGGTAAGGTCCTGGCTTAGGAACTGGAGCGCTTCAAGTTTGAGACCCGATTACTGTTAGACAATGATCCGAACTTGTGAGTCAGTCTTTGGGTTTTTCCACTTCCAATCCATGATCTCATGTAAACAAAACTGAAATATTCGAATCCGACTTTTCAAAGTTTAGTGATTTGTTGTTGGCGGCACTTATTATGCAAATTACGCATACTTAACTAGTACAAATACGTGTGGAATTAAAATCTGTGGGGTTTTGATGTTAGAATGAGGCTCGGATGATATAAGACCATGCGGTTGGCTTGCCTTTTAGGAATTTTTAAGATGAATCGCTGCGTTTTTAGATTGAATGGTCGAATTCGAATCTGTTAAAGTTTATTCACAGTATGTGGTAATATTAATTTATTTTGATCTTTATTTTGAGATTTAACGTATTATTTCTTTTTCTTTTTGCTCTAAGAATGAGCCTGTTGACTTTTTCTTAAATAAATATGAACTTTTATGAAAACTGCTTTTATCATTCTTCCTCGACAATAAATTCCACTGCACAGCTTTGCTAATTTCGGATTAATTTATCCGGAAATCTAACAATTACATAGAAAAGCTGTCATGTAAGCTGGTCTAGTGCATGTTAAATCTTTTGGGACCAAACATCTCCCGCTGTTGTAGCGTAGAAGCTTGAAGGAGAAGAGGAATATAGTGCAGGTGCTAGTATCGTCATCTGACCATTGTTCAAAATTACGACTTCCGTCCCCAAATAGCCCTAGTATTGCTTTAAACCAGAACGTTTATATAACTAAACTAAGTTGTAAAACTGTCTTCCATACTGGGCAAAGAAGCAACACTAAAAATTTTAAACAATATTATTGTCCGTTTCAATGTCCTGAAGGCCTTATCACACGACAAGATATCTTCGGCACACAAGTGACGTCACTTTCCTTGTCGTTTGCTGACGGAAAGTGCCGAAGATACCTTGTCGTGTGATAAGGCCTTAAGGCAACCACTTTCCGACGATTATTCTTTCTCTAAGGCAGTGGTGGGGAAACTTTTTTTAAGACGGGCCATTTGTAATAACTAGACGATCGTAGCGGGCCAAAGAATAATGCTTAATCGTTAAAAACTTTATGTGTTCTATAAACATATACATATATTATTACATACACTTATTATTTTAATAGTAAAAAAGCAAAAGGTAAGAAAATTATAAGCACAAAATATAAAATGAATTTAGTGTAGTTCTTGATGTGAACTATTATCACTTTATTTTCTGGTGTCATTACTGGTTGATGGCGCATGAGAAAAATGAAATTGAGACTGTTTTATCAAAATTTGATCATAGTCCGGTTCCATTTGCGAAGCAGAAATTCTTAAAACTGATGAAAGGTGCTCATCTGTAATTCTGTTTCTGAAAGAAGTTTTCCTAAGCTTCATTGTTGAAAAGATTTGTTCGGATATATAAGATGAGCCGAACATTGTCATTATCTTCATTGCATGAGTAATTAGATTTGGGAAATTATCAGGACTTAAATTTTTATAAAATTCTAGTAATGGTACTGTATGAAAAGTATGTTTCAGGAGAGTATTACAGTTCAGTTCTATTAACTCAAGTTGAAATTTTGCATCAACTTCTTCGTAATTAACATTGAATGGGGTCGCAAATATACTAAACTCTGTTTCCATTTTTCTAAAGTCCTGAAATCTCCTTTCAAATTCTGAAGATAGTTTTCTCAAATTAATTTCGTATTTTTTAATCTTATTGTTTGATATAGTGAATTTTAAAGATTGTATTCTTGGAAAATGAGAAAAATCAGATTTAGAGATCTGATTAGCAAATAATAATAACTGTAATTTGAAACTCTTCAGGTATTGCCAACTATCGTGAAGAAACTGATTTTTCCCTTGCAATTTGAGATTAAGTTTATTCATGTGTACGAGGAGGTCTGTGAAAAAAGCGAAATCAGAAAGCCACGTTTCGTTTTCTAAGACGTCAAATTGATTATAAATGTCTTTATCAAGAAGAAAATTCACAATATGCTGGTCGTCACATAACGAAGTAAGAATGCGTTCAAACATTCTCACGACAGCACTCTTAAACGGGCCGGATTAAACCTTTCCGCGGGCCGGACTTGGCCCGTGGGCCGTAGTTTCCCCATCACTGCTCTAAGGTGTGGGGCGAAGGAGAATGTGCACATTTCCAGAATTTACTTTATGATTAAATGTAAATATCTCCTCCTTTCCTTCCCCTTCCCTATTTTGCCGAATTAAATTCATCCAAATGCTTGAGAAAAAGCGGGGAGAATTTTAGAATCCGTTCACAAACAATACATGTTACTTTTTATTCTGAACATCTCTGTATAAAGTGGAAAATTGTTTTTCTGTTTTGGAACAATGTCTTTAATTTTTAACCTATACTGTAAAAAATTTAACGCCAATTATGATGTAAAGGCCACATACTAAAATTGATATCTCTAGCTAGTTGCACTTTTAAGTTACTGTGTTCACATACACGTGAATAGACAGACGTATCATATGCCATTTTTCAACTACATAATTTTTCCCCATTTTGAATTATCCTGTTTAAATGTAAACATATAGTACCTATCAATATTTTTTTGAAAATGTGATGTAAAAAATGTCACTGTAAATTTCCTTCCTCTAGCTAGCCCTTTTTTAGAGTTCTCATTTTATAGAGATAGATATAAATAATTAAATTTATATATTCATTTTTGATTTGGGGGAAATCACAAGCGTAGAAGTATTTTAAAATCTTGGGAACAATATCTTTTTAATACTTTCTCTTTGAGCATTTAGTAAACGAGAAATGCTGGCGAAATATTGTGTATTCACAGTGAAAACATAATTCCTGATATCAAAATTTTCCTAACGCTTTATAAATTTTTGAACACATTTTTAAAAAATATATTTTAAATGGTTAAATTTCTATAATCTACAAAAACTTAAAAACTTCGGTTTTATTTATATAGATTTAATAAGTAGATTCATTACGGTTAATATTTATAAAGAAAAAAAAATGATTAATATATTACCATTTTGATAATTCGATAAAAGTTTAAATTAGTATTAATATTACCATTTCAAACATTTGATAATATAAAAATATTCTAAACAGCGCATATATTAAACGAAGCATTCCAAAATAATCACTTACCGAAAAAATTAGAAAAAAAAAATTGAAAACTGAACAAAACTTTTTCGGATTCGGTGCAACGCAAGTAAAGATGCCACGTTTGTAATTGTAATAATTAATGCTCAATTTCTGATTGTGTTTCATTTCATTCTGTAGATTCTCCACTTGAAATTCTTTTAAAGATCACAAAATAAAAAGTAAATTTGTCAGATCCATCTATTTTTAATTAAAAAATTTATATGTTCAACTCTATTTACGGAAGTGGCGTAAGCGATTTGATTTAAGCAACTCAACTGTTTCTGGAAAAAATGCAAACGATAATTTAAGAAAAATAATTTCCGTACGCTTTTTTGTTGTTTCTGTAAATATTAGTTTCATTAAAATTCTCTTCTTACAAGTGTGAGTATTAATTTGTCACAAAAGAAAATTTTCCTAGCCCCGCATCAATTTTGTGAATTGAAAGAATTGGATGTTCCATATTATTCTGGTTCAGTTCAGTGCAGTTTAGAAGTGTTTTGAGATTTGTGCTTGTCATTTGGCAGCTTTATTTCCATTTTTTTTTTTTCACATCTATTAAACGATGCAAAGTTTTGAAAAGATTAGACGAAAAAAAAAAAAGATGCATCGAATTTAAACTGAAAACGACAAAAGGAAAGAGATGGCTTGGGAAACAAGAAACATGCAAAAATAAAAATAATAAATGCAAAACATAATACCAAGAACAAAAACTTGACAAAAGAAGTTAAGGACCAGAAAGTTGCTTAAGAAATTTGATGATGGCATTTTCTTCATTGCATCTTCCGTAAAATCAAAGGGCCAAGAGAAAGAAAGTGGTCCAGCTCCCATACTGTAATTTTGGTAATTATTATATTTTGTTGATATTAAATGTTGATGAAACAAAGAAAGTGTTGCCATTCTCAAAAAAATAATTCCAACAGATAAGTTATTTTTTGTTTGAAACTAGCGACGTTCATGATAGTTAAAATGACAGCATAGTAAATATTATTATTAATAATAAATTATAAGGGCTCTAATTTTAAATTTCATTATCAAATCCCTAAATTAGACAACAAAAAAATAGATCCAAAATTTAAGTGTTCAAACTACGTGCAAACTCTTAGAAAAAATCTGGGAATATTAAATTAGAAACTCTTAAGTTTAATTGCAACACAACTCAATGTTTTAATGTTATTAATTTTATTTTTCTCAATGTCAATAAATATAATTTTCTAAGTCTTTCGTTTCCTTATAAAGTGAAAAAAAATATGAATTTAGACGAAAATGAATCGCTTTCTGGAAAACACGAAAAACATTTTGGAACTTCTGACTATCATCCTATTTTGGAAGATATTCAAAATATCAATTTAAATAACTATGAAAATATACAAGGCACATCTGGAGAATATCAAAATGAAGGTAAAGACACGGGACATGGTTGTAAGCTTGTTGCTGTTGATTATCTTAAAAATATGAATGATTTTTCTATTCAAGCGCTAGAATCTCTTAAAAACATTCGCAATTGTGTCAATACTGCAATTCACAATACGAATCAATCTGTAACAAAAACTGCTCAAACTTTGAAATTGATGATTGTTAAAAATAACTTTCTCGATTACATAATCAACAGCAAGAAAAACAGCAATATAGTGAATCTGGTGGAAGAAGTAAGAGCTCCTTGGGTTGGGACGACTAATGAAGAAGAGGCAAAGAAATTGATTTTATCTTTGTCAGAAAATCAGAAATTGTTTTTGAGAAAACCCCCAGAAGGTGTGTTTGAATTCAGTTTAGATGGAAATTTACCTGTAGCAAAGATGCTTTTGGAAGAGAATGCTCGTCTTCAAAAACTGAGATTTGAGCTTGTTCCGAAATGCATCAAAGAAGATGAATTCTGGAGAAATTATTTTTATCGAATCAATTTGATTAAGAAGTCTTTCAGTGTGAGTCACTCGAAACTTAAATCCGAAACCGCTGATTCGGAAGAATGTCTTGCATTGGAAAATCCAACAAATTTAGTTAAAAATGTTAATGACTGCTCGGATAATGATAATATGAAACAAATGGACATGAAAATCGAAAACAGTTTGGAAAGAAACCAACAAAAACAGCAAAAACATGACAGCTTCGAAAGCACATTAGAAACAGAAATTCAAGAATTGAATTATTCCCTTTGTTCGAATGATAGTGGAGAAAAAATGGAAAACAATGATTGGGAAAAAGAACTGGATGAAATATTGGAAGAATATATGGAATATGACTGACCTTCAGTCCATCTTTCCATGAAAACACCTTTATTAATATCTCTTTATATATTCAATTATACTCCTGTTCAAATGTTTTAAAAATACCGTCACTTGAAAATTAAAATAAGGTTTTGAATTGTTGCATATGGGAATTTATCTTTATAAATTTAGTATTTATTTATTTGTTTATTTGATTAAAAGAAATTATTAATACATCCTAGCAATTGCTTATTAAATGCCAATTCTAAACGTTTACAAGATTTTTAATAAATCAAATGATTGAAATTTCTGTATTGCAATTATAATAATCCTAATTCCTACACAGATGATTAAAACTATGCATTTAATAAAAATTATTTAATAAACGAAAGCACTGTTTTCAGAATGTATTATTGACAATGATTAAGCTTGCTTTTCCACATTCTTCTCATATATGAAGTATACAAAAACAAGTATATAATCATAAAATAATAATAATAAAAAATTAGAATTCGACATTTCGACTAAACTTTCTGTTTCGGATCTCCTTGAGCCTGAAAAACACGTTTTAATTTAATTTGATTGCCTGTCAGCTTGATTACTCAAAAACCTACTGAACTCAATACCAAATTTTACTACATCTGTAAAATTCAAGAGAAATGTACTGAAGAGAATTCTGTGAGTCCAAAAACAAATGAATACGATAACTCAAATTATAACAAGGGAAGAGTCTCCCTAAAACTTTCTCTCATACTCTGTAATAAAGGTGTTATCTCGGAGAAAGTCTTTTATGACATTGGCGTAAGATAGTTATTAAATATTAATCTTTCGCGTGAATTAAAACACTTTTACGGAATTTTTCATACGAGTTTTGACAAGATTTTTGGCAATTAATACCTGGCATCCTAAAAACCGAATTTGTGTTCTACTTGTAATTTTCCCATCTTATTAAAACAGGAATTTGAAACAGTACTACAAATGTAGTAACAAAACCCCATACCGAAATTGATGTATTTAAATCATTGCATCTTTGAGTTATCAGGTTTACATGTTTATGAATGTAATCAGACCGAATGACATTCAATCCCTTGTTGGATTTGGCTCAAAATTTAAAATGTGTCTAGACTACATATGTTAATTCTGTATATCGAATTTTATCGATTTAACTCGCTTCGTTTTGTTGTTATCGAGTTAAATTATTATCGAACAGCCGAAGAGAAAAACTTCCTCGGAGCATATATTGCTCAAAATATAACAGATATCTATAAATTTGGTGTAAAGACCATATGTCAAATTTCATCAGTCTAGATCAAAGTATGAGTTGTCTTTGTCATAGGCAGACATACATTTTTCAGAAATGTATTTTTCGAACTTGAAAATGTTTTTTTATCAGGGAAGTCTAAAACGTGGAGAAGCGTAAGAATCTCGAATTCAAATTTTTTGACGATTACTATAATTTCTCTACACTATGTAAAAGAGAAAGTAAAAAGGGAAAATATTATTAGGACAATTTTGTTTTGTAAATTTATTATTGGAATAATAAATATATATTAAACTTTGGACAGATCATTTAATGTCATATTTGCGTATACCTGAACGCCATAATTCAAAAAGGCATGGACTTTTATAAATAAAATTTGGTATGCAACCTTGTAATCAAAATGTTTAGATGTGTATTAAACTTTGGAGAAGATCTATTAAAAGGGGAGATCATTTGTTAATATGTATATTCGTGTGTAAATGAAGGCATCAACTCAAAACAGCAGCAGTTTAAATTTTAAAAAAATTTGCTATGTTGCCTTGTTGCCAACATTTTATAATTATATTAAATTTTGGAAGAAAAAAAATCTTCTGAAAGGGAGATTATTTGTTGGTGCGAATATTCATGTGTATTCGTGTGTAAATGAACGCAATAACTCGAAAAAAACTGAAGACATGAACTGGAAAACGCTGAACTGATTTAGGTTTTTTTTAAAAAAAGAATAATTTAATATGCTGTCTCTTTGTCAAAATTGTAGAAATATATTGCCTTTTCAACCATTCGGTAGAAAATGATTCGAAATTTCAGTCATAATTTTCTTTATTAAATTATGAAGCATAAAGCGCACTATATTGCGTCATTACAAATAGAAGTCGGAAGTCATTTATGTTAGCGTACTCTTATAGTCTTTGAGGATTTTTTCCTTTCTTACCTTTCTACTCGCCATCACCCATGATCCACGGGAGATAAATCTTTGGCGTAGGTGTTGGCGGAAATTGTGCCAATGTGTAGGTTGAATTCCGCCAAGGATCGAGCCTGCGATCTTCCTCTTTGCAGCCGAGTAACTTATCCACTATACAAAAGAGACTACCTATGTTTAGGGGCAGTTACTGGCTTATTAAGATGTTACCACTATACTCTCCTCCCAGTGAGGTCGGTAGAGTGACGAACGATTTTATTGCGCAAAGCGTTATGGCTAGTATATGAGAGTTGTTGCTGCGTCAAGTGAGTCTGACGACTTGGCGTTGTTGATGGAGAGAATTGTTGTTTTTACTTGATGTTGTTGAAGTCGTGACTCAAGTGACGTATCTCCCTTTACCGTACACACCTAACCTTCTGCATGTTCAAGAGACGATGGCGAAAGAAGAACAGAAAAGAAAGTTCCTAAAATGTCTAATTCCACGAAAAAATTCGAATGGAAATACTCCAGATGGTTACGTAATACTTTATTTTTAAAGCTTTACATCAAGAGTTTCAGCCTCTCACTTTAAGACCTATTAATTTTTTTAATGTATCTATAATAATGGTGTTTTTATTTAATACTGGCGGACTTTGGTGATCAGTCGGTCCGCCAATTTTAGTGCTCTTTAAAATGGTCAGTTAAATATCTAATGTAACGCCATTGTCAATTAAATGCTTTATATAACGTCATTGTCAATTAAATACTATATGTAGTTCACTAAAATATATCTAAGGTTCAACTTTTGATTGTCATATAATTCACTAATGCATTTATAAAGGTCTTAAGCCCATAATATGCTATATGTCGCACTTATTATCTGTCAGCACTCACAAAATTTTCTTTAAATTAAAGTGGAATTGAATAAACTGCAAATTAATATTTCAAAAAAAAATTTGCTGCTGTAAAATTTTTCAGATTCGTCACAAAATTTAGTTTTTAGTTTTACTTTCAAAAGAATGTAAATGATATGAGCATTATTTTATTTGTTTCGGTATATAAATATACTTCACAAAATTATGGAATTTTAAACAGTCATTTCGTTCAAAGAAATGTTATTCTGCGAAATATTCCTGACATTCAACTTTCAAATAAATAAATGAAGATTACTGTCTTCTGCCACCAAATTTGATCGACTTATGAAATTTTGAATAAAATAGTTCATAACAATCAACATTTTTATTATCTTAGGTATCAACGGTCAATGGTTTTTATAATAACGATTGATAAGTTTTTACAACCTTGGGACGGTCGATGGTTTTTATAACGATTGATAAGTTTTTATAACCTTGGGACGGTCGATGGTTTTTATAATAACGATTGATAAGTTTTTATAACCTTGGGACGGTCGATGAAGTGGTTTAAAATTGCCCTCCTTTATTGAATAGTGATATTCAAATATTTCTAAATCAGTCACTTTATTGAAGTTTATCTCTTTTTATTTAAAATTTTAGTATCTAAAAAATATTTTGTTAAATATGTTTCATAGAGCAGAGGATCTAGATAAAAGCGAAACTTTCTTCATTTATCGAAACATTTATAGACACATTTTTCATACTATGTAATTATTTGCTTCATTTAAACCCTCTTTATAGATGTATTTCTCTTATTAAAGTTTTACAAGTTAACCACTGGGCCTTGAAATGAAAATATATATCATATTTGTCTTAAATAAAGCTGATTTATTTAATTAATACACTGAAAAATCATAAAAATTTTCTTTACATTTTCTTTTTAGAAAAAACATATTTCATATTTATTTTATTTCATACAGACAAGTTCTGAAAATTACATTTTATATGTTTAATTTGCAACAATTATTTATTTATTTTTTAATGTGAGTGTTTGTCAATCTGATGGCAACATATTGATTTTTTAAAAAATTCTTTCACTCGTAACGCGGCGTGCTGCTTCAGTTTTATTTGTATTGTTAAAAAATAGAATTAAATAATTTTTTAAAAAACTCATTAAAATTAGAAATTTAATTTGTTGATTAAAATATTAGTATCATTAAAATGGTAATTTTTTTACCGTTGATATGTTGTAAAAGTCAATTTTGTGCTATAATACTTTCGAAAGTTATGGCGGAAGAACACTGAAATTTCGCTTGATTTTTAATTCTTTCAAATTCTAATAAAAAATTCGAAAAAATCGCTCCGAGGTTCATATTCCAGGTCGCCAAAGTAAACATATGCCAAATTTGATAGCTGTAGGTCTGACGGTCTGGCCCGTAAAACGCCAACACACACACATTTTGAGCTTTGTTATAATGTATAGGTAAAGTAATAAATTCAGAAATGAAAACAATTTCAATATAAGTACAAACTACACAATTAGTTGCTCAACTCCAAGTTACATAAAATGGCATTCTTCAGATAACAAATAAGCGAGACAAATAAGTTTATCAAATAAGTTAACCAAATTCAGAGATAAGCTGATAAGATTAAAATCTAAAATCAAACCTTGAAACATGAGAGAAATAAAAAATATAATGGTTTCTCGCCTGTTACTTTAATGAAGGAAAAAAATCCATACAAAAAAGGAAGTATAACAATATTTGTAAATTTAAAATAAATTAATGACGTTAAAATTTCACAAGCATTTTTCCAAAGAAAAAATAAACATTTTGGTGCATATATATTGCCATAAATAATTGAATATATAACTTCTTTCTTTAGTATCTGAGTTGAATATTCAAAATGACAAAATGATGAATTTCAATAAAACCAAAGGAATGCACAATTATATAATTATTAAAAGAGATAAGGTAATAAGCTGTTGTACTAGTACCATTTTTTACTTTCTCATTTACGATGAATAAAGGAATCATTGTAAGTCAAAAAAAAGTCGCACCCTAGATTTTGACGAATTTCTAAGTTTTAAACCTTCCTGAATTCGAAAAATACATTTCTGAAAATACCTGTATCTGCATCTGTGACCAAGATAACTCAAAAACACTTTGAGTTAGAAGGATGAAATTTTGTATAACGTTGTAACACGAGAGATTGCCTTTTTTTTTGCATGTTTGCATTTTTTTTTTTTTTTTTTTTTTTTGCATTTTTCTATCAAGTTTTGAGCAAAATCCGTTCAAAGGAAAATCTGTATTTCTGACCGCCCGAATGTATGTTAACACTATAATCTATACTTATAATAAAGTTCAATGTGTGTGTGTGTGTGTGTGTGTGTGTACGCGCGCGCGTGTATGTGTATGTTGGCGTTCTACAGGCCAGATCGTTGGACCTACAATTACCTAATTTGACACATGTATACCTTGGAGGTCCGGAATGTGCACCTCAGAGCAGTTTTTTCGAATTTTTAATTAGAATTTGAATTTATTAAAAATTAAGCGAAATTTCGACGTTTTTCCGCTATAACTTCCGAAAATATTATTGCACAAAATTGAATTTTACATCACATAAAGATTTAAAAAATTATCTTTTTAGTGATACTAATATTTTAATCAACAAATTAAATTCCTGTGTTTGATTATTTTTTTTAAAAATTATTTAATCATATTTTTAAACAATAAAAACAAAATTTAAGCTTCATACTTGAGTTACGAGTGAAAGGGAAAAAAAAATCTTTTACAATGTGTTGCCATCAGATTGGCAAAAACTAAAATTTAAAAAATAAATAAACTATTATTGCACATTAAAGATATAAAAATGTAATTTTTAGCACGTGTCTGTATAAAATGAAATAAATATGAAATATGTTTTTTTTCTAAAAAGAAAATGTAAAGAAAAGTTTAATTAAATAAATCAGCTTTCTTTAAGATAGGCATATATATTCCATTAAAGATCCAACAACTAATTTTAAAACTTTAATAAAAGAAATGCATCTATAAAAAGGGTATAAATGAAGTAAATGTTGCTGTCGTGTCCGTGTTTTTCACGGAAAGGGGGTGCAGTAGCTTCTGAGGGTAAAGACCCCTGATCACCCAGAGGGCAGAAGTCCGACTTCTAGCTCACACACACGACACAACCCTTTTTAGCGGGTGGTCGATTTCATTCATACACTCATTCATTCATCATCAAGTCGGAATTTAGACCCAAATCAGAGACCGACTCATCCCTGATTCAGTACCCCCAGAGTTATCGTTTTGTTATGGGAACTTGGAGGACTTTGCAGTCTCGACATATTTAACGTGCCCCAACTGCCATTAGCCAACACGGCGGTCTTTGGCCAAGACGAGGACAGAACCCGCGACCTTTCGGTTACGAGACTGACGCTCAACCAACCAGGCTACCGCGGCCTAAATGAGGTAAATAACTACATAGTATGTAGTATGTAAACCTATTAATGCTTTAAAAAATGAAGAATGTTGAGCTTTTAAATAAAAAGAGATACACTTCAATCAATCTCTAAAATTGTCTGATTTATGAATATTTGAAGATCACTATTCAATAAAAACGGTTAATTTTAAACTACTACATAGGCTATTTCAAAGATGATATTCTAATCAACTCAGGATTTCTCAAGACTGTCTGGCCTAAGAATCAAAATGCTGAATGTTCCAAACATTTCTATTCAAAACTTCACAAGTCGATCAAATTTGATGGCAGAAGATAGAAACCTTCATTTATTTACTTGAAAGATGAAGTTTCAAAAATATTTCGAAGAATATGATTCCTTATAACTAAAAGATGTAAAAAATTTACTTAATGTTTTTCAAAATTATGTTTATAGATCAAAATTAAATAAAATATTATTCGCATTATTAAAATTTTTTTTGAAAGTAGAACTAAAACCTGAATTTTATGATGAATCTGAGTAATTTTTGTTGAGTAATTCTTAAAATATTGCATAAATTATTGTAATTATTCAGTAGTACACATAGTGATTCTCTTTTACTTACATATTTTTTAAATGCTTGGTTTCGATTTAAAAAAATGTTTTATATCAATTTGCAGTTTAATCGTTTCCACTTTAATTTGAAGTTGAAATTTTGCGAGAGCTGACTATTAATTAGAGAGAGAGAGAGAGAGTACATCATGGGCTTAAGGCTTTATAACTGCATGAGTGAATTATATGACTATCAAAATGTGAAGCTTAAAAATATTTTGATGTAGTAGCTATTAAAAGACAAGTTACATAAAGTTTTTAATTGACAATGACGTTACATAAAGTTAACTGATAATTTTAACCAGGTGTAAGATTGGCGAGCCAACTGGTCGCCAAAAGCGGCTAATATTTTAATAAATGAAGAAAATTTGGCTTTTATCTAGATCCTCTGCTCTGTAAATCATATTTAACTAGATATTTTTCAGACACTAATATTTTAAATAAAAATAGATAAACTTCAGTCAACTAAGTCAGTCTTTAAAACTGGCTGATTTATAAATATTTGTATATGACTATTCTATAAAAGAGGGGAATCTGAAAAAAAAATTAAATAATTCCAGAGATATTATGAAAATTATTCAGCAATGCTCATAAGACTCAAATGCTGATAGATTCTGTTTTCAATGTTGACATTAAAAAAAGATTACGATTAATCTTTTTAACAGAATTTTTTTTTAATAATATTATATAATTAGCATACAAATATTTTACTGAAACTATTTTCAGTAATAAATATTCTTATGTTAATTGTAACTTATCATCCCCATTATAATTTAAAATTAGCTGGCCAAGAAATACTTTCAGACAAGATCAAACGTCTAGCAATACAATTTTTAATAAAACAACTGTCCAACCAGTCCTTTTCACCTTTGGTTGATAATCACAATGAGATGGATCGTTTTTTGAGCGACAAAGATAAAGAAATCATTCATAACACTTTCCAACAACTTGATTGCGTACCGGATCATATAATTACCATGCCACTCCATCTACAATATAACCCAAATTTATGCAATATCTTTGTAAATGAATTCAGGTTCCAGAACAAAGGTTTACCAATCCCAATTATTACTGCAGCTTTCAATGAGTGCTTACAGAATCACTTTAAAAATCATTTTATTATAGCTACAGATGGCTCGAAATCTGAAAATTCCACCTCAATTGCAGGTGTTTCTAGCATTAAAAAATTTCTTTACAGAATTCATACATTAAATTCAGTATTCACTGCCGAAGCCTTGGCAATCTGCCAAGCGGTGGACGATCTTTCAATCCCAGAAAAGCACAATCTTATTATTTCGGATAGCTATTCAGTTCTGTTAGCACTTAAAAATGTCACTTTTCACTCTCCTAAGGTCATCCAAAGACTCGCCTCAAAAATTTATATCAGGAAAAAACTAAATCAAGAAATAGTTCTTTTGTGGGTTCCTGGACATTCCGGAATTTCCTTTAATGAAGAGGCTGATTATCTGACGAGGAAGGTCTCGGCATCTACATCATTTCTAGAATGGATTTCTCCTGAAGATATTTTTTCTACAATGAAAAAAAATCTCTAGACAAAGCGCAAACGAAAACTACCTAAAAAGTAAATATCAACCATTATTGGGGGAATTTCCCGACATTATATCCAACTCAAAATGGACAGAGAACAGAATACAAGATAAAATCATTGCCCGTATAATCAGCAAAACCATCATCACTCCAGGACTTCTTCATAAATTCAATCTTACAGATAACCCTTTGTGCAGCAAATGTGGAGAGATAAACGATATTTCTCATATCCTTCTCAAATGTCAAAAATATTCAACGTACAGAACGGTGTTATGGAACAAGCTTCAAATAGATGATCCTGATATTTTCTACGATGTTCTCTTATCCCATGTTTTCGCCAACAAAAAAAATCTGCTCATCTTTCTGCAATCTCTCAAGTACTTTGATATTTCTTAAGTTGCAAAAACGGACTCTCTCTGTGTGTGTGCACGTATCTTTTTTTTTTCCCTCCAGCAGGTGGTGCTTCCTCTGGGCATTTCGGATTACAGGAATGATAATTTGGAGAACTTTTAATCGCTGCTTTGTGGCAACCAGGGGATTATAGCCTTTGTCGCTCCATATCCCAAAATATTTACATTCAAGCTTCAATTTAATAATGAAATTTTGCGGGAGCTGAAGCTAATTAGAGAGACATGTAGTACATTATGGGCTTAGGACCTTTATAAATGCATGAATGAATTATATGAATATCAAGATTTGAATCTTAAAAATATTTTGAGGAAGTGAAAAAGTATTAAAGTATTTAATAATGTAAGATAGTATACATAAAGTATTTAATTAACAATGACATTACATAGAGTATTTAATTAACAATG
>JAPMOQ010042318.1:962988-999362 GCA_026543055.1 Argiope trifasciata | reverse complement strand
ATTACATAGAGTATTTAATTAACAATGACATTACATAGAGTATTTAACTAACCAATTTAAAGAGTATTAAGATTGGCGAAACAGCTGGTAGCCAAAGGCGGCTAATTAGAAAATAAAGAAAACTAGACAACTAAAATTTGACACTTAGATTTAACATTTATAGTATCAAATTTTGAGCAAAATTGAAGAAGCGTTAACAGTATATCGGCCTATACTTTCAGAAGCTTGTAAATACGATAACTCAAAAATGGAATGACTTAAATGTATTCAAATTTGGCATGTGATTTCATGGCTACAAGTACAGCCTTGTGTCAATTTTTTTTCAATCGGCTGTGAAAAAAGTTTTGGATACTATAACGTATTCCAGTGATTAATCAATAAAAACCTTGCCAAAGAAGACACGATAGATTCAGTAAAAAGGCTAAATTCCCGTCAAAGGTTAATATTTCATATTTATTGTACACCAACGCCATGCATGGTATTTTCTGGGCTAACAGCTTTATTAGAGAGAAAAGGAAGGTTAGGAGAGACCATTTGGATAGATCTCCTAATTAATTGTAGTGATCAGTAAATGGACAGTAATTAGCAAGGATTCTCTAATCTGAACTTCCACTACTCAACAACGTGAACAAACACAACGAACAACGAAGTGCTTGATGTATGACACGAAAGGTGCTCAAACCAATTTCATTTGTGACCCCTTATTTTGTGTAAAATTTTGTCGCGACCCCTGGATAAACAGTAGAATTTTTGTTTAATCATGAACCAAGTTACAATGAAATTCTTTCGACTCCTTTACAGGATGTTTTCAAAAGAGTATCATAACGCCTTTTTAAAATATCGCACCAAACTTTTCCATAATAAAAATTTCATAAATTTTATAACATCATAAAAATTAACTAATAAATCAATATAGAAAATTTTGAGACAATTCTGTATTTATCATACGAGTAAAATATTTTTTAATGAAAAATACTTTTTAAAAACTTTACATCATAAGAAATCAATGAAAAGTATGTGTTTGCAAAGGGCTCATGATTGCTTCTATGTTCGGATCTGTATATAAATTGCAAGCCGTAATTCATCCCCTAAATCTAATCTAGATTGATATTTTGTTTTAATGAAAACTAATTTTGAAAAGCCTGATTCAGTTGATGCGAACTGAATCAAAATATTGATTGCCTTTTTTTTTCAAATTGGCTTATTCGTTTCCAATTGATAACCAAAATTTTTGAGAAGTCAGAGAATTAAATTTAATGCGCTGTGCTTTGTCGCTTGGAACATCAATTAACTGCTCTTTTTTCCATTTAAAAGGATATTATAATTAATTATATCACACAAAACTGGATCAGGGGATCCAACCTAATTCATTTTCTGGAAAATTTTCGCGCCCTTTTGAAAATTTTAAGCAATTTTATCTTATAATGGGAAATTCTGTTTTTAAATAACAAGGAATCTATATTAGTTTCTTTAGTAAATTCTGAAAAGCACGGAAAGATGTATGTGTTGCTTTTGTTCAATTACCTTTACCAAAGTATTAGTATATTCTTAAAAGCTTTATTTTACTTCTTAACGTTAAAATGTTTGTACCCTCTCCCTGTAGACTCATATTCAGATCGTTCAATTTTTCGAAAATATCAACCATGTAACTGAATTTTCTGAGCCAATCTTCATTAATGAATGAACATGCCAATGTATGTTGCTTTTCCACTAAAAATATATAAACTTCGTTTTTCAACTTGAAAATACATCACAATATTTTGCCTCGTGGGAGCCATCTGACTTAGGTATGCAGTAATAATGTTTCATACATAGAACCTATCTCATTACAGAGTACTTTAAATGGACAGTTATTTAGGCTTTTGCTTTTAATGCAATTAATTACGATAACAACATCATTTAACATCTTGTGGAATTCTTCATTAAAATCTAAAAATCGATGCCTCAAAAGTGATAAATCGCAAATTTGTTATCATATTTCTACAACGCATCACATCATTTATTTATTTAATTTCATACAATCACGTGCTGAAAATTACATTTTTCTAGTTTTAATTTGTAGTAGTGATTAATTTATTTTTTTAATCAGTGATTTTATAAATGTTAACAAGTTAATACAAATTAATTTTTTGAGAAAAAGGCATTTCGAATTTGAAAAGATGCTGAATGAAAATAATAATTATTATAGAGCTTTAATATTTGATAATTGATATCCCAACATAAAGAATGCCCAGAAAACAAATAATTTAAAATCAATTTTAACAATAATTTGGTATTAATAACTTTAGTTTCGTCAATAAATCACTACGCTTATTCTAATAATACTTTATATAAATTTATTTTCATTTAAGTTTCATGATAGTTCAAATTTTATTATTTAATAATAGTTTTCCGATTGCTGTGGATTACTCTTCCATCGGGATTCTTTTTACCATTTATTAGTCGACGAAATAAGCACTGTCCTTTAGTAGAAAACAACGATGACAATTTTTAGAAACAAAGAATGAACAAGCACAAAATATATATAGCCGAAACGAAAGGAAATACACAACAACCCTCAAGTAGTCATCAGTTGCAATAACCACCACAGTGCACAAAGCGATTAAGCAAAATTCAGCAAAAGAGGGAATCTTCAATTACGGTCTCTCCAAACAGCTGCAATTTTCACTGTCTTCTCGCTTTAGGTGTATCCAACTGCCGACTCACTGCTATTGGCCACTCCACACACGACACTATGCTGCTTCTACAATAAACGCCAGGACTCGGCGAATAGCTCAATTCAACAGTCGCTTAAGCTGCACAAAAGCTTGTTCTTCGCTGGATTATTTAGCCGTTGCTTCGCTGTCCTGTCGACAACTTCAACTCCTTTCAAGGTTACAACTCGTCCCGGGAGGTGGGCAGAGAAGGTTCTGGACCAATCTGGTGTATTTCGGTTCCTATTGGATGAATCGTTAAAATTCTCGAAGTTTCCAGTAATATATATTTTGTTGCCAAAGAATCGCCAAGCTGTGAGATCACTGAAGTTGCACCAAATCAGCACTCAACAGAATTGATCGTAAAACGGTCCTTCCAGTGATTAAATTAACCATGATGGGAAGAAACATTACTAGTTTGTAACAATATATTTTCATGTCTCCTATTATTTTCATATATCTTTTAAACATAACGCAAATTAAAATTAAAACTAAACATCTTTATATATACAGGATGTTCCGAAAAAACGTGGACAAAATGACATCCCAGATCAGTCATACAACAAGGATCAAAAATCGCATAGGAACATAGAGTCGCAAACGCCTGTAGAGGGCGCGAGAAGCACAAGAGAGAGTTGCGGTGCAGACACGAGCCGAGCAAAAGGAGATTGAATTCATTCAAGTCGTGGATGGGTTAGGCGTAACATGACTAGTTACACGCAACGCGAATTGGCTGACATGCATTTAATTTACGGCATGGCCAACTGCAATGGACGAGAAGCCTTGAGACTGCATCGTCAAAAATATCCTAATAGAAAGATGCCTAGAAGCTCATTCTTTGCCACTATTCACCGAAGATTGTGTGAAACCGGCTCGTTAGACGTGCACAAGCCAGATTCAGGTCGCCAACGAATATCTCGAACAGTTGATGTTGAAGAAAGAGTTGTCCAAGCACTTCAGCGTAATCCTTCAACAAGAATACGAGTTGTATCCTGAGAGACCCATATTCCCCAAACTATCGTTTGACGCATTGTACACGACGAAGGACTTTACCCATATTATTTACAACGCTTCCAGGCACTTCAACCGGGTGACTACAGCAGTCGTATGGATTTTGCGCGGTGGTATGTGCAAGAAAAGGCTGCCTACCGACATTTCGCTGCAACTGTTCTGTTCACGGATGAGGCTGCATTCTCATTAGAGGGTGTGTGATGAATTGTCACAACTTGCATAGGTGGGCACATGAAAACCCGCATTCTACATGTCCGCACGCAGCACAACGAAGATTTTCCGTGAACGTGAGGGCTGGCATTGTAGGAGACTCTTTACTTGGTCCGTACATTCTACCAGACAGATTGAACGGTTCCACGTATCTAACATTCTTGCAAGAGGTTCTGCCAGACATGTTGAATAATATTCCGATGCCTATTCGTTGACGCATTCAATTTCAACACGATGGCACTCCCGCACATTTCAGTACACACGTCAGAACACATCTGCAGGATACTTTTCCTGACGGCTGGATTGGTACTGGTGGACCAATTGCATGGCCACCACGATCATCAGACCTGTCTCCCATGGATTTCTTCTCATGGGGCTTTTTAAAAGGACTTGTGTATGAAACACCTGTTGAAACGCCAGAAGACTTGATAGGAAGAATCGTTGAGGCAGCGGGATGTGTTCGAGATACACCTGGTATCTTTGAGAAGGTGCGCAATTCCATGCAACGTCGATGCCAGACATGTCTCGATGCACACTGCATGGTAAACACTTTGAGCACCTCCTGTAGGCACAACGTTTGGCATGCATAAGTCGCATGTCAGTAGGTAAATAAAATGTTCTGTATTGATTTTGTTTCTTCTCTTTGTGTTATTTATTATTTTAGACCCCCTTTAGCAGTTGCGACCCCATGTTCCTATGCAATTTTTGGTAATTGTTGTATGATTGATCTGCCATGTCATTTTGTCCACGTTTTTTCGTTACACCCTGTATAATTAAATTTCGTCCCAATTTTAAATTGACACAAATTAGTTGATTTTTTTATTGTATGTCTCACTGATTTTAATATCAATATCCATAATAATATTGTTTGATGCAACAGGGGTGTCTTCAATTATAACGAAATTATTATATCTGTATTCAAAATGCTTTTACTTTGAAATGCCACACTAGCGTCTGCAAAAGGAATCAGCAAAATTAATTTCATTTAATGAAATTTAGAAGAGAAAATCGTTTTAAAATGAAAACAGAACTAACCTCGTTGTCCTTAACTTGATATTTACAGTTCTCAGAAAACTTCAAATATCTTTAAAACTACAAATATTTTTACAGATTTTTGATGTTATATAAATAGTTATGTACTATATAAATAGTTTAGATTTTAGGTATAAAATCTAAAATTTAGTCAGGATTCCCAATCGTTTGAACCTTATATAAAATGGAAAAACGATATTTTAGTCATTTTTAAAGTTTTGTGTAGTTCTAAATAATAATACATATATTGTATTCGAGGCGTTTAATGTTTCGTTATTTTAAATGAAATATATGAGAAAAAATTGCAACCAATTGAACTTACAAATGTATATTCTTTAATTCACATTTTCCACAAAAGAGCTATGCCAAAAGACTCATTTCTCAATTTAAAAAGAAAAAGTAAGGAAAAATATACATTTATTTTTTAAGAAAAAAAAATTAAATTATTTTCCTAAATAGTTTTATTTCTTGGCTACTCGCCTTTAATAGAATTGAACGAAATACCTTCATAAAAAAAAGGAGATAAAGAAAAAAAAAGTGTTTTTTAAAAGTGTAAAAGGATACAAATACCCCAACAAGAATTGTTTTATTAAAGCGTAGGATCAAAGGCACTAACAAGAATTCAAACTGAATTAATGTCATAATATCCTGATGACGCTATTTTAATAATGTAGGAGTAGTTGATAATGTAATTTACTAATGTCTAATTAGTAAATTTTCATATTCAATAGTAGAAAAGTATTCAGTGTTATGAAATCTTTTTTAGTTTCAAAACTTTGAGGAAACAATTCCTATAATTATAAAGGTAAATTTGAGTGTGTATCCTTTATAGGATTTAAAGCTCTAAAAAGTTTTAAGGACAAAAAGAAGTAATAATCAGATGGAGCAAGATCTAGAGAATATGCAAGATGCAGTAAACATCCTAATCAAATTGTAAAAGACCTTCTCTCTTACAATTAATTCAATATGTGGTCTCACGCTGTCATCATGAAAAACAAAGCCTCGTCGATTCATTAATTCTGGCCTTTTTTTTTCAATGTCAGCTTTCAATTGATTTAATTGATGACAATCTTTCGTAGAATGTATTGTTTCACCTTGAGGAAGGAGCTCATCTTAAATTAAGCCTTTACAATCCCATCAAATGGTAAAAGAACTTTTTTGGGGTGTAGTTCCGTCTTAGCTAAGGAAAGAACTCTGGTGCGACTGAAACCGATGGTATAGGTAAGCCTGAATGTTTGCAAAAGCAGAGTCAGATGAGGCCATTCATAGCGGGGTGAGAAAGAAACTTTTGGGGCACCCTAATGGTATCGAAAATCAGGTGTTAAATAGTATAGAAAAGCGCCACTGTGCACTTTTGATTGTGCGTTTTTCGATTTGGGAATGAATTAAAATTTTAATATAAAATAGATTTAATATTTTTTTTAAAAAAAGATGTAAGTGTATAAGCAAAGAGAAAACCAGATATTTTACCACAATTTTGAAATGCCTTTTGATGATATAGAGTATGAGTTTTATGCAGTTTATTGGCGCAAGAGCCATGTTTGGCTAAACTGAGCTAATCAAAAGGTAAAAGGATAGAAGATTTTTTTTTAAAACTCAATTGTTAAAAAACAGCACAGATGTTATAAATATATAATCGATGTATAGGACTCTTTTAGCATCTTGAAATTTAACATTTAACACCATAACATTTTTATATAATGATGTAAAAAACAAGAACTGAATTAGCAATGCAGGATTTAAAAATAAAAAACCAAATACTCATAAAAAATACAATGGTCCTTAGGAATTTAAAAATATTTCGGTGGTATTTTTCACCCACCAAGTCTTGTAATGTTGAAGACAACGTAAAAAAAGAAGAACGATAAGTATTAAAGACAGGGCAGTCAATTAAAATGTGGTGAATAGTAGATTGAACTAATCATCTGTTGCACATAGGCGGATTTTCTCCGGAAATTAGATGTTTGTGGGTGAAACGCATATCCCTATACGGAGACGAGTCAATTTAAAATTCATCTCACGTATAGGATGAACAGGCCAAGGAAAAATGTCAGTTTTAATAAAATGTAACTTATTTTGGATCTGCAGATACCATGACATTTGCCAGTTAGAACAGATGGGATGATTAATGGACCTTTTAATGTCACAAAAAGGAAGACATATGCTTAAAAATGTCTTTGCAGATTTTGAAGCCAGGTCCGCCGTCTCATTTCCAAAGATGCCAACATGACTCGGCACCCAACAGAAAATAATCTGGAAGCCCTCATTTCTTAAAAGTCGCTAAGTGAATAAAATTTTGATGGAAATAGGATGTATCCGATTTTGGTAGGGCGAAAGTGTCTCCAAAGAACTAATGCAATCGGTATAGATAATAAATTTACGCTGAGCAAAGGTTGATATTTTCTGAAGAGCAAAAAAAAAAAAAAAATTGCCTCGAACTCAGCAATAAAAACAGAGCAGCAATTGTGAAGACGGTAGCTCAGTGTATCAGATGTAAGAACGTCTCCACAACCAACATATCCATCTGATTTCGAGACGTCCGTAAAAATTGGCACAAAAGAAGAACATCTATAAGATATAAAAAGAAGAAGATATAAAAAGAGCTATTGGAAAACCACAGATGCAGTTGAGGATTTATCGAATCCAATGAAAGAATACAAGTAAGAAAACTGCGGGATATCCCAGGGTGGGATGCTAAAGGCATCAACAGCTTTAACATGAACCGTGTTAAGGTACGAGTCATACAGTAAAGATTTGGCTCTCTCACAAAATGGAAGAACGTGAAAGAGGCTGGAGTTATAAAGTTGACGGAGACTTATTGGCATTGATATTTGGCTCAATGGATGTTCCGGAACAGATTTCGTGCGAAAATAAAATAAGGTAGACATTTTCTGTCGCCTTAAAGAAAGGGGTAGTTGGTGACCTGTAAATTAAAGGCTTTCAACTGAGGACGAACGAAACGTACCAGAATAAATGAGGAAGGTAGAATGATGGACGGTATCCAATCGTCACAACACAGACGAGAGGGCGGAACCATACATCCATAATCAATACGGAAGAGAAGAATTTACCTGATAAATATGGAGAAGGGAGGTTCGATCGGCTCCCCAAGATGTTTTTGAGAGAACCTTTAAATTATTTAAGGATTTCTCACTCTTATTCTGCAAATATAATACATACGGAAGGAAGGTGAGTTTACGATCGAAAATCACTTCCAAAAACCGTACTTCATTCAAAACAGGAATAGAAGTATTTTTTTATTTAAATATAAGGATCCTAGTGAGTGTTTATTTTCCGACAGAAATGATTGCAAGCACTCTTCTCCGGGGAGATAGTGTTACCATTATTATCACGCCAAGCTATCAATTTATTAACTACATTTTGAAGTTGTCACCTATTAGCGTCATGTTACTACCTTCGCATGAGATTTGCAAATCGTCAACATATAGTGTTCCATGAATAGATGACGGCAATCGATTTAAAATTTGACTCAGATGAACAATAAATGTGTAAGGCTGAGGACACTTCCTTGCGGAGCTCCCCCTGCTTGAATAAAATTATTAGAATAAAAGTTACCAACTCGAACAAGAGAGGAATGTTGTGTTAAAAAGTTTTGGGAAAAGATTCGCAAGTTACTCCTAAAACCTAAATCAAATAGTGTAGAAAGTATACCATAGCGCCATGTACGATCATATGCTTTCTCTATGTCGAAAAATATGGAAAAAAGGCGATTTCTCCTAACAAATGCGTTGCGAATTTGGGTTTCAAGTATTACGAGGTTGTCAAAAGTAGACCGTCCTCTACGGAAACCACACAGCAACAAGGAGATGCATCCTGGTTTCTCCAATTCGATTATTAAACGAGCGTTGATCATGCGCTCAAAAGGTCTTTCAAAGGCAGTTTGTAAGAGCAATCGGCCGGTAGATCAGAAGGGCAAATGGTTCTTCCGCAGGTTTTAAGATTGGAATCACAATAGTTTCTCGCCATTGTGAAGGATATTTCTGCTCAGTCCATGTTCTGTTAAAAAGCAGCAACAGATTGGAAAGTGAAATGGTATTCAAAGGCGAATCATGTTGTACGTAATTCCATCTGGTCCAGGGCTGGTAACATGGACTTCAGATAGAGCCATCTCCAGTTCATGCACCCTGAATCCACAGTTATATGAAATGTCTCTTCTGGTTTTGAAGCGCAAAGGCAACTGCTCCGCTCGATTCTGAATTGCCAGAAACTGAGGGTTATAAGAATCAGCCGTGGAAACGTGTACAAACGCTTGGCCGAGAAGGTTAGCAACATCTAATGAGTTTGAATGTATCATACTACGGATTTTAAAAATAGGAATACATAATTCATCATAGATCCTATTAGCAGTTTTTACTTTTTTCTATAAAAGTTTACTCGAAGTGAAGGATGTGATTGACAAAACAAAGTTAATCAATGATTCTCTCTGGCTACGACGCCGAATGCGGCGGGCTACTGCCTTGGCTTTTTTAAAAGCTATCAAGTTCTCAGTTGTTGGGTACATTCTAAAAATATTCAGAGTTTTTTTCTATTTTTTATGACTGTTCCGGTAGGCTTCATTCCAAAAGAGTCTATGAAATTTTCTTTGACCTGGGGAAGTTTCCGAAATGGTCGTGTTAGCGGTTTTCATTATCGAGTCAATGGCATTTTGCAATGCTTTCGAAATATCATCATCACTGACCGTAGCCTCACTGAGAACTGCAAGTTGGGGGAATGTAGACAAATCTGCCCGCTGAAATTGAAAACGCTGAGGACAAACAGTCACACCGCTTCTATCAGAGCGGGAGATTATTAGGGGGAAATGATCGCTATTGTGCAGATCATTCCCAACTGTCAAATTCAACAATGGAAGTAGTTCAGGAGAGCAGATGGCTAGATCAAGGCAGTGAAAGTTAGTTACATGTGGGGGATGGAAATACGTTTGGCCGTCATTGTTGAGCAGACAGAGACAGTTATTAGCAATAAACTGTTCGATCTGTTGCCCATGAGAGTTTGTACTATCTGAGCCCCATAAAGTGCTATGTCCATTTAAATTTCCAATCATAATAAAAGGCTAGGAAGCTGGTTCACTAAGGTGTCAAGGTATTGTTGATGTTTGATATGAGGTGGAAGATAAATACAGCAGATTGTGATTAAAGTTCGTATATGAACTAACCTGCACAGCCACTGATAAAGGTTTGCTCAGTTAAAGGTTACAGATAAAGGTGCTCAGATAAAGGTTTGAAGTGAAGATGCAGATACCTCCAGAACCATGAGATCCAGTGCCTGCATCTTTCTGAACACAGCTATATCAGCTGTATTTGATGTAATTTGATGGGAATATAAGGAGTTAAGAAGGTCTCTTGAATATCAAAAATTATGGGATGAAATTCATTTGAAATGGACTTGATATCCTGAAGTTTGGACCGAAGGCCACGACAATTCCACGAGATGAAGGTACCCATTAAGAACTTGTTTTAGAAGGAGAGTAATTGGAAGCATTAGTTGGAGTTGCCTCAGATTCGCAACTCATCTCCAGTTCATCTTCATCCTCTGAAGGATGCAATTTAATATCTGGGCTATATATTTTGTCTCCAAAGATGGTCGTTAAGTTTTTGTGGACAATACCTTTTGTCGCCAGCCCAAGGGCGACTGAATTTCGTGATGATGACTTTTTAAGCTTAACCGAGAGATCAGTTTGCGAATGACCACGTTTTGCAATCTTTAATATCTGCAATTTCTTTAGTTTTTTTCTTCGGGACTTTTTTTTGAAGTCGATGGTTCTGTTTTATGAATTTCTAGAACACTTATAATAGGTTTATCAAATTCTGATTCCGAAGTTTTTTCAGGAAGGTTAATTTTAACTATTTGTCTCGCACAATTTTTGCATAAGCAGTTTTTGCAAAATTTAGCTTGTGCAACTGAAGTATAGCTGACACGAGGGAGTAGATGTCTGAGCTACTGTATCCTAAAGTATATTGCGTCTGGCTTCGGGGTATGTTAAATTTTCTTTTATTTCGACAGTTGTGAGCTGTTTCTCCAATTTCCAGCGGGGACAGGTTCGAGAATAAGAGGGATGGTCACCGCCGCAGTTCACGCACTTTTCTTGTGCTATGCACAACTGGCTATCATGCCCTTTTTCAGCACAGCGGCACAAGTGAGTGTCCAGCTGCAATTGACTTTCGAATGGCCAAAACGCTGGCACTGAAAGCATCTTAATGGGTATGGGATATATTGTCTGACTGGTAGCTTTATATAACCTGAATATACATATTCTGGTAACTTTGGGCTGTGAAATGTCAGTATGTAATGTTTGGTTGGGAGAAGTTGCCTATTACGTTGGATTTTTATTTGATTGACTTGAGTCACACCTTGCTTTTTAAACTCGGCAGATATCTCTTTCAAAGGAAAGTTAAAATAATTCTCCACAGGTTATGATACCCTTGGAGAAGTTCAGAGATGAATGAGGACTTACAGAAACGGATATGTGTGCAATGGCTTTCAATTTTAGAAAGTGGTTAGACCGTTTTTTAAAATCAGTTTCGACCAATAAGTCTCCAGAACGCATTTTTTTATCGATTAAACTTGACCGATGCTCCCAGAGATTGCTTTCTCTACAAGAAATGGAGAAACGGTATGAAAAGTTTCTTTTTCTGATATTTTTTATCACAAAATATTTATCAAAGAGTTCCGATTAAGAGCAGATTTGGATAGTTTTTGCCCACTGAAGGGAGATTTCTTACTAGAGCCCATATGATATAGAATGGGATTCGGGCCCTACGGCACCACCCACCACGGAGTCCAACAACGGAGGGCAGCCACCGGTTCTGGCCATGTCCAGCCTTGGCACATACCCTAGTGCTAATCGGTACCGATACGCTGGGAGATATCCCCGGGGACAGTGACCACCCTTAACGTCAAGCCCAAGGAGTAACCCCTTCGCTTGATCCCTAGCAGACTAGTCACTCAGGTGATTAGCTACCAACTGAGTGATGCGCCCGGAATTAAAGTGTACCGCCCATCTAATGAGTGGCCAAGCACGGTCAACACGCTGTCCATGAGGGGCAAGCAGAGCGGCGACAGCTTCTCATGGAGAGCTCCCTCGCTTGCCGTCGAGGGAAAGAAAAAACAGCAGAAAGTGTAGGGGAGAGTGAATTGAAAGGAAGTAAAGGTCACTGGGTATCTCGGGATCGGTGACACCCGTACTCACCTATAGTAGGTGAGCCCCTGAGGGGTTTGGTGATATAGAATCAGATTACTAAGTCCTTGAGGCAAATATGCATGGTTATATATTTACTATAAGATACTAACAACACTGATGCGAGGATTTGAAAATTTTGAATTTTTCTTAGGTATAAGTCAATTTCTCCAGAAACTGAAGTTGCATAATGAAAACAGATAGTTTATCACTGCTAATAATTAAGGAATTCATCATAACTAGTTTAACAAGCTTTTTCACAAAATGCAAAAAATTTAGACGAATGTCAAAATTTAATCCTACATATTAGCCCTGTGACATATCATGTTGTTCAGCTTATGAATAAAATAACACATTGATAATAAGTATGCTTTTTGTGTTGCAAAAGAAAAATATTTAACTCAGAAATGACGAATCAATTTAGAAATAAATCATCTAAAAAAGAAAAAAAAATTTCTGGGGGGGGGGGGGAACTTTGTCAGATATTAAGTTTTTTGAATTTCATCTACATTCAAATCTGCACTTTTTATATGCAATTTATTATATTCCTTAAACCAACCATTAAAAATAATATTATAACAGCAAATAAACCCTTTAAATTATTTGAACATTAAAGAAAAGAAAAAAAATTTGTAAATAATATTTTCAAATGTTATAGAAAAACTAAATTCAATAAGAACTTTATGATGTTGTTGCCTAAGCCATATCATAACTTTTTCTTTAAAAACTAGAAATATTCATTGGTAATATTTTTTATCATAAAAATTGTCATTTCTAGATTATGGCAAAAAGTATAATTTTTTTTAATTATATTCTATTTATGCATCTAGCAAAATTGTAACATGGCAAACAATTTATAATTATATAAAAAAGTTTAATTAACATTTCATGTATTA
This sequence comes from Argiope trifasciata, assembly GCA_026543055.1. Lineage (NCBI taxonomy): Eukaryota > Metazoa > Arthropoda > Arachnida > Araneae > Araneidae > Argiope > Argiope trifasciata. Next base: position 986,325 of record JAPMOQ010042318.1, on the reverse strand, counting down.
TTCTTTGGGTTAAGACTGAATACAAATTAAAAGAAGCATTCGTGCATCAACTGCATGACATTAATGAATACCATACATTCTAACTGTAGACAAGCCAAAAACCACGTAATTTTTGCAATTAATAACTCAATAAAAACACAAGTACCTCAAGAGAGCATTTCAAACACATATTGTGCCAAATTTGTACAGAAAAAATATTTCTTTTATGATCAAGTCTACTATTAAATACTAATTACCATTATTTGAATATAATTTTGCCTGTATTTAATATTAGAAATTAATTAATTCAATGATTAAGAATTTTAAAGACAATATTTAAATATTACAATAGAAGGGTATCTGATATTAGGTTTTATGATTGAGGATAAGGCTAGTATTTAAATAAAAAAAAATATTGAAATTAACTATTTTAAATATGAAACAACATTTATTAAAACTATTAATTGTAGAGTTTTCAAAACAGTCTTACAATCATTATTAAATAAAAGAGCATACATAAGCTTTTCTAACTAACATAAGTTTTTTTTATCACACAGGAAACATTTCTTTCATGCTCAAACGATAAAATATCAGTCATTATTGAATATATATCAATTATATTAAATTTTGATTTAACAAAAGAAAAATATCACAATGAATACCAATATTATCAAATGAATAATTTGTATGAAAGCAATGATAACAAAATAGGTATTTACTTAGACATTTTTAGATATTGCTAAACTGCATTATAAATATATATATAATGCATCTTGATGGTAAAACAGAGGAGCAGCAAGTATCTACAAGTATGCAAAAATGTCATCACTATTGAAAAGGAGTGGAAACAAATACTGAACCAAAATTTTATCATAAATATTAAACAGATCATCACAAAATGATGTGCAATCTTTCCTATTATATAACCAACATAATAAACACACAAAGAATTCCTTTGATGAAAAATTGAAAAAGAATATATAAAAGTTCTGAAAGGTAGCTTCACACTTTTAAGAAATCATCAAAAATAAAATAATTGAGTCAGGTTTTAAATTGAATAAACAAAACATCAGAGTTTTTAGAGACAAAATTAATATTAAACAATTTCAAATCTTTGATATTGTCACTATGAATAATTGTAATTTAAGATTAAATCAGAAGAATTATTGCTATCAATAAAGCCTTTTATCATAGGTTTAAAATTTGCCCAATAATCTATGAAAAATTTTATAGCATCTTATTTTTTCCCCCAATATTTATATAAATTATGAATTGAAAGGTCTCACAAACATATATTTTATAACATAAATATTAAAATTTAAAGACTAAGTAACAAAGTTTAAATTAATCTGTAATATATGTAATGAAATTTCTGAGCAGAATGAATTCATAGAAAATTAACATTCCGGAACTCTTCAGGTTCAAAAACATAATCAAATTCATCATCATAAAATCCATCATCATCAATCTCATTAAATAACCTACAATCATATGAAATCCTAAAATGAGCATATGGATCTGAAGGCTTTAGTTTCTTCTCACATTGATAACAAAAATAAGTTCCACATTTAAAGCACGTCATTTTATTGCAACCATCAATTTTTTCTATAGATGCCTTACAATGAGGACAAGTTTTACTATGAGAACTCTTCCAATTCTCACATAAAGTATCTTCAACCATTGCCTTTATAAAGCGTTTTCCATAACGTTTCTCTATCTCCTTTTTAACAGTAGAATTACCCATTGTATATTCTTCATAAAGAGACAACTTTTCTTCTTCTTTAAACATACATGGGGCAACACCGTGGTATAACATTTTGCACAGGGCACAGAAAACAAAATTGCATGCAGGGCAAGTTCCCATTCGACCACAACTATCAAGAAGCACAGGACATTGGCATAATCGACGAGGACAAAATGTAACATCAGGCATGTCTTCCAGTGTCCGAGAAAGTAGAATTCTATCATATTTTTCATAGTGTTCTTTACTCACAACCTGTCGAACTACTGACCCATCTGCTTGAGAATCGCATTCACCATCAGGGCAATGTAAAGAGCTAACATTTCCTTCATCAATTTGCCCTTCAAAATATAGTTTTACACATTCTATACAAAATGAATGATTACAAGGTCTAAACATTATGAACTTGGATCCTTCTTTTGTAAGGAAACAAACATTACAAACATGCGTAGAAATTCTAAAAATTTCCTCTTTCTTTTGTTTATTATAATCTTTTAATAACTGTATTAAATTTTTCCCATTTAACATATCATTAAATGCACGTGCATCTATAGTATTACAACCTCCTGCTATAGACGGTTTAAGATTCAGTAAGTCAGATATAGTTTTTGTATCTTGTAAACTGCAATCCTTAGTAGCAGTAGCACTAGAATCATCACAATTTTCATCATTTGATGGCACTCTAGTCCGAAAATTATCTTGAATTTTGAATTTCAACAGTTCAGTTATATCAAGACTGTCATTTATTTTTAAAAAATCTAATGTCTCATCTTGAAGGAACTGAAACCAGGAAAACAGAATTGCATCTCGGTTCGAATCCCAAACTGATTCGAGATGTCTACATAAATCTGACAATTGTTTCAGAGTTAACCAATTACATGACAATAGGAAAGCTGGGCATGTTTGCAATGGGTAGGTTTCAGGGAAACGGAAACATAAATTAATTGGCGGTAAATGTTCAAGATGAAAACTCTCTTCAGCATGCACTTCATTACCTTGGGAATCCAAATCATCTTGAGGAGATCTGTAGCGTATCAGAAAAGATTGAGGGAGTCGAACCTGGGCTGCAAATCTACCACTGGGAGGTTTCATTTCATCTATTTTGAAATCCCTTTCTTCGTATATGTTTTGTAAGGCTAATAATTCCATTTCTTGTGATTCCAGGTTATCCATTTTTTGATAAAATTAATTACCGTGAAATAAAAAAAAAACCGGCCTTGCTTATATTTTTAAACAATCTGTTAAAAAAAATGGAAAACTAACTAGCTTCAAAACTGCAGTCTTAAAAAATATGTTTAAAGAAAATGAAACATTTATTTTTTCCAAAAAAACCTGCCGATAACATTTTTATGCGCAATGTTCGTTCAATCGTTCAATCACATCATAGCATCAGTATTTTTACCTTCGTCTGCTATTGCATCATCAAGTTTATTTCACATCTTTTCATTTTATGATCTTTAATATAGTAATTATTGAGTTAAATTTTAATAAATTAGTGGCATGAAAATAAATCAACAGTATTTATTAGATCCTTCAATTATTCTGTTCTAATAAAAGTTTTGATTTTAATTGAAACACTGTCATACTAGGACAATTATTGCAAGGCTATCATTTTGTAAATTTACAGCAGAAGATCGATTTATTTGAAAAATTTAGATACATAAAAAAAATCAATTTTTTATAGTTGAAAAATAAATTTGGTTATATATTTAGATTTTTCTTATTCATTATATAAAAGTCACTGTGACTTCTTTTTTATGAAATAAAAAGAAAACAAACAAGAGTTCACTTTCGCTTTAACTGAAAATAAATGTACGAGCAAATATTAAATTAAGTCCCGTGACAGATTTATAAGGACAATTATACTATCCAATTATTTGAATATTAGAACAATGACAGCTACTAAGAAACTAGGTGAACCACCAGAAGAAAACAGTGAACAATCTTTACCGCCGATTGAAGATATAAATTCACAAGATGCAGATATTGAAGGTGCAAATTTCAATTGCATCAAAGCGAACTTTAAAGCTTTGCATTATATTTCCTTTTTAAAGTTAATCATTAGGGAATTAAAAAAAAGGAGGGGGTTCCCTTCAAAATTCAATTTTAAATACCTAATTTATACATAAAGTGGCCTTTCTTAATATGGGTGTTTAAATGATTAATTATAAACAATCAAATCAATTACAAACACGATTTCCGTGATAATTTTTTTAAATTTATTTCGATTTACTAAATATAAAATTATGATGTAAGATGTATTTTAACTGCAAAGCGTTCTTCTTTCCCGATATAAGTTATTTTATATAATAAATTGCAAAATAGACATGTGAAAATTGCATCACTTAAACTGTGATTAAACCATAACACCAGCATTTATTGCCATTTAACTGTTTATATTTTATTATAGGTTGGAATTATGTAAAAACTGGGGAACATTTTTAATTAATTTCTTGCTGTGTATAACTGTTAAAATTTCATTAGTAATTGACCAGAAGATTTTAAATGTTTTTTTTTTTTTTCCTAAAAATATTTTCTTCCCTGAAGAAAATTTGTATATTTTTCATTTTTAATAGTTTTTTTCATGCACTTCTTATAAATTCCTATTAATTTAGTAAGAATTTGAAATATTTTTAGAAATTTAAAAAAGAGAAAAAACGAGAAAATAATTATCTATCTTAGATATTCAGTTTTGAATTTTTATTCAAAAACCAATCTGAAACATCTTGTTGTTTTTTCACTTGAACAGTAAAAAGTTCGAGATTAGATAAAATTTGTAATTGCAGTTAATTATTGGATGAGTTGCATTATGTAGAAAATGATAAATTATAATTTTTAATCAATCATTTTAATTGAAATATTGTATGGCAAATAATATTGTTTTCTGTATTGAAATAATAATTTCGGTCTACAGATTTATTAATTTGACCATAGACAAAAATTAACACAGTCATATCTCATAATTTTATAAATCATTCACCTTTTTTTTTTTTTCTTCCCTGGATCCAGAAATTTTCCATTTGATTTTTTTTTTTTTTCAATTTATTTTTATGTATTTAACTCATTTTCTTTTTTTGCCTATTGAACTTTCTTTTTTTATATTCTTATTGGTGAATAATGGTATTATGGTAATTCAGAGTATAAATATGAATCCTTACAAAATCTCTATAAAAATCAATTTTTTTGAAATCTAAAATATTGGTTTATTTCAAATTTCATTAACTTTTAAATTTTTATTAATAAAAATTAAACTTAACTAGATTTTGTATTTCATTTTTATTTGAAATCAGTATTGTGAAAGTGTAAAGAAAATTTGGTAAAAATATACTTGAGGGGGTGCCCCTTTGGCAAAATTGACGATTTCTGTTGGCACCATGACTGTTAGTGCAGAACACCGTGCAAACAGGAATAGTGGCCAAAACCTAAAGAGATTTTAGCCCATTCAAAGCTATGCAATTGGCAATCACAATTTGGCGAGAATCAAGGGGCACCCTCAAATATAGGCTAATGCAAAATTTTAATGTGTTTATTGTAGTATAGCTTGATTTCATGTTTTTATATTGAAACTGTCTTTTTTTAATGCAGATTATTTAGAGTTAGACCAAGAATTTGATAAAATCAACAAATGCTTGGATGCTTTAGAAAAGAAAAATGATAGTCTTCATGAAGAACTGTTTAAATTGTTGGAAGAAAGTCGGCAGATTAGATCTGAATTAAAAGATGCAAATTCTGGTGCTTCTTAGAAGGTCTGTGTTGCAGCTATAATTCTATGCAGAAATTCATATCCAAGAATATTATATTTTATTTATTTAACCAAGGATGTCTGTAATTTTTTTAGAATTTTGTGTCCCTTCAAAGTTTTTTTGTATTGCTTTATTTTAATAATAACAATAAAAGAAATGCTTAATATAATAATGAACTAACAAAAGTTGTTGCTGTATTGAATTAAAAATTATCTGCTTTTGTAATAAATTCATAAGCTGGTGTTATCTACCCCTTTCTATTTTTATTAAACATTGCTTTTAAGACTATGATTTGAAATATAATTTTTTCAATGAATGAAAATAATTTTGAATTTTAATTATCTTTATGATGTTGTATGTTATCTTGTTTGATTGGGAATATTTCAGGACCTGGAATATAATTTAAAGATGCTATTTCATCTCAATATATGGAATAAAAACAGTGCTGCATATATAACGGAGAATATATTGAAACAATTGAAATGTTAGTAATTAATCTTGTAACACTTTTAGGGGATTTTTTTTTAATTTTCAGATTTTTACTCAATTTAAATATAGTTAGTATGCAAAATTTTAAATGCAGCTATTAAAATGTTTTTGAAAACTCGAATCTACAGAAATTTATCTCTGAGTATATAAGACTACTGGAAATTCTCTTATTTTAATTTAAAACTTATTACATTCCAAAATTTTTATATAATTTACCAGCATTTTAACTTTTGTTTGGTAAATGATTTATTTTCTTTTCAGAGAGTGGAATTTGGAAAATATTGTTATTAGTAGTATTTTTTAAGATATATTATGTATTAATGTCTTATGAAGATTTTGATTTATATAATTGTTTTTTATTGTATTTTTTGCAATTACATTTTATAACCTTGTAAATTATGTCTAAAATAATTATATATAGAGAGAGATAGATTCAGTTTTGAAATCTTACTTTTTTTAAAAAGTTTATCACATTGGAATTACTGGTTTAAGAAATTTTTCATTTCAATTTCTAATGTCATTTTATTTTCTACAAGTTTTTAAAAGCCTCAAATCTATCTAAAATTGAGGATTTTTATGACAATTTACCAAATGAAGACATGAACTAATAAAATTTTATTTATGTTTCCATTTTTTATTGTTGTTAAATTTCTTTTTAAAAATATTGAATCAGTTGTAGTAATTTTTCTTCTATTAAATGTTTTCTGAAATTAAAGATTCTTGAATGTGCATAAAAAGATAATTGATGTCTTTATTTTTAAGTATATGCTTTTTTTTATTTATCAGTTTATAAATATTTTTTCTTAAATTTAATTCCTTATATGACATGTTTCCACATAGAGATTAATTTTTAAATTAGAATAAATAGATGATTGGAGACAGCTTTAATTTAAATACTGATGTTTGAAATTTTGTTAAATTGATAAGGAAAACAACAAATAAGTTGATTATTTAACACTTAGATTAATGTTATAATATTGATGGATACAGTTTTACAAATAATTTTTTTGTTATATTTTTTAAATAATAGAGCCTTCTAAAACTTATTTGTATTACTGGTTCTATGTACTTTACTATTATGTAGATGGCTATTATTAATACTTCAATGAATTGTATTGAATCAACATATCAAAATAATTTTTAATAAATTATTCCCTACAACTATGATATCTTCAATTAGATATCACTTCAATAAATTTCAAATTATTTTTGATTATTCTTAACTCATGGTAGAAAGTGAAGTGGAAATAGCATAATTACACATCTTATAAAGACTGTTCTTTCAGATGCAATAATTTCTGATTTTGATTATATAACATTTAATTCAGTTGATAATTTTGATATTATATATTCTCTATAATATTAAAATATTTCCTATAAAGTAATAAAAATATTGAGGATTGAGAGTTTAAATATTTCTTCTGAATTTTATAATAGGTATGGTGATATAAATTGTAAGTTCTGCATAAATTTAATACATATATTTGGTGTAATCTCATTTAAAACTACTAAATTATAATCAGCAAATTTTAATAAAAAAATATGTTTAAATTAGTTATATTTTATTTAAATTTTGTGGTTAAAAAAAAAACAGACAAATTGCTATGTGATGGTATGCGAAATGCAACAGTCTTCAAAGCAGGCTAGAAATCTAGAGCTACGAAATTTGATCAATATTTACTTCTTAATATATAAGTTGCTAAGAAATAGCATTTCAAAATTTTAAATAGATTTTCAATTTACTAAAAAATAAAATAATATGGATTTTAACATTTTCTCTCAATAATTGTGATTAAAAGAGATTTTTAAAACTTTCTTTTGATTTTAACTTTATTTTTGTCCTATATTTAAACCAACAAATGTTTTAAATTTTAGGCATAATTTGTAGCAATGCTTTTTTTTTTATTATTTTTGCTAAGTAATTCAAGTTGATGTATATGTTTCATCAAATTGCACATGCTTTTATCAATATTAAGGATATAGTAAAAAATATTTTTAATTAACTTTAAAACAAAAATGTAACTTTTAAATAATAAGTATTATAGTATTGTGTAAGACTTAATTCTCCAAGTTTGAAACTCATATATATGTGTTTCAAATTTCATTTGTTTTACTGTATTTGCTTATATTGTATAATTAAAAAAAAAAACTTTAGCATAATTATTTTTATTTATTTATATTGCTTTAACCACTAATACAATTATTAACCAGATCTTGAAAAAAACTACTGGTAATACAACAGAAGTTTATTGAAAGAACAATATATTTTAAATTACTGAGGAAAGAACAAAATATTAGCAATGAAAGTTCAAGAATGTTATTTAAATTTCTAAACTTTAATTTTACATGAATGTGAAGAAAATTAGTATTTTTATTTTTTTATTTATAAAACTAAGCTTCGTCCTACTTCAACATACAGTTATTGTTATACTAAATTATACTAATCGTAATACTACAGTTTGTGCCCAGATTAAAATTTGAACCAAAAACATTCTTATGCAAATCAACAGACATTTGCAGTTTTAGAATTTTAAGTTTATTTAAAATATTTTAAATAATAAAATAATGTTTACCATACACCACATTTTATAAGCAAACCAGTTATGAACACCAGATTGAAAATTCTTTCAAAAATAATATTTCATTTATATTGATTTTTAAAAAAATATGAAACATTGAGCTGAAATAAGAATATTTGAATTCATTGAATATTTTTTATAGAGATATGGCATTTCTAACCTTAAATCTTAAAATATATATATTATTACACATAAAATGAAAGCTCATGTAATTTTTTTAAAAATCATTCAAAATGTTTGAAAATCAGCATACATAGTGAAGAAGGACAATGTTATTAATTAAAAAAAATGTGAATTCAATAATTTGTTAAGTTTATAAATGCTAAAGTGGAAAAAGACATTAAAATCCTTTGTATTTCTTACAAAAGAGAAATTAATCTGTTCATTATGTCAAAAAAAGTGTTTTATTTTTTAATTAACAGGGGCATTTGTTTAATGAAATAAATTAATACTTATATTTCACAAATATAACAACACACTATTTTCCAGTCTTATTAATTAAAGGATAATCTTATTCATAAAATAAAATGATGAATATAAAATAAAAGATTTAGAGCAATCAAATCTCATTCAGATGAAATGAATTAATGAATTGGATAAAATATTGATCATCTCAGTAAAAAATAATTAGTAATTTCTTTACAAATACACTATATATGTAGTACACTCCCTATAAACCATAGGTTTCTCTTCTTGTTTCCTTCTTATAGAATCCTAGATATTTTCTGGATATCAGCCAGGACCAAAAATGAATGGTTATAACTGCAGTGAGACATGCTAATTATTTATAGCAATAACTTAAAATGAAGAAAATTACAATTGAATAAGTGTAAAAAAGGTTGGAATTTCAATGATTTTCTGTAATACCAGTAAAATGAGATATACCATGAGATGCAACAATAAAAATTAACTTTCTGCATTTTTTTGGGGTAAAATATAATTTTTATTCATTTAAATTCAAAATTTTTTTATTGAACTCATATCTGTGTTTAGATATAAGATAAATTTTTCGTTACATTGTTTATTAGTATAATGAGAAATAGCCAATTGACAATATCGTAAAAACTGACAATAAAAATTTTTTTCTTTGTATATGTTATTGATATTTATTTGTAATATTGATCATGATAATTTTATTGATATTTGTAATTAAAGCATTAGAATGAATGTAAAATATGAAAAAAAGGAATTTTAATTTAATTAAGAGTGACAACATTTTCTGATGGAAGTTCTTAAATATTTGACAATTATTTTGAATTGATAATCAATAGTGTTAAAAGATATAGTTAAAATATTTCATAAAAATTAATGAGAGTTTTAAAGAAAAAAGTTGCATTTAAAAATATAAAGTCATCTTAACTGTGGAAAACAAATCATAGTTTATGGTTCATAATCTTATTTAAAAGTTTTAAATTAAAATACTTTATTTAAATATTCTTTAAGTTTTCTGATAAAATTAAAAAGCTCTCAATAATGAAAAAATTGCATATTGTAATTTTGAACATTCTCCCCCTCCTCCTCCTAATAATTAGGCTCTGCAAATAATGTGTAAACAATGTAGAAAAGGTAGTTTAATTGTAAGCCATTTTTGAAGCAACATTTCATCCTTAAAATTCTTGGTCTCAAAACAGAATTTTTTTCATAAATTCTGTTGGTGTTTAAAAAGTTTTTACTTCCTTTTAAAATTTCATTAAAGTACATTTTATCCAGTTATATGATAACTGTTCTAGTAATTATATAACTGAACCTTATTAAAATGATGCTTTATAATTGGCTGTTAGTAACACCATGCAATTCAGAAAATATTAACTTATTGACTGAATTTTGTCAAATATTTGTTGATGCAATTAATATTATCACTCTAGTCTATCATTAGTAAATAATCTATACTTATATTAAAGCTCAATGTGTGTGCGTGTGTGTGTGTGTTGGCGTTCTACAGGCCAGACCGATGGACCTACAGCTACCAAATTTGGTACATGTATACCTTGGAGGTCCGAAATGTGCACCTCGGAGCCCTTTTTTCGAATTTTTAATTAGAATTTGAATTAATTAAAATTTAAGCGAAATTTCGACGTTTTTCCGCCATAACTTCCGAAAATATGATCGCATAAACATGATTTTTACATCAATTTAAAGATTAAAAAATTAGCCTTCTAATGGTATCAGTGTTTTAATGTATAACTTAAGCTTCCATTTTTAACGAATTTTTAAAGAAATATTTTAACCATGTTTTTTTAGCACGTGACTAGATAAAATAAAAGAATGACGGAAGTTCAAATAAAAAATTATCATCGCAGCAAAATAAATCTACAGAAATGCAACTTTCAGCACGTGACTGGATAAAATAAAAGAAATATAAAATGTGATATTTTTAAAAAAAATAAATGCAAAGCAAAGGTTTCTACAATCGTTTGCAATATCTATATCATTAACTCAATAAATCTTCTTTATTTACGGTAAACCTGATTGAATTTTGACATAATATGCGTTGGAATCCCAACTTAATGGCATTTTTATGTAATCGTTTGCAATATCTGTATCATTAATTTAATACTTTTTTTCCCTTTCTCGCTTTCTTTAAAAAAACATATTTAATATTTTGGCAACATCATCGAAATTTTTTTAATATTTTGGAAGCATAACCGATGGTTAAAACTGGCTGATTTATAAAATTAAAGAATATTATTAGGAAAAGGTGTACTTTTAGAACTTTCCGTCCGTCATCTTAAAGAAAATACTAATTTCAGGTCAATCAATGCCCGGAATTACTTCAAGGCTAATGAATATGTGATTTAATTGAAAATTTTAGAACGCTTTACAAATGGCGAACCAGCTGGTCGCCAAAGGCGGCTAGTGAAAAATATCTAGGACCTCAAAATTTTAAATTAATTTATAATGTGGCAAGAGCTGTTGAACGTAGAAATCAATAGTAAAGTTTTAGAATAATTTTGTTTTCTAGGATTTAATTCAACTCATTTAGCTGCTTTCGATAAACTATCTTAATCAAAAAATATGATAATCTTATTAAATCCAAGGAAAACTAAAATTCATATTAATATACAAATTTGCAAATATTTTTTGAATTAAAAAAGTGATTGTGTTATAGTTAAAATACATTCAATATTTTCTTAGCACTCAACTTCCAAATTTGATTTTTCGATATTTTCTGAAAGCATAATAAACGTATATTCTTGTAACATCTAATTGGCCTCTGCCATTATTCCTAAGATTGCTTAGCTACATCTGGAATAAGCTTGCCTGAAGACCTAAGTAGAACAGTTTACTTATATATTATGCCATTATAGCATTTCTGGACAGTCATTTCAGTTCGCAATTAATTGAAATATTAACTATAAAATTTTAAGTTACTCAGGAACCAAGTTACAGCATGTTATCTTTTCCTTGTAGCCAACTGGAGTTATTCTAAAAATATTCTCGATTTAAAAGGTCAAATCTCATAATACTAAATTTTAAAACTTTGATTATTTTATTTATTCAGTCAAACATTTGGTCTCTAATTTTCTACTAGCTAGATTTTTTTTAAATTAAGTGTTCTGTAAATTGCCTTTAAATTGAACAAATAAATTATGCATAGCAGCAGTTTTTAATTTGATTTTTTAATTAATTAAATGTACATTTTTAATCTATAAACTGCTTAAATAAAATTTGACCCAGAAAATGATTTAATTTCATGTTGCCAATATCTTTAGATAAATTCAACGAATTTGTTAAATTAGTTGCACAATGAGCTTTTTATTAAAACTTGTTATTAAATATGTAAAAGACATATAAACACTGGTTACAATAATTAAAAAGAGGCAAATCTTGAAATAGTGTATGCAATACAAAACTCATATGAAATCAATTTTTTAGTTGATGCAACTTTAATATTGGAATCTGCATATATTAAAGTTCTCTGAGTTTTATCACTGAAATAGTTTTCATTTTTTATAAAGACATATTCTGAAAATCTCCAAGTAAATCCAGGAATCATACATATTAACTATCACTGTAATATTTGTATTCTAGATGCTATCATAAATTAAAGTTTTAATTCTTTTGTCAGCTTAAACTTATAGCCAAAAACTAAATTATTTTATAATTTTATCTCAAAAACCAAATTTTAAATAAAAATCTTTTGATTGTATTGAGATAGTTTAAATTAGTTTTTTTGATTTTTTTTCATCATAAATTTACTAATACAATTTTGAAGATATCAATAATTTTTAGAATTTCATAACTAGATCATACACACCTTTAGTAAATATTGTTGTGTTTGAAAATCAGTTCTTTTTTATGTCAAATCATAACAAAAAGTCAACATGAGTTTGCAAGATATCTAATAAAAATAAAAAACCATTTTCATCTTGCTATCATTGTACTCCCAAGTATAAAAGCTTAGATATATAAATATAAATAAATATATTCTTAATACATATAATAAATTTAACTATATTTTAAAAAATAATGGTGCTTTTTATTATTTTCCCTGATAGATTTCTTTAACTTGTTTGTCAGTCAGTATATGTAAATTTTTCTGATGTGTTAGTATTATTAAATAGAGATATTTTTATATGCTTGTTTGTTAGAATATATCTATGTATCTATACTTATTCTTTTTAAAGATATAAGTTATTTTTATAATTATACAAATATTTAACACACATATCAGTAACATTATGAAAAAATAGAAAATCTAGAAAATAGCACCTAAAATTGTTTTTAATGTCTTTAATTTTTGCATTGCTGATGAATATTAATGTTTTAGAATTAATTTTTATATTCTGAATTTTTTTTTTTCTTTAAGGCATGTATAAATCAGTTTTAATTCAGGAGATAAATATTTGGACATCGATTCATAGTACAGAAAATCACAACTACATTGAAGAATTATGATTTAGGAACATAAAAAAAAGAGAATATTCACTGTTCTTTGATCTTTGTGTGTTTCCAGAAAATAAAAATGAAATATTAACTAAGATGAAAAATGTTATTATTATTTATAGATTCATTAATAAAACCATAAAAAATATTTTAACCACTTTAAAAACAATCATGCGAATATTATTGCTAAGTTTTGAAAAGTGAGACAGATAAAACTTATATCCATCAAAGCAATGCGTGCGTATTGAACTTAATCGCAAGAAATTCGGATGTTCTAAAAATAATCTTCCTCCTGGCAAATTAAAAACATCAAACAAAGCAAAATATCCCTTCTCCTGCAGAAATGAAATTAAGTTTTGGCAGCGTGTTGAAAAAGAGAAGTGGTGGAATCAAAAACCGTTATACAACTTTACAGAAAAGACCTTTAGTCACGTGACCCGAATTCCTGAATGTAAATTTTAAGTTTCGTTTTGGCAGTAGTGTGTTGTTAGTATTTGTAAACATGTCTTCAAATAAATTGTCGGTGTGATAAAATTTATCGTAGGTATTTGCTACAAAGATTAAAAAATTATTGCTTAATTGTTTTTGAAGATTGTAACTATGATAAAGGTCCTTCACTTATCAAAAGCTTGGGTAACTATAATTTTATAAAAAAATTAATACCTTTGAAACATTTATTTCGTGTTTAATTTATTTTATTTTCTAAGTACTGAAATCTTTCAAGTTTTTTTTAGAATAAACTTTTTCTATTTTAATATAATTTTATTTTCCCGAGGTTATTTGGCTTAAATCAGCTTTATTAAGTTTTTATTCTTCAAAACACTTCCGTTTTATATTATTCATTTATATACTCTCCTTGAACAGTACATTAGTGTTTTATATTTTCTTGAAAAATATCGGTATGAAATAAGCTCATTTTGATTGTTGAATCATACCTTTAATGGCTTAAGTTATTTTCATGGAATGCCTTATTTCCTTTTTGAGTTGAAATAAGGTTAATTTCCTGCACTTTGCCTCATTTGCTTAAGGAGGAAGTAACGATATGTAAGTATCAATTAATATTTGGAATGTTAGACTGACGTCTTAACTTTCTCTATATCTATAAAATTAGTTGACGCAACACTGTTTGGGAAATTAAGCATAAATGTCATTAAGGTAAATTTTATAGAGTTCGATTAAGTTGTTTATGTAGCATCATTTTCAGCGAACGAAATGTTTTAAAGTAAATGCTGATTAATTTAGATGGAGTAATAAATTAACTTCCTGTTCAAATATGTGCAGATTTTATTATCTTAATTTAGACAAATATGTATTAGAACCTATTTTCTTTTGATTTTTATATTCTGCAGAATTAAATGAAGTCCCATATATTATGATGAAAAGAAATGCTTTAGAGGATATTTATTTACCTTAAGAATGTCTATTGAATTGTGAAAAGTCCTGTGGCATTGATTTTAGTTAATTAGTTTTTTTAATGATGATTTTTGATATTTAATCTTAGAAATTTATATTCAGAATTTTTCTTTTCTTAAAAAATGTCAATTTCTTTGAATACTTTTGTAATGAGTATTAAAAAATGGCATTGTAATTTCTCTGCTTTTCTTATTAAATGATGTATTTCAATTCTTTGTTGTATTTTAGCATTTTGTCCTTTAAGTAAGCTTTTTTTTTGTCATGATGTAATAACAATCAGATTGATTTTAGCTACTTATTCTTTAAATTGTTTTCATTGAGATTGTTGTAAGCAGATTTATCTATTTGTATAAATAAATTGTATTTTTCTAGAAGTAAATTATTTTTAAATTGTTGATAAAAGCTTGTAAAAAATTGGTTATAAAACATGAAATTTATGTTAATATATAATACTTTCAAGAGAAATTTATAAGTTTTGCTTACATGCTTTGCTTTATTTATTAAGATTCAATTAATCTTGTAAGTCGATCTTTTTGACAATCAGTACTTTCTCTGTATAAAATGAAGTATAAGATCTAGCATTTTGAGTTTTACTATTTGGCATATTAACTTTTTGTAACAAAAATAAAATTTAAATTTATACTGGACACAAAAAACATACGTACACAAAAAAAATCATTAGAAGCTAGATGTCATTTAAATATATATATATATATTATGAAATTTTTTTTACCTATGATATAAGGAAAGCCTCTTGTTATCAGGATTACCACAGTTCTGGAAAGATTTTAAATTATCTTTTAAAAAAAGCAACCTGGAAATTGGAAAATTTTCATAAAAATCTGGAAAATGCAAAGAATTTTTAGTTCTGTAATTCTTTAATTTTTTTTCCATCTAAAAAATATGATCTATGAGTATTAAAAGAATAAAAATCATAGCCATAGCATCAGAAATGAAATAAGTTCTGCAAAATTCTTTTGTTGTGTACTGCTTGTTTTGTGAGATTATAAGCTTATAGAAAACAACCATATACTAGTTGTACCAAAAGAAGAAAACGTAAACTTGCCTGCTATTTTTAAAAAAAGTCAATTGATATATGATTTTGTGTCTAAAAGAAATGGGAGAAGATGATGTATCTGTCATGTTCAAACAGAAAATGTCAAATTTGATATCCAAAAGTAAGTCAATTTAAATTTTTTTTAGTTCAAGAACAATTATCTAAAGCTGAATTTTTATGGGCAATAAGATTTGTTACATCTAATTCATCCTTTAAGGCATTCAGTGATGGAAATATTTTTATATATGCTCTTTGATAGTGAAATAACTAAAAAAAATGCACTTCAGGTCATCCAAGATTATCATACATTATCTGTAGCTTTTTTCTTTTAACAACATTTTTTATGATATCTTGAAAAAATGATTTTAATATTCTTTGATGAAACTTTGAACCTGATTTCATAAAAATACCAATTGAATATTATTATTAGCTTAAGATAGGGGTATGAACGACCTATAGAATCAGTAGAAAATATTGGTATTCAATATTTTTAAGGCATGTCGCTTCTCAAGAATTCTTTGATGCTTTTAAAGAAGTTGAGTCAAGTTTAGAGATGCAGTTACTTTTACAAATTAATATGGATGGATCAAATGTAAATTTGAAATTTAAAAAATATGTCAAAGTAGAATTTCCATGCAAAAATGATGGTAAAATTTTATCTAGGTACTTGTGAACTACTCCTAATCGATTGAACGTTTCAATATGCGTATAAATTTACTGATAGGAAAGTAAATTATATTCTGATAATGATGCATAGAATGTTTAAAGATAATTCAGCTAGGCATGCTCATTTCCTGGAAGTTAATGTTCCTTCTGAATTTGTATTGATTTTTTTTTTCATTAGGTGGAAAATATCAGTGTTTGTAAAAGTACTTGAAAGATTTTTGACTGCTTAAAGAAATACATAGGTCTCAATTTTTTTAAAACAATTCTAGGTCTGCCAGGTGTAATAATATTATAAATGCTTGTTAGGATTAATTTATTCTAAAATTAACTTTCCTTATTCTTATATTCAGACATCTGAACTAAATGTGCCTTTTTTTTTTTATGAAAATCTTTTTATTTTTACTACTTAGTTAATGAAAAACATTGTCAAAAAAAGCATAATTGAGGAAGCAGAATCATTATTTTTGATAGAGTTTGATGATCATAAAAATCCAAGGTGGAGGAAAAATACAAATATTGGAATAATGATTACAAATTACTCGATTACTAGTGAAGCTATTGAAACTAAAAATACAGGATTTAATAGCACACTGTTTCATATTTGTGAAGAATTCTATAAAATATGTATAAATCCATTCCCAAACTTTTAGCTTTTTTAAATGCATATTTATTGCAAAACTTATTTTTTCCATTATTTAAAATCATGGAGTATTATTATTCCATTATAACAAGCACATAAGGTCTCTTCTCACATTTCCTCTTATATTGCAAGTATGTATTGGGAAAACGCAAGGAAATTTCTTTTGCAGATTCAAGTAGCAATCCTGTGTTTTATGATATATTTTATCTGCTAATTAATTTTTATGAGGTTTGAAATTTTTCTATTAAAGGTATGATAGTAAGCATATAATAGATTTTAAAAAAATTCAATTTAATTCAGGTCAACAAAGAAAATTTTTATTTTTGTAACTTTTTATTAAATAATTATCCAAAAATATTAAAAAAGTGATTGATTTTTGCTTGAATTGAACTCATATTCTTTACCCTCACATGAAGAATATTGAAATTCTTGCATTTTACCAGTTGAGCTACTGCCTGTTTATTTCTATTTTCATTACAAATTGCTAAAACTCTATTTAAAGTAAAAAATTAATTTAATTGACGAATTAATATTTGAAAAAAAAAAATCTGTATTAACATCAAATATTATCCACTTCTAATTTTTTAAAAAAACTTTTTTTTTAAAGATGTATACATTTATTTATACATCTTGTTCAATTGAATATTTGAACAAGATATATAAATAAATGTATACACTTGAGAGTATGAACTGATAATAGAAATTGAAATAAGTGTAATAAATGAATAACCAATTAAAGTGTGTAAATATATATCCAATAATTCTGCTCAACTTTTAAAAACAACAAATGTCATTATTTAAATTTTAGCAATTTGAGTTATATATTCTGTATGTCTATAATTTAACCATTATATTTTAAATGTGTAAAATATATATTAAACATAGTGTAACTAGAGAGAATTTACTAGTACTTTAATTTAATTTATCTTGTGTGGAAGCTTTGATGGAAGTGAAACAAACAAACAAAAAAAAAAACTGTTAAAGTAGGAAAAAAAATAGTTTGTTAGATAAGATACAATGTAGTTAATAAATACTGCAAGTTTTGATAGTGAAAAAATATTGAAATTTGTTATTTCAAGAAAAAAAAAATGTATTGAGTAAAATATTTTATATTAAAATTTATAACCAGATATAATTAATAATAATACTTAAAAACTGTGCTCTGATATTTATTCTTTTTGTTTTAAGTTGAAGCAAGCTGAAACTATTACTACTAAATATTGGCTGTCCACTTCTACGGCTGCTGCTAGCTCTGTAAAAATGAATGAATATTTAGCTCACCAGAAGTCTTTACCACGCTTACCTGTACCTCCTCTTCATCCTTCTTTAGAAAAGTATTTACTCTCTGTTCGTCCACTCCTCACAGAAGAAGAATATCAAAACACTGTGAAAGTAAATGATCTGTATTTTATCATGATTACATTTTAAAAAATTATTATATATTGAATAATAAGGTAGTTATTGACACTATATCATTTAGTTAATTTTATCATATCTATAATTATATATTATTCTAATTAGTGCTTAAACTACAAAATGACTAGAATGTTGGTATTTGGTTTTATTTTGTTTTAGCTCACCAGATTTGTCTTAAAAATGCATTAGACTTAAGTTCTTGATTATATTATCAGATTTTCAAGATACCAAAAGTCTTTTAAGATTAATTTTAAACTATATTCAAATGATAAATACATCCTATCCTCAAAATAAAAACATTTCACTCATGTTAGCAGATAACTTTCTTTCTACAATCAATCTTTAACAATGACTGTTTTATTTATTTAGATATGTATTATTTATGTCCTGAAAGATTTTCTTCCATTTGAAGCATTTAAAAAACTTATTTTTGAATTGTATGAAAAAATTATTTTGAATGAAACTTAGCTACTTTTATCTTAAAGTGTATTATTAACTTTTTAAAACTTCTTCAGACTTTGATGGTAACAAATATTCTTCTAGGTATGTATTCAATAACTTATTGAAATTATCAAGAAAAAACATTAGCCTGTAATAATAATATGGCTTATCTTAGTTCTCTAAAATTTGATAAGGTTTCAGAGTAGTCATTTAATCCTTTTTGCTCCATTATTTTAAAATGTTATACATAACCTTTCCACATCAAAATAGAGAATAAATTTAGCCTGACAGATCAGACAATCCTTTTCTATTCTTCAAAATTCTAATTTGTGAAATCAAATTATCTTTCTTTGGTTTCTGACTCTTAAAATCGGTTACTTAAAAATTATCTTGTAGAGAGCATATACTTGTTTTATAGTAGTCCTTTGATATATTACACTACAGCTCTTTTGCTTCTGAATGATATAAGTGTCAATCATTCCATTCATCCTTTATTATAAATGATTCTCTCTCATTTTTCTGTATTTTGCTACATTTTTTATTTAGCTGATATTTATTGAAAACCTATTTTGTACAAGGAAAGTCCAAAAGAGCAATGATTTTCACAATAACTGTATCGACATCTTATGATACTGATTATCATTTTGTGCTCCATTCACCAAATGTTTTGTTATCTCATGAACCAGTAGATTACATTTACTACTACTTCTAAACTGAGAATTACAGTGAATCCTTTTTATAATGTCAGCTACGAGATTGAGTCAAAGTGAATGGTGCTCTAGTATTTTGGCTCCGCAGTTATATATTACTCAATTATATAATTAGCTGTTATTTTGCATTTATTATCTGTATAATATAAATCTCGTTTGTAATATAATTTTTATAAATTAAAATAAATTATTATGGCATTTTTAAATAGAACTTTAAAACTTCATATTTTTATGCACAAATTATTTTATGTGAAAAACTGAAAAAAATCATATTCATAGGTAATATTGTATTTTAAATATTTACAGGTTGTTAAAGATTTTGGTGCTCCTGGTGGTTTGGGTGTAAAGCTACACACAATGCTAAAAGAAAGAGCTAAAGTTACTGAAAATTGGGTAAAGTTTTAAAATTGTTTTATGTTACATTATGAATTAATGATTTGTAACATTTAAATTGATGAGCAAATAAGTGTGAACTGCTATTTTTATAAAATGATAAATTTATGATTTTGGAATCAATGACTTTTATACCTCATGCCTTGCCTAATTTTTAAAAATTTTTAATTAATTAATTTATTTATTTTCCTTATATACAATTGAGTAATTTACCAAAGAATAATCCAGACGTATAGAAGTAAAGTTTATTTGAAATATTTTTTCGTGATATGATGGCTGCCAATTTATATTAAATAAATAAGGAAAATTGAAAAAATAAATAAGCCTATCTTTAATGGTTAATGTTTTCATAGCAATTTTTCATGTGCTTTAAAAGATGGTTTGAAGTCTTTATTTGAGAGGCAATTCAGTACTTTCTATTTTTATGTTAATAATGAATTAAAATATCTGAAGATGTTAGTTAATTATCTTTTAATCGGTAAAATGTTTTGAATTTGATTTAATGAAGTTAACTCTTACACTAAAATTTTCATTTGAATAATTTTTAACATCTTAATATACCTGTAAAAAATCAGGGAGAATTCCTCCATTAAAATTTGCTGAGATGAATATCAAAGCTGGATAAAATCAAACTTAGGATAGTGGAGGTGGAGACATTACATGCATATACATATGTTATTTTTAATTAAATTTTTCATTCGGTTTTCTTCATTTTCATGAACTTAGCGAATATTTGTGAGTTGTATTTTGTATGTTTCTGTTTGTGATATGTTAAATTAAAACAACTTTGTCACACTTCTCTTTTCTTTTAATTGCTTTATAATTTATAAAAATACTTCAAAAGCATTTTCAATTATTGGTCTTTTTTTTTTTTTTCACACTCTGTAGAAACATGGCAATTTCAATTGTTAAAAGAACAAAGAACAACATTTGTAAAAGCTCCTTAGAAAAGAGAAAACTTTGCCAACTGTTGAATCCCCAAATAGCTTTTTAAAAAAGTTTTTAAGTTTAAAACTTAACTTTTTATTCAATGGACACTTTATTGTAAAGAAAGGTATCTGAAAAATATTCAAAAGATAAAAATTGAATGTTTAAATTTCCCAGACCTCAAAATTATTGAGGAGGAAAAAAGAAGAATGTTTACAATTACATCAGAAATATTTTCCATGCATATCACTGTAAAAGAGTTCACTTGTATGCAAAGTTTCATCATGCATTTTTTGAGAATCAAAAGATTTTTCCATCTTTGATGCTTACAAAGCTATAAATATGACACAGCAAGAATGCAAGTCTTCTTACAATTGGGGGAATTCATTAATAAAATTCTAACTTTTGGTTTTGAAGAACTATATCATCGATCTCCATTTGACTTCCTACATATCATTGTGTTCATCAGATGTGACATTTCAAGAAAATGCACAAAAAGATGAATATCAGCTGTTATGGTCATTACTCATCTGAAAGTTCTTCCTTTTAGAATCTTTTTACCACCAATTCTATTTGATATCAAAGTTCTATTCTCAAAGTTTAATTCTATTCTCATCAAATATGAAATTGTGCTTTTGAATATAGAAGTATTTAATGGAGAACATCTAAAGGCATCCTTGGAATTGCATAAGTAAAGATTTATTTGAGGATAACATTATTCAGAAAAGGCTGGCATATTGATTTCTATGTTTGGAGACACTTGATTTTTATTCTCAATGATTCATAGAAGAACATTACAACTGTCATAGGCTTTTCTGCTGGCTATTTTCCTATTAACCGCAATAGTGACATAAATTGCAATGTAATACCATCATAATTCTAAGGCCCCCAGCTCCTCTATTTGGTATTAATGTGTCTTGTCATCTTATTTATAAAACATATATATAAAATACATATTTGAAAAGAAATTTGAAGGTGAAAAAAAGGACTGATTTTTACTAATATACAAATATGACACAAGATTTGAGAATGATGCAAGTCCCTACCTTCTTACAGTTGAGGGAATTCATTTAAAAAATTCATTTTGACAAGATTGTCAAAGCTATCACATTTTTACCCAAATTTCAGGTGTAACGTTGTTAAGCTGTATTATTAAATTAAAATTTAACAAAATTTAAATCTAACAGTTATTCTGCAAAAAAGTTATAGGTTGATTGATTTCAGCAAAATAAGCAATATATACCTACAACTGAATAAAAGGACTTTAATAAATGATTAGATTTAAATATATAACAAATTGAAAACAATATCAGAAATTCAAATTTGTACACTATCTATAACAGCTAAAAGTATCAAAAGACTACCATTAAACATCTGCTCTTTATGGCTAAATCACTGACATCTTTATTGCTTGTTTTAAGAACTCCACAGAAACAAAACTTAATTTTTTACAAAATATGACAAAGGTAAAGTTTTACAATATGCGTTAAATGAGATTTTTTTGACCAACTACTTCACCTACTTTTGCTTTTTTAATATACATCTTGGTAATGCTATAAAATAGAAAGTTTTTTTTTGAACTTATTGAAAATGAATCCTATCAAATGAATAATTTTTTAAATGTAAGATTTCATTTTAATTTTTAATTTCTTCAAGTCCTTCATGTTTTTTATGTACTATAAAGCCAAACTTCTGGTCATTTGTAGTAAATAAATAATTTATTTATTAAGTTCTAAGTTTTGTGGAATTATTAAAATAGCTGTATCTTTATAAAGCATCTCTTGCATGCTTTTAAAAAAGTATATCTGTAGTATACTTTATAAGTATATGTTACATTTTTTACCTACAAATATTAATATACCCTACAAATAGAAAGTATTAAATAAACATTAAAGCACACATATTTACAAAAAAAAAAAAAAATGCTTTGTTAAATAACTTTTTTTGGAAAAGAACATGTAAAATTTCCAGCTCCTTTTTCAACTTCATGTTCTCAAATAATAGCACAATAAAAGAATTTTGTTTATCATAGTGCAATAATAAGGTTTTTCAGTATAGAAGAATAGGAAAGATATAAGAAATCTTAAATGTTGTGAAACTTCAAAATATTTATTGCAACAATTAAGTTTCATAATTCCATAATTTTATTCAGTAATAATAATGACAATATATTTTAAAGATATTCAACATCCTAATATACAGAAGTACAAAAAAAAATTACTATTAATTTATTATGCACAAAAAAAATTACTATTA
>JAPMOQ010042318.1:938703-962978 GCA_026543055.1 Argiope trifasciata | reverse complement strand
CAAAAAAAATTACTATTAATTTATTATGCACAAAAAAAATTACTATTCAAATTTAATAACTTACACTCCAGCCAATTTTCCTTAAGAATAGAAAAATATCTTTGATTAAACAGAATAGAAAAAAATTGTTACACCACCAGAAAATTACTGCAAACCTTAATATTGATTTCAACAAGTAGGGCATTGTTGAAATATTTGTCCTTGGCTCGGTTTTGTGTGGTTACAACTTGAGATTGTGCATACTAAACTTAAAATGAATGTGGTAACTACATTTTTACTTATTATTTATTCAATGATTTTTAGAATTTTTTTTAAAATACTAAAATATTGTAATCCATTTCTGAAATATTATAATAAGGCAAAATTAATTTCTTTTAACCACAATTTTTTATTTGTACCTATCTGTTTAATTTTATAATTGACTGAGGGAACTAAAAAAAATTTTTTTTTAATAATATAGTGAAACATTTCAAGGTATTCTGTTCACTTTGTACTAATGTTTACTTTTTAAATCGTTGAACATATTGCAAAATTTGCTTTCTACTTCTCTTGCAAAAAATCATCTTGTTCTTCTGTTTGAAGAATTATATAATAAAATTATATTTTTTAGTTAGAAGAATGGTGGTTGGATTCAGCATATTTGGAGTTCCGAATGCCTCTTGTTTCATATTCAAGTCCTGGGCTGGTATTCCCTCTAAAAGACTTTAATACTACAGAAAGACAATTAAGGTAAAAGAATTAAACTTTTTCAAAGTTTGAAACTAGATTAGTTTAGATTAATTTTAAAACTTTTTGATTGTGAAGTTTTTAAATGATAGATTTTTATTTTAGAATATGACATTTATTATTTGAAAATTTCCTTCATTTTTTAAATGAAATTATGCTTCTTTTTTAACAAAAATATTTTATCAAGAATTGGTTAACTAATATATATAAATTTTTAAAATTTCTTTCAGATTATAGAATTAGCTTTTGTTTGCCTTTTAAAAAATAATTTACACTGTTAAAATTTTTGATGGAATCATGCATGCTAGCTTTTATGCTTTTTCAAAATTCATAGTAATTGCAAATTTTGATTTTAGTAATAAATATATATATAGAGAGAGAAAGCTGCAAAGTAATAACAATATTTGCATCTAATTAATCATTTTATTATGAATATTTCCTGTTGATCTCCCAAATTTTTTGTGGCCCACCATTATGTGTACCATTGTTAATTTTTATAATATTGTGATTGTATTGATTTTGTGATATCATAATCAACACCCTATTTAAACCTTTTTGTATTTTTTAAAAAATATCAATAGATATGCTGCAAGACTAGTTGCTGGAGCTTTAGAGTTCAAGAGTTTAATTGACAAGTAAGTTGGGTCAAAATTATTTTTGTGAATATATTATCAAAAATTTCATTTTCAATCTTATAATATTCAAATCAGTATTAATTTGAATTGAGTAATAGTTTGAAGTAAAAAATTACTAGTTGCATGCATATTTCCTTAATCTATTTTGTACTTATTTTAAATGTATTCTGTTTAATTTAAATGGGAACAAAAACACAGTTTTGAAGTATTTATAAATATTTAATAAGTATTTCTTTATCTATAGTTTTAAAATATTATAAATATGGAATGTTATGTAAAATATATAATATATGTGTTATTTGAAAAGAAGCCCTTTTTTATCTTGCTACATATATCAATTGAATAAGAATGTAGTGTAGTAACTTAGTTGAGAATTTGAAAAGGCTTTTTTCTCTGGCCTCTTAAGACCATTCATAAATTTAATCCATAGTCTTTTATATGGATATTACATGTACATTTGCATAAAATGAATAATTTTTTTATTATTCAAATTTGCTTATTCCTTTTGTGTATTCATATTTGTATGCATTTCAAGATTCTTTTTCCTCCAACATTATTATTATTTTTGATTATCCCACCAGTTATTAAAATAATTTATTCAATATATAAATAGTCACTTTGTATTTTTATTTGAAATAAATTTTCTAAAGATTTATTTACTGAAAATAGAAGCTTAAAATAGACATTTAGATTTTTATATTCAGATTGAATTTCCAAACTAAACTAAGTGTAATTTTAATTTTATCTATGATTCTCCTTCTGGGTTGAAATCTGTCTCTCTCTTTTTAACACACTATATGCATTAAAAAAAAAAGAATTCAATTATCTTTCTTACAAGAAAATTACTTTTTCTATGACAAGCATTTAAAAATAATATATGTTATTTTACTATCTGAATAGTGAGTTAACATTTTTCTACTGTTAAGTTCATTTTAATTGGAAATTTTTTGTGCTTTATAAATTTTACAAATATATATTTATGCATCTAATTTTTATATTAATGGATATTTATTTATAATTTTTATTTCAGTTATTCCTTGCCTCTTGATAAAATGGGGGGTCAACCTCTTGATATGTCACAGTATTATAAAATATTTTCTACATGCCGCATACCAGGATATCCTAAAGATAGCCTTGTTTTCCATGGTATGCAACCTGAGAAACCAAAGCATATTGTTGTGGTACATAATAATCATGTAAGTTCCATTTGAAAGATTCATCAATTGTCTTATTTTGTTGAGTTTTTTTTAAAGCAATTTTAAATATGTTTTATGAGGATGCTGAAAATAATTTGTTTTCTCATTAATGTTAACAATCTTTTTTGCTATATTTTAGGACAGTTCTAAATCAAACTGTGTTTATAAGAAAACTGAATAACAATTGAATTTTGCTATTGGCATATAAGAAATTTATTTAAAAAAATTAAATTTAAAAAAAAGGATTTTTATTATTTTGTTACCTTTTGCACAGAACTGTTGCCTTTTCAAAATATTTATTATTTGAAAATTATGAAATGAAAGTTTATTGTAAAAGTTAAAACTGTTGGAGATGATAATTAAATTTCAGATGCATTTGGCTTTTTAAAATATAATGAATGATAATCATTTCTTCATTATATTGCATGGTTAATATAACCTAATGAGTTGAATTTTGCTATTGGCATATAAGAAATTTATTTTAAAAAATTAAATTTAAAAAAGGATTTTTATTATTCTGTTACCCCTTGCACAGAACTGTTGCCTTTTCAACATATTTATTATTTGAAAATTATGAAATGAAAGTTTATTGTAAAAGTTAAAACTGTTGGAGATGATAACTAAACTTCAGATGCATTTGGCTTTTTAAAATATAATAAATGATTATCATTTCTTCATTATATTGCATGGTTGAAATAACCTAATGAGTTGTATTTTGACAAATCACATGAAAAATTTTTTAATGATAGACGTGAATCCAAGTTATCATTGAAACATATGATTGAAATATCTGTCTTATAATGCTTTCTGTTCATCACTGATTAACTTAAATATAAAAATTTTCAAAAAACTGAATATAAAGATGTGAAATATTTTATTTTCTTAAATCATTAATATATTAAAAAAGTGGCACTATTTAAGAATAACTGTTTTAAGATGTGTGTGTAGTTTTTTTTAGAAAAGTAATTGAAGAAAAAAATGTTTGATTTCATCACAATATGTTGCAGATTTAATAGCAAAATGACTGTTGTTGACCAATTATTTTCTTTCAGAGATTCAAAGTCTTCCTAAATCTTGTTTCCCCCCCCCCCTCTTCTCAATAAAATTCCTTATTCTTGTGTTTTACTTTATACTGATGCATCTGCTAATTAAATTTAGTTGTTCAGATTTTTGTTGCTTTCTATTAGTATATTTCTTAAATTTTATGTATCTAGAAATTGTATTAATTTTGGAGTAAGTAATTGTGATGGATTATATATGCTAGGTTTTCCCTTTTTTTTTATTTCTTAATGTATTTCTTGACAAATCGGAATTAAGATATTAGAATTCATTTGCTAAAATATTTTAACACACCAACTTTTAATGAAATTTTATCAGATGATGTAAAATTTTAATTTTCACATCTCTAAATTTTATCTAGCCAACCTTCCATCATCTTATTCATAATAAATTTTCATTTAATTTTATGGAAAATAGATAATTACATAATAATATATTGTTTTATAGTATTTTAAAGTCAATGTGTATGGACGTGATGGTAAACATTTGAATGAAAGGCAATTGGTGACTCAGTTCCAAAGTGTTGTAGCACAGTCTGGGGTGCCAAAGAGTCCAATTGGAATTTTAACCACATTGCATCGTGATTCCTGGGCCAAAGCCTATAAGAGATTAAGGAAATGTGAGTGTTTTTAATTTATTTTGTAACGCACTTCATAAACTTAGTTTAATCATGCTTTAATTTATTTTAGTTTACATGTATAACTTTAAGAGCACACATTGAAGTACTACTGAATTAGAGATAGTAAGTTAATTACAAGTTAGCCCTCTTGTGGCTTTGATAAAGAGTAACAATGGTAAAGTTAGATTCAATACGTTTGCAAAAGAATGGCTTGTGAAATGTCACCTGGAGCTGTCCATAATTCTGTAAAGATTGCCAGTGTTGTATGATGTGTTTTTATGTCATTAATCAAAATATCCCAATTGTGCTCATTCAACCAGGCAGTAGTTGATAGGATCTGTGAGGTATGCCTTTGTTTTGCTTGAATATACCATTTTTGTATGAATGCTAATAACATAAATGTTTTGGATGATCACTAAGCTAATTTTACATATTGAATTGCATTGAAGGAGGTTGGTACATTTGTGAAGGATTTCAAATACTACCTAGAGAAAACAATGACCATGATTTAGCCACATTGGCCTTGTATATTTGCAACTTGACTTGCAAGATCCTTGACTTTGTGAGGCAGATCCATATTCTCAACTTCTTGTCAGCATTAAATCAAAACTTGAAAGTCCATGCTATTTGTTTCCTGTCCTCTAGAGTTCATTCTCTATGTTTTCTTGCTTATACAAGATGTCATCAAGCAGTGGTACTATTTTGGATCTACAGCCCACAAAGCCCATATGGGGAGCATTGCATCTGTTTACAAACTATACAAGTGGTGCCCTGATTGAGCTGGGTGGTAAATTGGGCTAATGTTTGGATTCACTAAATATGTACAGTTTGCCTGAGCTATCTCATACCATACTTGTTCAAGGGCAATTGTTCCATGTTTTTTTAATCAAATATTTTGGTTTCAGTATATTCTTGATATTGTTCACTTTAAAACTCCTAGTTCTCTGATAATATTGGAAAATAAATAGCCCATGCGTAGAGTACTTACTATTTGTCTGCAATTGAAAGAATTTAAATTGGGTGTTTTGCCCATATTGGCAATTGAAATGTATTGGCTTTTTTATTTCTTCCTCACAACCCTTCTCTTCTTATAAATAATTGATGCTTTTTATATTGTGGATGTTTGATGCATTTTCAGAATCTCTTACTGAAAGTAGATAGGAAGACTTATTCCTGTCTGGTAGTACCTCCGTGTCTGTCCCCCCCCCCTTTCTTTTTGTCAAATCATATAGAGTTAATATGATTCCCCACCCACCCCAAAAAATTATCTAGTATTTGGTGCATGTCTGTTAACTGAAGGAAATATTTTATGAAGTTATTTCCAAGTTTCAGCCTTACTTGGATGAATTCATTTATTATTATTATTTTGATATTTCTCTTTAATTTGTTTAATATCTTACATTATTAAAGATTTCTTAACACAGTTTTTATTTTGATTGTTTTTTTTTTTTGCTTAGGTTTTGCATTTTTTATTTTATTTCAGTCTGTTTAAATTTATTTCCAATTAAATCTGATTTAATTGTTCTTCATTTAGTTGATGAATGCATTCATTATATTGGGAGTATTAGTTTTTTTGGGGGGAAAATCTTGGAGATTTTTCATACTTTAGCTGAAAATGCTCTCCCCTATTAGGAGCTTCATCCTGGCTGTGGCATCATGGTGTTATATGCTGACAGTGATACGAACAATGTATATTCCATGATTTGTTTTTCGAATTTTTATTCTTTACATGTTTTATGCTTTTGAAAGTGTTCTTTGTATGGAACACTCAGTGATGTCACTTGCATGGTCTTTCTATTTACTAGCTGTTCAATCTCGCTTATGCATGCAGCTGCTGTCTAAAAAAATCAGAGATAGAGATAAAAGTACAGCAATGAATCTCTGATTAATGACAACCATGGGACTATCTAAATATACAGTTACGTTAGCACCCTCATGTCCTAATAAAGGATATTGGGTGCTTAACAATTTCCATATCAATTTCTATCCCTAATTCAGTGGCACTTAATGTATTTTAAATTTATATTGTAGTAATGATTTGTATATATGCAATAATTCTTCTTTCCATACTAGCTGTTTAGAGTTTATGTTATATCTGCTTCAGTTTCATTCTTTGCTTATGATAATCCATAAAGTTCTTTTTCAGTACTTACTCATTTAAAATGTCATTTAAGTTGAGTCAATTATTGCATTCTGTCTAAGTAGGATTTTCCCATTTTGCACTACAGTTCATGTTAGAAAATGCATATTTTTTTGTTATATTTCTGTATTGGTCATGGCTGAATCTTGAAATGACATTTAATGGTAGTAATATTAAATATTATTAATGAAGCTATTGAACTATAAAAATAAAATTCATCAAAGGATTCAGAATTTGTCAGGATCTCTGTGGTCATCATTTTGTCTAAGAAAATTGTCTTAAAAATATTTGAAGTGCCTTCCTTGTCGTAAATACCCCCCCCCCCCCCTTCTTTTTCAAGAGATGAAAATTATTTAGAATTTTCTGATAATGTGCCTTTTTACCAATGTATTTAGATTATACTTTTACTGTGTATCTTGTGTGTGTCCATCAAGTTACATACTATTATATTTATAAGAATGAAAAAAATATCGTTTTCCTTTAGAGTTGGTTACCATTTCATTTCTTACCATTATTACAAAATTCTGTTACTTTAATATTTTAAATTGAAAGCAATCTAATTGATATTGATATGTTATGCCATTAAGAGTTTTAAAAAATCATATTGTAATTTCTATTTTATATTAATATCTATTTTGTAATGTATGTTGATGCTTTCATAAATTGTTTTTATAGTTAAGGTTTCTCTTTATTTCTAATATTTTAAAAATTTAAGTATCATATTTTATGAAAATGCTTATAATTGAAAATTGTAATGTTCATCAGTTTACGCCATGATATCTTGTAAATTGAACTTATGCAATTCATATATCTTTTTTAAAAGGCAAAAGATGGATATAAATTAAATACATTTCCAGCCTGTTTTGTATAATTAAACTATTTGCATACATTAAACTATATTCAAGAATTAATGGATTTGCTCCAAAAATTATGTAGCTCCAACTTGGGGGAATTTAGAGTTACAGGCACTTTGTTAGAGTTGCATGTGATAAAATAAATAAATAAATAAAAACCTCTTTCATTTGGGTGCTAAAAAGATGTAGTTCTAATCTTAGTTATCACGTTACTCAAGGGATGGAGCTGTCTGTCTCATTGGAGTTTAAAATTTTCTGACGTTTTTTATGACTTTTTGCTTATTTGAATAATTGGAACTACTTCCTTTTTGCAGCAAACCTTTAAATTGTTTATTTTACTTATTTTTATTTTACAATTTTTTAAAATTGTATAATTTCTTAATTTCACTATTTTTATCATTTATATGATTAGTCTTAAAAGATAAATAAAAATTAAGTTATATCTGTAATTAAACTAGGATTTAATGTATTTATTATATAAATAGCATTTATATGATTAGAACGTAATTGAAAAGGATTCATAGATATGTATAAAAGAATTTTATTAAGTCTTAATAATTTTTGTCCCGACCATTCTTGCAGATATTTCTTATCTGAAGAGTAAGTTTAACTAACAGAAAAAATAATAAAAATTATAGTCATTGAATAAAAGCCATTGCTTTAACATAAAGATGGAAAGTAGTGTGTGTGTGTTGCAATAAAGTAAAAGATTACATACTTTTTACTTTATAGTAAAAAAAGTATACACAGATTTGGTTTTGTTAATTAATAATGTTACAAAAGCAATTCACAAATGTCTTGCAACAAACCAAATGTACGTCACAAATACAAAAACATGGATTTGCTCATACAAATTTATAATTATTTGATTTATTACAAATTTGATAGTTTTATATAAAATATTGTGCTAGAAGCATAATTTAGAAGCATATAATATACAAATGATGCTAAACTTTTGTATAAAAATGTTTAAAAAATCTTGGTTTTTTTATTTTTTGTTAAATTTAAATGTTTCCTAGATGATTCCAAAAACAAAGAATCTCTTAAGGCCATTGAGGAAGCCATCTTCCTGTTGTGTCTTGATAAACCGGTTCCTGATACTGGCACCTTAAATAGGAAAACTCATGTAGCTTTGCAAACGATACATGGTGGTGGACCTGCAGGAAATGCTGGAAACAGATGGTATGATAAAACCATACAAGTAAGATATCTAAAATTATTAATACTTATATCTATGGAAATTTCACATTTGCTAGTTGTTTTTCTCAATTTAGATTTGCTGAGAATATAGGTTATATTTATTATTATGGGTTGCATAATTGATTGTAAATCTTCTATTCATAACTTGATTCTCACGATTTCCAGTACAAAACATTGTTACAAATTACTTCACTTCTACTACTACTATGTTCATAAAATCACTGGATTCCCTAATTATGGGTGTATGCTATGAAAGCAGTCGGCAGACCTCTGTAGAAAACAACAACGGCATTTATTAAACACGAAGACACTACACAAAGAAGACAAATATATATGGATGAGACAAACACACAATACTGTAGCCCATAAGTAGTAATTGGTAACAATAACAACTACAGCACACAAAGCGGCCAGACAGAATTCAAAAGGAAAGGTAATCTTCAGAGTTTCAATCTACAGTCTCTCGAAACAAGTGGAATTATATGCTGTCTTCTCATTTTAGTTGTATCCAGTTGCTGATTCACTTCTGTATGATTGGCTACTCCACACAGACACTGCTTCTACAATAAACAAAAGAACTCGACACACAGCAATTCAGCACTCGCTTGAGCTCCACATAATTCTATTCCGAAGTTGCTGCACTATCCGTTCAATGATTCGTTACTTGTCTATGATTCCATTCATTGTTCATTGCAGTGAATGGGAGTTGGGTTGATCGGATACTCAGTCCCAACAATGGCAATTTGCTGTTCATTCATTGCAGCTTGAGACTGCTGGCTTTTTACAGTTCCTGGGAGGTGGGCCAAGAAGGTTCCGGGACCAATCGGGTGCATCTTGGTTTCTATTGAATGGATTGCTAAAATACTCTGAAGTTTCCAATATTATTTATGTTGTCACCAAGCTCTGAGATCACTGACATGGTTCCAATAAGCACCCACTGTCTTTCTAGTGATTCCCCTAACCATGCAGCTTTACATACTTGTAATAGTATTTTAAATTTCAAAATGTGAAATATTAATATCATTTGATAGCATTATATCTGCACTTAATTAAGTGCATCAGTCTTCCTAACAATGCCATTAAAATCATATTTATCCAGATAATTTATCTGCTTGCATCTTACTTTCCTTAATTTATAATTTATCTTTAATCCCTCATGCAATGAGTTGAATCTTTCTGTAATTAGAGAAAATTGCATTGCTAAATATTTAATAAAAACAATAATCAGCATTTGAATTTCATTAAATAAAAAAGTCCTTATCGAAAATGATGTAAAAAGTATTTGTGAGAGATTGTCAAAATTAATAACAAAAAAAGGCCAATTAAATTAAAAGTCATTTTTTTAAATGTAAAATGATATAAGAATGCTATTTGTGCAAAAATATTATTGTAGCAGAATGCCAAAACCTCACTTAGTTTTTAATTAATTAAAGCTTTTAAAAACTAATTTACAGCACACATTATCACTTTCAAAAGTTATTTGTGCAAGATTTAGTAACTGCTACTAATGTACATTAACCTTTATTGTATATGAAGACAGATAGATGCAGAATATTACCGTGCACCTTTCTGCAAATAATATGTTTGTTACATCAATTTATATAATAAATATCTTTGTCATGATAATATTGCTGAGAAGATTTGAAATGAACATTTACATCAGCTCATATTTCATAATTTTTCTATTTTAAGGCCTGGGAAAAATTTATTATTTATTACCAATTGGAATGCCAACTATAACAAATCTTTTTAATGAGTTAAATTAAAAACTTTCTATTAATAAATTTGTATTATACAAATTGTTATCTTGTTTTGCTCTTTGATGTAAATGCTTTTAGTTTTACTTTGTTTTTGTTCTTTTACTGCTTATTTCTTATAATTTCTTCTTTTTTTTATCAGTGAGAAACTTTTAAATTCTGGATTGAAAAATTTTTGATAATTTGATGTAAATTGTTTTTTTTGGCAAGTTATTAGTATTATTTTGCAAACATTTTTTGAAAGTTTTTCTTTTAAATATATTTCATGATGTAGGAGGAGCAGATAATGTAGATATTGAATGATTATTGAATTCAAAATAATTTTGTATTATGTTATCCAAATTCCATATTGTTATCAACATCGCTTTTAGTCCACTGAATTATAATTTTTATAAACAATAAAATTATATTTTATCACTTCTAATCAAATTGGACTGAAATTGAAAAAATAAAATAATTAGAAACAATATTTTTTTTTTTTTTTTTTTTTTTTACTTTTAATGTGAAACAAGAAAATAAAGTTAGAAGAAATAAGAGATTGTGAAATGAATCTTGCAAATTATTTGATTTTGCCTCATATAACAAAAAATGTAAAAATGTGGGTTGTAAATTTGAAGTTTTACATATGTAAACTATTGACAAATTATAACACCTAATGAAATTAAAAGCTCAGCTTTATTCACTTTTCTAATATTTGCTATTTTAATTTTTAAGTAATTGGACATATATTTTAGCTTTCCCTTTTTAAATTTTTAATGGAAATTTTCATCATCTTAGTAAAAATAAATTATAGTTCTGAAATATGATGAAGATTTCTAAAAAGCTTCTGGTAGTTTCTAGATTTGGAATTTTCTGAAAATTGAAACAATAATTAAATTCTCTTTAAAGAAGTAAAAATGAACTAGAAAATAAAACTTAATTGATTGACTTTCTTTTACCAAAATTTACAATTTTTAAACCAAGAAGTATATGTTCAACTAAATATCAATTCCTGTTCTAGCAACTGCTACAAACTAATTTATCCATTTATATTGCAAAATTGATTTATTTTATTTAATTAATTAATTTTTCCTCTTTATTACTGTTTTGTTATTCTAAACAATTTTCTTTTTGTGTGTGTAGTTCATTGTTGGTGGTGATGGTGTTGTTGGCTTAACCTATGAACATAGTCCTGCAGAAGGTCCTCCCATAACAAGGATGATGGATCACATATCTGGTTACTTGTGAGTATTTATTATTGGATGTATTTTAAGATATACTATCTGTTTTTAGATTTCATTTTATGCTCTAAA
Source organism: Argiope trifasciata (assembly GCA_026543055.1). Taxonomy (NCBI): domain Eukaryota; kingdom Metazoa; phylum Arthropoda; class Arachnida; order Araneae; family Araneidae; genus Argiope; species Argiope trifasciata. The sequence continues at coordinate 951,500 of JAPMOQ010042318.1, read as the reverse complement.
TTTATCTGAGTCAGGAGAAATATATTAATTATTATTTTTATTTTAGGGATCGAACATATGGCAATAAGTGGTTACCATCAACTTCTGTTGAAGAACCAATAAAGCTTAGATTTAATCTCTCTGATGAAACTATGAAAGATATTGAAGAAGCAGAAAATGATTTACAAATGTAATAATTTGCATAATTAGAAAAATATTCATTTAGTAGTAAATTTATTTAAAATTTACTACTAAAATTTAAAAAATTTTTACTAAATTTTAAATTTAGTATTAATTATGTAGTAAAATACATTTGGTGATGTCTTATCTCTTTAAAAAATTGCCAAAACTCTGACCAGGCAGAGAATTGTTCTTATTTAGATTTTTAACTTTATTAAAAAAATCATACATTAAGGATAACATTGGGGTTCAATGTCATCTAATAACATTTTATTCAAAATCGAAAAGACTTTATCTTAATATATTAAGAAATAAAAATAAACAATATTATGGAACATTTTTTTTAATTAATTTTTTGCTTCTCATTATTTTTGTATCAGTAATAATATTATATTAATTAATTATTTTATTATTTTTTGTATCAGTAATAATTAATTATTTAATGCTTATTTAAAGGATTGGAAATTTCAGTGGTATAATAGGAATGAAATGGTTAATTTTTTCTTAAGTTAGATTTTTTTTTTCATTTTGAATAATCAAATTAATCAACTGATATTTATTAATTTTGTGCTGTCAACATATGTAATTGAGATTCTTTTAATTAGCGGTCTGCGGTGGCCGGGGGATAAGGTCTCGGCTTCGGAACCGGAGGGTTTCAGGTTCGAGACTCGATTCTACCGAAGAACCGTCGTTTGAGGGGGTCTCTTGCACGTTAAATCTGTCAGGCCAAACGTCCTCCCGTTGGTGTGGTGCTATATGAAGAGGGGGGTGCCAGTTCAGGTGTCATCCGACCGTGGTTCAAAATTACGAGGTCCGTCACAAAATAGCCCTAGTGTTGCTTTAAACGGGACGTTAATCTAACTAAACTAAACTAAATTCTTTTAATTAGCACTAGTAAAACTGATCCAGAACATTTCGACTCTCATTAGATCAGATAGTTTTATCATAATGTAAATGTAATAAACTGTATTAAATAGTATTCATGATACTAAAAACAATCGTTTTTTTTTTCCGGTAGAAAAATCAAAAACTTTTATATTGATATTTATATGACTGTTCAGAAATTTATTACTCATTGAAATGGTTACAATTACATACAACTTATTCCATTAAGTGTCTCAGGAATTATTGTATTGATTTTGAAACTTCATACTGTTATAAATGTCTCATTTGGCACAAAAAAGCTAACATTGTTATGCAGAATTCAGAAATAAGTATAGATATTAATTTTATTGAAATTTTCTGTATGTGTGCTATAACATTTTTAAATGGAAAATAATTCTCTGAAAAGTTGTATTTTTAAAAATTACATTATTTTAAGCGAGGCCTTTTAAAAAAAAGCATCTATTAATATTTGAACTGTCCTTAATTGTTTTATTTTTCATATTTAGAGCTCATGAAAATTTGATCATTTTTAGCAAAAACCCTGACAACTTAGTACATTGACATAGAACTCTAAAAAATGTATATGCACAGCAGAATTAAAATAGTTACAAACATGTTCCACTTGCCTGTGAGGAAAAGGATTTGAAGAAAAATTGTTTTTCCACATATTGATAATAGCAAAGAATGCTAAGTATAGAAAATATCACTAATATGCTGCATAACAATTGCATTCATTAATAAAAGTTATTTATCAAGTATTAATATTAATGAGAACATTAATAAATGGAATATTAATGAGAACATTAATAAATGGATTTTGTTTGTTTCTATAAGAACATATCTCAAACACCGAATGGTTATTAAAAACTATCTTGAGTACTTTTGTATTCATTGCAGAGATTTTACTTATATTAAAATACTTTGATAAAAAGATATTTACTGTTTTTTTTTTCCTTAAAGACTATTTTAAAATGAACCTATATTTTTAATTTACAACTATCAAAACTTCCTCTTCAGACCAAATAAAGGATTTTATAGATTTTACTTGATTCATGTAATGTACTTTGTTTGTATATATATCACATTAATGGTAATTCAATTTTTCAGTCTTGCTGATGATTTGGAAATGTCATGTTTTACATTTGAAAGTTATGGTAAAGATTTTATAAAGTCTCAGAAACTAAGTCCAGATAGCTACATTCAAATGGCTATTCAGTTAGCTTTTTACAAGTAAGTAATTAAAGACTATTCTATTCCAATCATTTACTTTACTACACAATTAAAAAAAATCCTAATTTTTTAGAATTCACGATCAGATTGCAGCTACTTATGAATCTGCCTCTTCTCGAAAGTTCTTGAATGGTCGTACCGAAACAATTCGTTCTGCTTCTATGGAAGCATTAGACTTTTGCAAGCAAATGGTGGATAAGTCTTCAGTGCCACATACAAAAGCAGCAGCTCTCCGCTCAGCAGTTGATGCTCATAAAGAATATACTTTACAGGTAAAATATTACTCATATGGTTCTTCAAAAGTTCTTATTAACCATTTATAAATGTTTAGACAAATATTTTTGTTGTTGTTTTAGGCTGTAAATGGCATGGGCGTTGACCGAATGCTGTTGGGTTTAAAGAAAATTGCTTTGGAATGTGGCATGAATGTTCCCGATTTTTACATGGATACTGGTTATACAACTAGCACACACTTTAAGCTATCTACTAGTCAGGTAAATATTGTTTTAATGAAAAGACTTGATTATTAAAAAGATTATGGCACATTTTAAAGTTTTTAGAAAATGAAATGCTAATTGAGATTATCATTAAAAATATTTTTAATATTTAAGGTTCCCTCCAAAATTGATGCTTTTATGTGTTATGGACCATTGGTACCCGATGGTTATGGATGTTGCTATAACCCAAGAGATACTACAATCAATTTTGGCCTTTCAGCTTGCAACAGTAGTCCAGAAACTCATTCTAGCAATTTTATGAAAGCTTTGATTGAAAGTCTAAATGAAATGCATGATACTCTTAACTTAAGCCAGAAGTCAAAGCTTTAAAAAGAAAATGGCCTGTTTTTTTGTTGTTTATGTATTTCATATGTATACTGATTGTTAACAATTTTATATATTGCTTTAATATGTTTTGTAATATATATTAAATATGAAAAAATGCAAAATGTCTTATTCCACTTTTGAATATAACCTAGTGTTTTAAGCCTAAGTAATGTTTGATTAATGATATATCTCTAGTTCCATGTTCATTACAAAAAAAATACATAAATTAATATAAATGCAATGAGTTTATTGAATTGTGTTAACAATGTACACATAACAATGAGCGATAGGCCTCTAAAAACCTTAGTTATTAAACATGACCAGACACACAACCAATGATCACAGTAATTAAAAAGGTAGACAAATCTCTAAGCATATATATATATATATATATGTATAAAGAAACAAATGGATTATCAAGAATAAAACAAGCAAACTTCAGTGGCAATATTTATACATTCAAAAAACATAATAGAATATATAGTTGAGCTAAACACATGTTCACTGAGATTTCATGGACACTAGCTTTCGCTGTCTTGTTCTGAAAAATAAAATAATTATAAACCTTCAAATCTGATTTAAAATGCTTTATCAATGCATAATAAATTCAAAATACTTATTTTAAGAAATTTAAAAAAAATCTTTTATATACAGTAATATCTAAAGATTAAAAAAAGAAGTAATTCACATTTTAAACTAAGAAATTTTTCTATCAAATGTATGATTTTAAATAGTAGCTCTATAACACTTACCTGGATTCTGCTCGATGGGACGTATATTCAAACCACATGACATTTGGAATGAGTGTTGTATCTCTTAACATAAGGAACTCACTGATGGGCCTAAAAATAGAATTTTCCATGATATAAATGAATAAGTTATTTATTCATTTAACCCATTAATAGCAACTTATTGTAAAAAAATTAATGTAATTATGAAGTAAAATTTAATTCTTCCAAGAATATTTGGATGGATTTTATTTTTTAATATGATAAGATATAAAGATCACTAACAATCTTTGCTCTGACTTAAAAAAAATTTTTTTTCAAAATCTGACAAACACATAATACTCAGTTTTAAAAAGAGTTGGATCTTAACTATCATACAGATAGGATGCTCGATAATTAATAACCAAATATTTTTCATTTATAAGTCATTAAATGGAAAAGTAGAGTTTTAAAATATCAATATTTTAAATTTTAATAACTTAATACATTGTTTGCCATGTAAAAAATTAGTCAATTTTTACATTTTAATTATAATAGTCAAGCATTTGTCACTTGAGTTATTGTTAAAGCAGTGACTTACATATATCATTATTCATAATAATTTTTATTCAGTTTAGTAGTGCAAATTTATGATTGGATGAAAAAAGTAGGTTTAAATTAATATTTCAGCTTTTTTTTTTATTTGAATCTGCTAAAGTATATATTAGATGCATCTAATCATAATAATCTTATGCTGTAGCTTGTAATTCTAGTAAACAGCAGTAATTTGTAATTGAACTATTTTAAGCAAAGATCATAATTTAACTTTTGTTGCAAAAAGTAGTGAAATGTTTCTTAAATATTTATGCAGTTTCGGAAATAAAAGTATTTTATTAAAAATTTCACTCTTTTTTCCATATAAAATATGTAATGTGCCATTTAAAGAGGTTGTTAAACATTAATTCTATTTCATAAGAATATTTTTTATTTTAAAGAACTCATAAATAGTGTATATTGTACACATACAGTAATTCCAAGTTGAGAGAAGACCAGAGAATTTTCTTGCAGTTTCTATAGACACATTATATATTAATTAAATTTTGATTATTTATATAATTCAAAAAATGTTAATATAATGATTTGTGAATTCATCGTAACTGGTAAACAGTAATTTTTCAAGAACAAAATAACAGTAAAGCATGATATGCTTTCTTTATTGCTTGTTGCATATTATTTTAATACCTTTATTTAATAAAAGTAAATTTTATTTTTAATTAGGTTGAAGAAAGTTTCAAGCATCTTTTCATAAAACCTTCCATGCATATTTTGACATGATTTTTACAGAAATGTTGCATAATAATACCTCTGAAAGCATAAAATATTAAGAAATGATTTTGAAAAATTTTAAGGGTTCCCACCTTTAGGACATTAATTTAAAAAAAAAAAAAAAAAAAGTGAAATTGTGGATTAATTTTTCAGAAAAATCGAACTTATACAATTATATTTGCGCACATCAGGAAATAATATAAAGCATCTTATTTACTTATTTCTCCAAATATAAAAGGTGTGTTATGTTGAAAATGGAAAATTTCTATCATTATACATGCATAACAAAATAAAACTAAATAATTTACAAGAAATTAAAAAAAATCCTGCCCTAACTTTTCAACAAATATGGAACTAAAATTTTACATAATGATTGGAAATTCAAATAATTAACTGTAAAAATTTTTACCTTTTAAATTTCTTATTGCAAAACTTTTACATAAATATTTATTTCTTTAGGGTGATTTTTAAACAAACTCAATATCATGCTAAATTAGAACTAATAATTGTGTCTACTTACCATGCAGCAATGATGGGAAACAAAGGTGTTAACATAAACTGTGTAATAAAAAACCATATACAGGCTAAGAATATACCTAAAATGGCTCCACACAGTACTTGGTTCCATGTGTGATATTGTAAGTAAATTCTAGGGATAAATAAAAAAAAATTACTATAAATTTAAGAAAATTTTCTTTAATATCAATTTACAATTTATTATTTCAAAGAAGATAAAAATGAACCATAATTTAATTTAAATTTAAATAACTCTCTGGTCATTTGCATTCAAAGACTAAAAGAAAACAAGAAATAGGGAAATTCTTACCTACTATATGTAACAACAGCTGCAAGACAAATAATTAGTACTGTTACGATGTATTTCCATGCATTTTCTAATGGGTATGAGCTATTGCCATGATGCAATCTATGGAATTAAAAATATATACATACAAATATTATAACAAGCTAAAAACTTGAACAAGTACTACTGTATATTTTTATTTCAAAAGTTAATATTTAACAGATATACTTTTTAAAAAAAGGATCAAAGGTGCTTTAAAATTATATAAGAAATAAAGGTCAGAAACATTAAAATCTGTTTTTATTCACAGAGGAAGAAAAGAAATTATTACATTAAAGGAAAAATTCAAAAAAATAATTCTTTTTAAAACAAATTTTACAAAAATCTCTAATGATAAACATTTTGCTGTGCTCAGAAAATACTGTAATTACATAGATTTCCAGACTATATCTGAAATATATAGAAAGGAATAAAATATACTTTACTTAAAAGTTAATTTATTAATGAAAATAATATTCTTTTATATTGTTATATATTGTCAAATTATACAAATGTAACAATTGCAAACTGATTCAACCCAAGTTTAAAACAATATTAAAAATTATTTCACTTCCCTTTTAAATTCAACCAAAATTTTCACAAATATTAATAGTTATATAATAATCATAAAAATTATTTGTAAATAATATTATTTATTAATAATAGCTTATAAAATAATTCCAATTCATCTCTGGTTAGGTTTAACAATGCAATCAAGTGAATTAATAAGAATACAAATTGGCAAAAGAGTAAATATTAAGAAAAAGGAATTAATATTATATTTCTCCATTTGTTTATCAACACAATTGTTTATGTGACTTTCATGAATAAATAAATATAATCATAGTCAATGAAAATATAGAATATAAAATTGAAAAACCCAATTTCTAAAAATTAATGCCTTTTTGTACAATCATCACATTGTTTCAATTTTATGTTAAGATTACTAAATAGAATCAAATGAAACTAATTTATAAATTCCAGTTGAAAAGTTCAATATTTTTCTAACTTTACATTGCAAATATTTTAAAAAATTTTAACAGAAAAATTGACAGTTACTTGAAATAAGTCTTCAAACAGAGCAAAATAAAATAACATAGCACCAATGAAAATAGCATTTTCAAACAAAGTCTAGCCATAACAGGATATATAATATTCCTAATTTATAATGTGTCATCTTAACAGAAAAATTAAAAAGTCCATCTATAGTTACTTTAAAGTTAATAAGTACGTCAAAAAGCTGTTTGCATTAAATAAGGCAGGATAAAAATGATAAACATATGCAAATATAATTATGATAAATTTGTATGTATAATAATTGCCAATTAAAGATGCAAAATATTTCAAACCTACCTAATTAATAGAAAAAATGCCATGTAAGTAGCAAAAAACCACATAAATTGTGCATGATTTGATGGCATACCATATTCAGAGAAAAGAATTTCCCTTCCTAAAAGGAAAGATGATCTTAAAATGATATATATAACTTCAAATATTTGAATTTTTTTTCCAGCTATGCATCAACATATCCAAAGTTATTAATGTAATAGTTTGTGATTTGAATAAAATAAAAATATCTACATCATATCCCTTTTGTCTGAAAAAAATTATAATTTAAAGGCATATTAAATGTTACCTTAATTTTTGTTTCAGCATTTATTATTTCAAAGCAAAAGTAAATTTTTAAAAATAAAACATGAAAACTATTTTTTATATAAAATTTACTCTCACAGAAAAAAAAGAAATGATTTTTCTTAATTTAGCAATGGAGAGATGTTTATAGTTTTATATATTAATTCTAGTACAACAGTATAGGAATACTAACAATTAAGAAAATAGATGTCACTAAGCATACTGAAATAGGCAATAATAGAAGAAACAATAAAAGCAATAACGCTTTTACAATGCCAACATATAAAAGATATGATATAAAATATTTTAACACTTTCAAAGCTATCAAAGAGGTAACTCATCTTTCAGATACTTCCAATTACAAGTTTCTGTAGGTTAAAATTTCTCTTATGCCATCTTAGATAGATTGACAGATATATATATTAGAAAGTTCAACCTATCTAAATTATTATGAATGGATAAGTATTAAAAAGTTCAGCCTATCTTAACACTGACATAAGAGAAAAATTTTAGCCCACAGAAACCTGTAATAGGAAGTATCTGTAAGACAAGATATATTGTTGGTAGCATGGAAAGTGTTAATAATGAAATTGACATTTGTACAGTAATTGTAAACCAGCAATTAATCTTAAAAATACAATACAGAGTAGAGTTTCAAAAACACTTTTTTCAATTTGAAAAAACATTTATTTTTCTTCTAAAATTTAATATTTGAAGTCTAATAAAAACTGCAATTTATTACGAAGATTCTAAAATGATTTATTCCCATGTTCATTTCTGTTATCATATTTCTTAAAAGCAACAGTTTCATGTAAAGTCAAAATTATGATCCAAATTTTTAAATTAAGAAAAATAATCAAATATAAACTTTATTTTAAATCAAAAGAAATGTAGGTAGAAGTTATTTTAAAGAATTTCAATTGTTTCTATAAAGTTGGGTGTCACTGGTAACTGCTAAATAAAGACTATGCATCATTAAAATCTAAAGAAAAGAACTTGCATGAAGGTGTATTTTCTGTAAGCCTTGCAATATATCACAGAAAATTACTAGTTATCATAAAATAATAATAATTTTTCATAGCACCATGTTTAAATTATATGAAAAATAAGCTGTTATGAAAAAAAATCAAAGGAATTAATAAGAACTTAATGCAGATATTATATAGCATTAAAAAATCTCTTATATATCTGCTTATTTATGAAAAACATTTGCCAATTTTGTAAAATAGTTCCAATCTGAAGGTTTTGATGTTTGAACATGAATGTGCCTTATAAATAATACAAAAGTAAACATTATCGAAAACTTAAAATATTATTAACAGCCAGTAAAGAACATGAATAAAAACAAACTCTATACAAAATTACTATATGACTCACCATGACAAGGACGCAGTTCTTTAATAGTATGCTTTAATATCCAATTTATAGCTTCATTTAATACAGTCCCACAAAAGAAAGTGATCTATGAAAAAACACAACCATAAAATATTTACGATTTTAAAACTGTATGCATATCAATATTATATATATATACATATATATTTGCTCTTAGTAATAAACAATTAAAATCCTTAACTCATTAATGCCTACAGTTCCATTTTTGGAACATCCCTCACATAAATGGGTTAAAAGTTATATTTTTTTTTTACCTAACATATAAATTTCTTGCAAAAATTTCAATTTTTTAACCTAGGGCATAAATGAGTTAAATTAGAAAATAGAAAACAATAGGAAATATTTATCATATTACAAATAATTACAAATCAAGACTATCAGGAGTTTCGTACATAAATATTCATGTTCGTTATCTTAAATTGAAAAAAATCCATTAAACTAATAAAACATAGAAGTATCATGAATTCACAATATTTTTTATTTATAAGTTTAATTTGAGTATAATTTAAAATATCAATTTATTTGCTTCTATAATCTTTTAATTTTTTATTAGTCTCAATACAGAAAATTTCTCATATTCTGCACCTAATTAATAGAAAATATCAAAATACTGGCACTAACAATTTTTTTACTTAAATTACAACCATGAAATAAAAATGCATAAAGCATTAGTCGAAACAATACAACATGAGTAAATGCAGATAATTCAGTTCTCATTATCTATCTGAAAATTTCAAAATAATCTTACATTAATAAAAGGTTAAAAAATTATTGGTGAGGAAGAATAAAACATCAAAACCAAGTAGATGAAAATTATGGGGGAGTGGCAATTAAAGGATCACAAACTCTCTTAAAATGTACACAGTTATATTCTTCCAAGTTATATTATGAAGCTACAGTGTATATATGTCGACATACTGAATACTGGAAATTTCAGTTACTTCAAATCTTGTACTCAAACATTTGCAATTATATACCATCACTTTCATGTGATAATAAGCATAACAACTTCATGATGCTTTTAATTTTGTTTTTCTGAGATGAGAAATTACATTAAGTGTTTTAAAAATAATTTAATTATGACCAACGGATTGAAAAAATATGTGTTCTTTAGATTTCAATATTGCAGCTTGTACAGACAGGATAACAAAATCATGAACAAATTCTAGAAACATATTCAATTATCCTGAAAAACTCATATTCAGCATTAGTGATATTTTATTATTCTCAATTAATAGAGATCCTACATTAATTGGTCATTCTCAAAATCAGCTTAAGTTTTACTATGAATAAGTGTTCTTATAATAGCCTACAAAATTCTACTAAAATATATGCTCAAAAAAACTAAAAAAATTAGAGGTAGGGAATCAATAAGGATGAAGACTGTATTGTAAAAAACTATTCCAAATATATTTAAAGAAAAGTTTTTTAAAAAATACTATACTTTAATATATTTTTTTATTCAATATCTTACAAGAGATAAAATCAATTGTTGAATGGTTTTGTACTAATGTTTGTTGTAATAGTTTTAAATAGCGGGTTTTTTTTCTATTATTTTAATATAAATCAATTTTCATAGAAAAACGAAACCATTTATTTGGGTATCAATTTTAATTAAGACAATAATTATATTTAAAAACTACAATACATCATTAAATTAATACATAAGAGAATGATTTATTTATATCAACTGGAGCTTATATTACCAAAAGACTGAAGCTTAAGTACAATCATACAATAAGTACAACTCAAATAAATATGGATATATGAAAGAAAGTGGGAAATTAAGTTCCTCTTTCACCCCCCCCCCCACTTCAAGAAGCTAAAAAATAATGGAAGAAACAAGAAGTCAATTTTATACAAGTACTCCTTCTACTACTCACAATATACGTTATATAGATGTCATCTGTACAGTACTAAATAAAAGGTCAGACAAGAGGCATTCAATGTTTGACAGGTATGGAGAACCATTTAAAACATGAACAGAAAAGAAGGTATAAGCAAAATATAATATATAAGAATATGTTTAGAAAATTACTGAAACCAAATTCCCTAGCTTACTGTTTAAAATATATGATCCCCATGTTATGTTGAAACAGTGCCAGTTCAGGAAAGACATGATCATGCATCAGATTATAGAAACTTAAAGAGATAAAAATAGCCTTTAAAAGGGAGAAAGTTAATCATAAAAAGAGAGAGAATGAAATGAAGAAAATGCATGCTGAATATATTAAGAGATGTATTAGTTAAAATCTGATTTTCTTGGAATTGTGCTGTTTATATATAAATTGCTAGTATTTCATACGAGATATAATCATGTGGTAAAGACTGACATCAATCGTCATTTGACATCAAACATATAAAAGAATACACTTAGTACCAATAAAAATAAATATAAAAAAAATATGAAGCAGTTTTTCCATATACAAAACAGGTATCTTTTCATTTTCAATCTTCATTATTCTCATTAAACACTATAATATATGCATCAGTATTCTTGAAGATGAAGTAAAAAAAACTTAAGTCCGCCAACTTTTTTATGCTCACTGTCTATTGTTTATCTTCATTAAAAACATTGTTGGTAATGATCCACATTTCAGAACATTATTCTTTTGAATTTTATTTTTCGGATTTTCACCAAATCAAGATTTTAACTCAGTAATACAAAATAAAATAAGAAAATTAAAATTATGCTTACATGGTGAATAATTAAAAAAAGAGTTTGTTTTAACAGTTCTGCAAGATAATTTTTAAACTATACATTTATTCAACTTAAAAATGTCAGGAAAATATACAATTATTTTATTCCTTTAAAATGAGAGAATTTAATGACTTATTATGCTGTAAAAAACAAATATTGTAAAACAATGGAACAAACAGAAACACATTCATATAGGAGAATAGAAAATTAAAGTTATATTACTTAAAAATTAAATAAACTAACAAAAAATGAGGCATCTTTTCAGTACCATGTAAAACTGATATAACGTTAATACCAGCTTATTTAAAATAAATAAATAAAGTTTAATGTTTCAAAAGTTATGAACACATTCTTCTTGTTCATTCAGCAAGTCCAGGAAAATTATAAATCAAAATTTAATACCTAATTATAGTATTTTTATTCCACACTTTCAATTTTTAAAATTTCATCATTAAATGAATAAATTAACTTTAACAATAAAATGCTACAATAGAAAAAGTTTAACCCCATTCAGGAATTTTACTAATTAAAAAAAAAACTTACCAAATTTAATTTTCTTTTCTAATGAAAATTTGAAATAAACTTACGGTATGCAAATCTCTTCTAAATAATATCAGTGTAGCAAATGCAATAACCAGAGCCAATGGACATAAACTTGTCAGAGCTAATAATTTACCAAAGAAATCTCCTGCAAAAAGAAATTCAGTTGATTCAGAATTCGAAATAATCAGAATATAACAATTTAAAAAATATATATAATACTTAAAATTGATTTTTAATTTTATTAAATATAAATAATCCTTGATATATACTTTTAATTGTTAAATTTATGATTACATGTCTACAAATTTTAAAAAATGAATAGAATACGTAAATTTTGAACATATTATCGATATAATTTTAAGTCAGCATTCAGGTCATAAAAAAGAAAAATAATAATAATAAAATACAGATAGAAAAAATACTATTTTATTAAAGCTCCTATAAATTATGAAGAAAAATAAATGAAGCAGTTTATCTCAGGTTTCTTTAATATAATGAAAATTCTTCCATTTGATAAGATAATGCATAATGATATTTATACCTAAAATAATTTT
>JAPMOQ010042318.1:901054-936594 GCA_026543055.1 Argiope trifasciata | reverse complement strand
AACTATTAATTGTCAAGGATCTATTATTAAACTATTAATTGTCAAGGATCTATTATTAAACTATTAATTGTCAAGGATCATTGCAAATAAATTTTTCATAGTTAAATCTTGACTATATTCATCAACAGCATGCAGTTAATATCCAAATACTTAATTTATATATTAATTTATTCAATAACTTGTAAATAAATTAATGTTTGTTTATATATTTTAGACTATAGATATATTTTTTTCATCATAACATAATTTTTGGATTTATTTAAAAACAGTGCATCTTTTATTTTTTATTAATAATAAATATAAAAATTGTTTAAAGGTTGTGTATGACACATGTATTTATTTGTCTTATAGTAAGAATGTGAATTCAAATCTTGAAATTTACTATGGTTCTCAGGAAGAAATTATATTAAAATTTGCTATGGTTCTCAGGAAGAAATATTGACAATAAATATATGTCGATGACTATTTCAACATATTTATTATACATTTGATACATAAGATTAAAAGTAAGTTTACACTTATTTTTTGTGTATAATTTTACATAGTTTCCAATGATTTTTAATAGCCAATCTAGTGCTGTAAAATTTCTATTATGATTATTAAATCATATGCGTCAGGGAAACTTGCTAGAAACTCACAGTATGCATAATTGAAAACATTAATACATCTACTTATTTTATGCAAGTTTAAAAAAAAGATTTTAAAATCATTTGAATCAATAATTCAATTTAAAATATCTGACTCAAATTTTATATGAATCTCTTCTGTTTTTAGATTAATTTTATCAACAATTATGTCTTTCCTTTTAATAAATCTTTTTGCATAGCAGTGCGAGAAATAAATGGCAGTATTTATAATTGAGTTTTCCCATTTTATTTTTAGCTGCTATTTATGACAATCCTCTTGTTTCATGAAGTGAAATGCATTGTAACCAGGTCATTTTGTAATAATTTTAATTTAAAAAAATTATTTTATTTTTAAGTTGTGATTTATATTAGCATTTACTTTAATAGCATTTATGTACTTCTCATTACCTTGTAGCTTTGTTTATTCCTAATATTATTCAATCTAAAGATAAATATTTAGTTTGGTTGTCTGCAATCATTCATAATAAATTTATTTGTTATGTAGTTTTCTTTCTAATTCAACAAAATAGAATGTATCATATTTACCTGATTCACAGTTATTTTACTAAAAGGTCATCTGTTTATAAGTTACAATACTTAATTTTTAGCCACTTATTTTTTCATTGTGGCTCCTATAATATAAGTTTGTCTGTTTTTCCAGTGATTATATCTTTGTTTTCTAAATATCTCATGCTCAAAAATTGATGTAATATTGCAGTATTGATGTTTAATAATATTCATCTTGAAAATATTGGATAAGAAAATGGAAGATTTGCTAAGGAAGAAAATCCAGCTGGCAGTGGCAAACTAGATGATCTGTTCATCTGTGATAGCAGTTATTTGCATGCATCACAGCTGTGATAGATCTTCTTGAATGGATATGCCAATAACTTATTCATTTGCATCTTAGTGTAATATTGATTTTTATATTGCATTGTGATCTGCGAGTCCTCCCCCTTCCCAAATAACACCTTAAATTTTTTTTAATAGTTGCATAACTATTAATATTTTTATTTACATATTCAGTTTATTTTCATATATATATATTCAGTTATTCAATAATGTATCTATAATGGAAAATTGAAATGCCATTAGTTCATTTTTTAAAACTAATTCAAAATATGCAATGTATGGAAATATTTTGAGCTACACCTACATTTTAGAGTTTTTTTAAAAAAAATTCTATTTTTGAATTGTGTCTATTCATATATCTTGCAATATCAATATATTTTGCGATATTTTCAGAACAGTAGACAGCCATGATATGACTTTTATCATCATGTTTCAAACTAGGTAAACTGTTATTAGATAAAGTAAAATGTTCACCAATGGCTATGTTTATATGATTTAAATAAAATTAAATACAACAAAAATTCCTGGGAAACCAGATGGTCCCCAAAGGTAACTAGATATCCTTCATTGTTGAGAAAAGGACTCAGTTAATTTAAAAATCTATGAAAATTAAACAATGTAGCCTGCTGTGTTCAGACCAGCATCTTTGAAAAATTAAGTATTTTCACTTTAAATTCCCATACAAAACATTTGTGTTCAGTAACTATTTCAGAAGTTCTAAGCTGACTTGTCTTCATTAGAAAGATCCATGCACACAATAGACAAATTATATGAAAAATCTTAAAATAACATTTCTTAAAATGTGATAATTATAGGGAATCATAAAGATGAAATTATAGCTAATAATTTCACTGAAATTAAGTATAAAAAATATGGTTGAAGAATCTGAAAATTGCTATCTTCTTCAGCGGTAAGAAAAGGTCCCAGTAATGTAAAGTGACCTTAAACAAACAAGGATATTTTATAAATCAATGATTCCATCCTATGATATTTAATCCAAAACCTTCGGAAAAAATTAATTGATTTAATAATGTATTTATTACATATAACAGATCTAAATTACAAAATCATAAATAAGGATTTACACCTTAAACTGGCATAAATGATACTTTTTTTTTGCAATAATTATTTCAGAAATTGCAAGATGAAGTCAAGCAAAAGTAAAAAAAAGTTGACATTTATTTTCATAACAATTAAATGTTTAAAAAATAATAAAAAGCAGAAATATGCTGTTTATAAAAAATGAACTACAGAATGGTATGCATAAATTTCATGTCATAAATGCTTAGTAAAGTAAAATTATTTTGTTGAGGAAATCATTAAGACAGTTTCATAAAATATTTAACTTTTAGGAAAACTTAATCCCAGATGGTAGAAATAAAATTTCTCTAATCTTATCATTTCCTTGAAGATCTTTTTTTTAAATTTTTTTTTAATTTAGCCTTTAAAAAAATAATTGTATGATTTTCTAAAAAAAGAAAAAAGTGTTTTAAACCATTAAATCATTTGGCATACTTTTTTTTTTTTTTTTTCATTATTTACATTTCTCTGCAAATGGCTCATTTATATTAATTTTGATATTTTTCTAAAAAATGTTTGCATAAACTTCCCTTAAAATTCATATCTCATTGTCCCAAAATAATATTTTATGCATTTTAAAATTCACAGTTTAAAATTAAATTAAAAAATACATAAAATAAAATTAATGCACATTATGATGATTTCAAACACCATCTATTTATTCTCTTCCTCTCTGTACAAATGCTTTTATTCAATCAACAGGACAAGAATTATTTTTAAAAATTATTATCAAATATATGATGTAAAGGATTGATTTTTAACATTCATATTATTTAGCTGATCTTGAGATTTATAACTATTAACACACATGAAAAAGAAATTTAAGTGAGACAATATAAGTGTGGGCAACTCCTAGCAATATGAACATTTAAATCTACTTCATGGGGGAAGTCAACTTTTTAAGGTGTACAATAATTAAAGAAATATAAGATTTTTTTTAAATAAAGCTTCAAGCAATATAGTCATGTTTGAAAATAACTGATGTAATTGATAACATTTAAATTCCTTTGTAATACAATATTTTTATTCATTTCAGTTAAACATTTAAAAATAACATTGAACAACTTGCAATTTAATTAATAAAACCATGCTTTTAATTTACAATAGTTTTATAATATTATATGAGTTTAGGACTATCACCAATTTTTTTAAGAAATGGCAATGTTATCAAAACTAGAATATCACTTTTTGTCTAAGGAAAGGCTATTATATACATGTAATTTTATTAAAAATTGTTTCAGCGCACAAGCTTTTGACTAAAGGAAGAACTATATTGCTATTTAAAGGACCAGTGATTCAGTTTAAAACATTACCAATGTAAAATGGCGAATTTTTATTAGTAATTCACTTGAAAACATTAAATGTTTACAATTTGCCAGAACTTTATCTGGGTATATGAAAAGGACAGGCTAGTTTATTAGCATAATTTATAATACAAATCTTTTGCAAAACACATATTTATTATTTACAAAATTAATATAAGTATAGACATTTTATTCAATATAGTATTTTGTTTCTAGGCAACAATTCATCAGCCAATTCAATCAAACAAGAAATGAGTTTTATAATATTTTAAAATTAAATAGGAAGTTAGACACGAGAAGAAAGAATAGGAAACCTTTTCAAAATACTAAGAATTATTAAAGCACAAACCCTTCATTTGAAGTGTTAAAAAAATTTATCTTATACATTAATTTTCTTTATCTACTTAAAAGGAATTAAAATAAGAAACAAAAAGAAAGAGCAAAGTACTGATTTATTCTGATTTAATATCACAAGTTCTATTCTACACAAATCATAAGTACTGTTATTTTACTTTCAAACATCACTACATGCAGTAATTTTCTTTTATGCATAGTATGTTATTTGTTTTTTTAATAATTGTTCAAGTGATTATTTAGCAAGACAATTTATAAAGGTTGTGGTGAAGCTTGGGTGTTATATTTAATACAAACAACATATTTCAATAACATTCATGTTCATAATATAAGACAACCATATAAAAATGAAAAGAAGAAATCTAATATTAAATCATCAGTTCTAATGTAATATTTTTAAAAATTTTCAAGACACAGAGAAAAAAGCTGAACAGTCAATATCTGAATACACTGACAACCGAATTTCATGAAAAAAGATCCTTTATTTAAAAAAAATCTATTTTAATAATAATTATATCTGCACACCAACAGTATTATAAAGAAAACTTTAAAAGTAATAAATCCAATAAAAATGCAGAATATTTCTATAAATTTTAGTTAATTCTTTTAAAGTTGGTATGAAACACGACCTGCTATTTCTATATTATACAGTCCAATACATATTGCATGATAATTATGAGTATTTAGAAGTTACAGCAATTATTTCCTTTTTTTATCTGTTGAGTTTCTTTTTCTGTTTTAATAATTTTAAAATTAAAAATCTTTAAAATATAACTTATAGCAAATATAATAAAATATGTAAACATAATATGCTTCTTAACTTTAAATTAAATTATTAGCAAATTATATCTAATTTCAATACAAATAATTATATTCATATCAATTTAGATAAAATAAAAAAAGACATAAAACAATTTGTGTTCGTCAAAAGGAGGTTAAGGGAATTTTTAAAAAGTAAACTGTTTGCAATATATATTAAATAGCTCTTTAAAACAGGCAGAAATTCAATTGAAATTTTTTTTATTTACTACATAGAATTAAATATTACTTAACAATTGTAATTGTTTTCTTAAAGCCACTTTGAAGCTAGGTGTACAATGGCATTCAATGCTTATTCTCAACTTATTGCTGTTTATATTCGCTAAAACTTCTAAAATTGTCATTGACAGCATGTATTTAATTTTGAAAATGCATGTTATAAGATTGAAAGTATGACTGAAAAAACATTCTCGTGTATCATTTCACACTTATTTGGATAAACAATAATTCAGTAATATAATCTTGAATGTAAATATTAAATATTATGGGATATGGAGCGACAAAGGCTATAATCCCAAATTCAGTAATATAAAATCCGCTTTTTTCTTTCCATCTCTAATGTAAATAAACACGTATCTTTTAACCAATCACAACAAAGACTGAGAAGGAGAGCCTGTGATTGGACTCATAAAGGTTGACATACAAACGGTCGATCTCTAGATTGTGGTTCGTTCGAGAAGAAATGCTGTGTTTTGTTTTCTATTTCACTTCACTTCAAGCGGTGATGATGTAAAATTCTAACATTCGATATAAGGCTTATAAAATAGCTTAGATAGTATTTGCATTTTTTTTTTTTCTTTATCAACTTTTCCATTCGGCAACAAAACTAATATTTTTTAAATTAGTTTGCTTGAATCACTTTTTATCATAGGAGCCCCAGGCAGCTACTTCGTCTACTAAGTAGAGATTGACCATTGAATAGTGCTGAAGTTCATCTACAATAAAGTGTTCGGAACTTTATTTTAAGTATATCAATACATTGTAAAAATAGAGCATTATCGATTATTAAAATAACATAAAACCACTAAAACCAAGGATATGGATAAGGAAATTGTTTCCACAAAAATTTTAAGATTTGCACTTTAACTACTGGAATATAAATTTTATTAAACATCTCGTGCAGACGTGCATGTGTTTTTGAATTCCTATTATTAATTCACACTCTCCCTCATATGTATATTTATATATCTTGTTCAAATTTTCAATCGTTAATAAAATTTTAATTTATCTGCTCAAGTTCAAATACATTTTTTAAAACTTTTAGTGGATAAGACGATGTTAATAGAATTTTTTTTTCAAATATAATTAATTAAATTTTTTCAGTAATTTCTATTTGGTCGACAATTCCATCCCCAAGTCGCCAAATGGCGGCCAAACTCTCAGTGGCGGATTTCGACAGCTTGAAGTCACAGCCGCTAAATTATTCTGAGGCCTTCTTCTTATTAAATTATATTGACTCGAAAATAAAGTGAATTGAACTTACGTGCCTTTTTTAATTCATTTGCTTGTATTTCATATGATTACTTTGATGATGATGACGTCGTGTCCGTGTTTCCGTGAAAGGGGGTGCAGTGGCTTCTGAGGGTAAAGACCCCTGAAAACCCAGAGGACAGAAGTCTGACTTCTAGCTCATATGAAGATGCCACACACATTCGCTTGCACAACCCCTTTTTACAGGGGGTTCATTTATACGCCTCACAGATAGAACACAGAACAACCATGCCCGAACCGGGACTCGAACCCGGGACGCCCAGATCACGGTTACACACTCTACCTCTAAGCCAGGACGCCGGCATATGATTAATTTATTTGCATGATATAATATGTCAAATTAATAAAGTTGTTATCCTTTATCTTCATTTTTATTCTAATTTTTTGATAATATAAAATGACATTGTGTTTTATTTATTTATGTCTTTGCGTGTTTTCTAAATGGGATGTTCATTACAGTGTTCAAGCATACAAATTTTAAAACTGAAAAATTATTCTTGACAAATATGTCAACTTTTTTTTTTTAATTTGTAAAACAGATAATGGGCATAGAGTATTAATTTTGTTATGACACTTGGTTTTCACTTTCGTTCAGGTACAAGATCTTTCATGCCACCGTCTTTGATATATATATTTTTTCATTCGTCTTTATCTTATAATTACCAAGCATTTCTAGTAATATAAAGACACCAATCCAAGTTTTGCCACTTTTAATTAGATTATGGTTTCTCCCATCAAGGCTAGTAAAGAGATCTGTTCTTTACTTGCATATCGAACACTTTTTAAAGACTGATAAAGACTAAATCACGAAACAAAGTATAAACAAAACTGCGTGTCTTTTCATAAAGGTCCTGACTGAGCAATATAGAAATATTAAAATTATTACTTTAAAATTTAATTAATCTGGTCTTACATGGTTATGCTGAGATCTACAGCTACTGATTCAAAATAATTATAAGTTAAATACAAAATATTTCGAAACAGTCTTGAATATTGTAAATATAAAAGGGGCATACATTATACAAGCTTGTTACACACAACATACATTGATTGTAATACGTATGTATATTTAACGAGACTAATACTTTAAAATGTCTAGAATTTTAAAACATTTAAAGATGTTCATACTTTAAATATAATTCGCTAGATAAAACACTTATCAAGTCCGCCCTTTTCCCAGATCATAATATTATCTGCAGAAAAAGAAAGATTTTGTTGTTGTGGATGTTTTCTATATTGGAAATAAATATTAAGAATAATGCCTCATTTTTTTTTTTATCAATGTGCCTTAGAAAATTTCAACTAGGAGAATTCAGTAGTTATATATCTCGTCCTTATAATGGAAAATTTATAATAAGAATTTATAAATGTCTTCTGTTGTTTAAAAATATCAAATTAATAAGAATATGTCAAGCCATAAAATTAAAATTATCATTTCATTATTTATTTATTATTTTTGTTATAAATTACGTTGTTATTTTCTAAAAAATATACACATGGAGCAAACTATGGAATGAATTCTCCTTGAATCATTCAAAAGTGATAACAAAGAATAAAAGAATAATAATAAAAGATTAAATATTTATAATAGCTGATAAAAGTATTTTTAATTTTTAAAAACTGCACTACATGCGAATAAAACAGAATTTCTCATTTGTTCCCCCCAAAAAAACACACACACATTTAGATCGTCCACGCCATATCTGCTTCAGTTAATAATATTCAAATCATATGATTTTTCCTAAACATATTGAAATTTATTTGGATTGAACGGATTTGCTATTTCGAGGGGTTTTTTTCTCAATATTTTACAATTTTTTTACGTCGTAGAAAGTTCTCGAATATCACTAATTTTGAAACCATTTATTCATTTTTAGTTTTTTCATGCATAGTTTTCCCCCCTATGTTTCGTTTCAATCTTCATTTTCATTGAGTTTCTTTCTTTCTTTTTTTTTTTCTAATTAAAGACGGAAAAAAATGTATGCAAGTCTATTAAATATCTATATATAAAAAAAAATCTTGCTGTTTCAGCATTATGATATATATTTTGAAGGCCCTAAGTCTCATGTCACGAGGCGAACGCCTCCACCTTTTGTGAGGAAATCCACCATTGCAAGCTCTGAGATTTCTGATGCGACACCCTATCATAAATACCATGTATATGGCTGTCAAAATTTGAATTTTAAAAATATTGTGATGAAGTAGATATTAAAAGACAAGTTATATAAAGTATTTAAGTGACAATGACAAGTTACAAAAAGTATTTAATTGACAGTGACATTATATAGAGTATTTAACCGACCATTTTAAAGAGTATTAAGATTGGCGAACAGGCTGGTCGCCAAAGGTGGCTAGTATAAAAAAAGCAGGAATTGAAATTTAATTTTTTTAATAAATTTATTACTTATACGCAAAAGAACCTTAAGGTGCTTATACACAAAAGAATCTATTTTTCAAATTTCTCGTTACGACAATCAGTTAAATGAGATTTCATTTTTATGGAATTGTAATTCTACATATACAGATTCATAACAAGTTACATTATATGAATGGATTAAGGGTCAAATTTGCTAATTTTAAGATGAATTTGTATATATATATATATATATACAGTGAAACCTCGTTACAACAATATTTTAGGGACCAAATAAATATATTGTTGTAGAGAGGCATATTGTTATATCGAGGGCCCACATATTTTGAGCATTTAATAAGAGTTTTTTTTTCATTATTATTATTAGTTTAAGGTGCATAACATACTACTTTTAAGTCTATATTTAGAAGAAATTAATTTGTAAAATACTAATAATAGTGGTTTAAATACTAAAAAAATAAATAAATTAGATAAATTCAGAAAATAAGCACATAAATATTCATATACCTGAAAACACTTTTTATTGAAAATAATCCAGTATTTTTGTTTGTTTATTCATTTTTTTAACTGTCAAGTTCACCAATACTGTATGCATTGAGTCTAGTGCACGAAAATGCTCTTCATTTGTCGACGGAAGGCTTAAAAAAATGTCCGTAGAGAATTCACAGATTGAAGAGCTTCCTGGGATGACAATAAGGACTGCGATGGACCTGTATTATCATCATCATCATCAATATCATCATCATCTTCATCATTGTTTCCTATCTCATCAGTAATTTCAGAGAGAATATCTTCATCAGTAACTCCTGCGAAAACCATAAGATCTTCATCTGCTGTTAAATAGTCTTCTATACTAATCCCAAACTTTTTACCGCTTGTTTCCTCAAGTTGGGATACGGATTTTTTGATGTGCAAAACACATTCTTGATCATCTGAGAGATCATTGTCTATGGAATTTTCATCATTATCAGATTTCTTATCTTCCATAACACAAAGACCAGCCTTTTTCCAGCAATTCCGAATGGTTTTTTTCTGTTACTTACCACCAACTTCCACAATATCCACAATGAGTCTTAATAGACGGAAAAAATAACAAAAGAAAACGAAAAAAAAAAGCGTTTGAAAATCAAAATATTACTATAAAGGGAGCAAATAATACTGAAATTTAGATTGAAAAAATCGTTTTACAGAGGTTTATTGTTCTAGAGAATATCGCAATATTGAGGGGAGATTAACATTAGTTTATATGCAAAATCGCCGGGACCACAAAACATTATTGTAGTAGAGGGAGTTATTGTTGTATCGGGTATCGTTGTAGCGAGAGTTTACTGTATATATGTAAAGCTCTTTCATCTTTCCCATTCAGTCTAATAAATGGTGCATGAACTGAAATTTTTATATTTTGATAAAATCCGCAAAACTCTCGTAATTACTAAAATATGTGATAATATATGTTTAATTTTCATCTTTAATACATATATTCCATATGTGTATAATATTTCCTTCATCCAACGATAGCTGTTTGGCTTTTCGCTTGTGAATTATTTTTTTTTAAAGGTTAGCATAAATATTCAGTAAGGTACCACGGGCATATATAAGCAAATACGAAGATTTCTGACAAATGAAAATAAATTTAATCACCATATAATCAGGTTATTTTTTGTTTATTTGTTTTTCAGTCATCATTTTTTTATAAAAAAGAAAAATTTCCTTTTACAAAGAAAGTTGCAAGGAAAAATTTCCGTTACGAATTATAGAAAATGTGCATTGCTGATCCACATGCTAAATATTAAATCTAGAGCTGTCAAATTTGGCATATATATATTTGGAAGGAGGGAATGTGCACCTCTGCATATTTTTGAAATTTTATTTAGAAATTCAATTAATTAATTATTAAGGAAGGGTTTGGAATTTTTCTAAAATAATTTTAGAAGTTATTGCTCAATTTTTTACACATATTTTCAAAATAAAAAAAAGTAATTGATTACCATGCACTTTATTCCAAATTCTGAACAATTTTATTTTAAAAATAACTTTTTTTTTCATTTTCAATTATATTTTTTAGTGTTGTAAGGAAATACAAACTATTTCCATTGTTTTATAACATATTTAACAAATGCAATAAACAGAAAAAACGTAATAAATTATAGAAGAAAAGTTGAAAGAAAGTTTAAAATTTACTATTTTTTCAACTAATCAACTATTTGCCATAAATAATTATTTAAAGTGAATATAAACAATACTATTTATCCCATATGATAAAAGAGAGATTCATAAAAACAGTAAGTTCTTTTTTATTGACCAAAAAGGATTAATAACACCATGAAAATCGTACCATTTCAATTCCTTATCATATTTATCTTAAAACACCTCACTAACGTTCTATCTACATGATTAATCTTAAATATTGGTGTCAAGCTTTATCACGCTTTTATAAAAAAATTGCCAAAATGTCTGTTTTTCTAGAAAATTTCTAGGATATCATATTTTCAATCTTTAGTGACGCAATTTAATATTTTCCAGGATAGCCTAACATCATTTATGCCACTTATTCGTTTATTAACATTTAATGATCAGTACTTGGTTTCAAAGTACAACAAGAGCACTTACTAATTTAAATGTGCAATGTAAGTTCAGTTGCCTTCTTTATATATATTAATATCTATAATAAAATCATCCAGAGCCATCTATAATGTTGAGCACAGTTCTAAAATATACTACTTCTTTAATCCACGTCATTATTAGATGCGCAAATCTCAATTTCTTTTTTGGCGTCTAGAAAGTAGGATACAACAGATCTCTTTTTATTATTTTTATATTTATGCTGATTCATTATTATCTCTCTTTATGGACTAAATTCAAAGTTATTTCTATTATTTTCTTTTGGAATTTGTTTCTTTTTTGTGTTCAATGTTGCATATTTTTTTTTCCTCATAGTGTATCCATAGATATGGGAAAGTGTGCCATGTCTGCAGGCGCACAGGTTGTCGGAACGCGGTTTTAAAGAACTAATAAAAGTAAAGGATGAAAAAAATATATTGAGATTCAGGCACCAATTATCTACGTTGCACCATTGTTCTGTCTATGTTTTTCGAATCATTTCTACATTATGTACCTTTATGTGCATATGTTGTTCCCTTTTATCTCTATATCATGTAAATCATATTTAAAAATAAATGCTTTTTAAATTTATATGGCATCTGAGGAGGAACTAAAAGATTATTGAAACGTGTTGGGATTTCCACAGACTTCTTTAAGCATTCTTAATCAAATTCAATACTTCCAGAGACATTATTTAACAACAATGAATGATGTTTTTTATTGCATGAAAGAATGTCATTTATAAAAAAATTTATAAAGTCACTTTCGCACTTATTGTTTTGTCCTTTCGGTACAAATTCTGTAATTTATTTTGAACCAAACTCTGATGAGTTAAACTTAACATAGTTCTGAACTGGATGAAACGCAATATTAATCCACTTTTTTGTCTGTTCAGCAAAATTTAAGTCAATAATACAGTTTATCTCGTCGGAAAGTCAGCTTAAAATCTTAAACAAAGTTTTATACAAATGACTAAAAATCAAAAAATAATTATTTAAATATAGATTTTAAAAAATATACCATGTTTTTATAACTGATCAAAAAGTATAAAATAATTTCTCCTAGTTCAGCCGAGATTTATAACCCTATACATATTATCCCAATAATTTGGGAAAAATAATTTTTTAAACTCACATTACTATATGAATTCAATGAATAGTCCAACCAATAGTGAAAATTCATTCACTATAGAGCCAGGAGATACTATTTTATAATTTTTAATTGATTTTAAAAACGTGCATTTTTTTTTTAAATTTGCATTCTCAATTGTATTTTTAAGGCATAATTTTTATTTTGCTCTGTCAATATTTAAAGTCTCAAGAACATTAAAAAGGCGGAACAAAATCTCGCAAGTAAAAATAATTTTTGTAGTGGAAAAATTTCTAATACTTTTATCTTCTGGTTATGCAAAGGTCGCAGTTAAGGTTTTTTTTTTAATAGTGCTACTTTAGATATTCACGAACTGTTGGGATATTTTTTTAAGTTTTAATCTTCCCTTAATTAAAAGACAATTATTTTCAAATATTCCCTCAAAATCACACACACACAAAAAAAAAGACCTCAGATTACAGATATACCGATAGCAGTATTTTTTTCACACTTACTCAAAGACTAGAACAATTTTTATGCCAGTGTTGTAATTTATGGCACTTTAAAAGCCCAATGACAGTTATCTGTCAACGATTTAAGCCGATTGAGAGCCTCTTGTTTTTCTAGTAGCGTCAAAGGACCTAGAGTACAACTTAGTTATTCCATGCGTTACATTCGCTTGCACAGCCCCATTCGCAGGGATGCACATTAACACACTTCACAGATAAAACACTGAAGAAGAAGAACCTAGCCCGAATCAGGACACCCAGATCACGGGGAAGACGCGCTATCCCTACGTCAGGACACCGGCTCTTTATGTATACAGACCATGGATAATTTTAACAGCCAACGTTCAACAAAACTACACATTTGTATTTAAAAAGCATTCTTACATATAAACACAACATTAGCCTATAAAATAAGAGATAGCAAACAAAACTGGTCGATGACAGCTCCCAGTAACGTATTTACGGGAAAAACACATTCCATCTTTCATGTGTCTCTAATGTTACATGAAATTATTTGAATTTGATGACTGATTAATTAATTATTATTGAAATTAATTACTTATTACATAAAGCTTTACTTTAAAAAAAGATAAAAGCACACATATAAAAAGAAAACACAAAATCTATTTTATAACTTTATTTAGCAAAACTACAATACAAAAATATTTCTCTTAAAAGTCAAATAATGACCTGATTTTTACAAATGGTTTACAATAACACTTTTTAAAAACAGTATAAAATAATCTGTAGAAACATTATAATTAATTTTCAACAGTTTGAAATTACCTCACTATTTCGATCTAAGCGTTTTGTTCCACTTTAAAACATTAGATAAAATGAGTATATGTTTGCTCAAAACTTACTCGAAAAATTTGTTCTTGATGAAGTAGTATTAACTATAAAAAAGTAATAGTAAATTCTTAACTTCATTTTAAAAATCTGATGAAAATATGTGCTAGGAGCCATGAACACAAATATCACTACGTCATACAGAAGCACATTTAAAAAAAATGCCTATTTAGTTATAAAATATACTGATCACAGTCTTTATGATGGTAAATATTGTCTCTTATTTTAAAAGTAGTAAATGAATTACAAATAAAACTTGTCTCTAATAATATGGTTAAATAAACTACTTAATACATATGGAATTAAAAACTTCTTTTCATGTTACAATTGAAGCTTGATTTGATTTTATATAGAAAATTAATAAAACTGGTTATAGATAAAATATTTAAGGAATTAAGAAAACTATTGAAAAAAATCAATAAAGCTGTTTTATAATAAATTTTCTGTGCTTTACAAAGAATAAATTGGACCCTTGTAATAACATAACAAGACTAAAAAATATCTTCAATGTATATTTTACAAAAATATATTTGATAATATACATGATAATCACAGTTATTTGGAATATGTAAATAGCTGCAAGATTAACAAATTCAAATTCTTAAAGTTGTTATTTGTTATACCATCAGGCACTTTATATTCTAATACTGTGGAAAAGACACAATATGTTAGTAAAATAATTATAGTAATCTTTCATAGCATCATACAATATTCAGATGTATATATGAAAAAAAAATTTAAAACCATTTCATATTAATTACAACTACAATCTGTATGAACAGTATAAAATGTAAATTGCTTAACATCATTACTGAAGTATTTCCGTTACTGTAAATTTATATCAACATTACTGTAAACATTTAAAAAGTCCTAAAACGATATAACGAATAGAGTAACACAACTGTACAATAAAATTCCCATCAATATTACAAAATATACAAAAAAATGAATTTACATATGCTTTTCTATAAATACATGGCATGATCTGTATATTTTGAAAGAGGACAGTATATTCGCAGTAGAAAATTTTGGATGAAAACCATTACACTATTTTTATTTAGAAAACTTTAACATATGTTCCATATTGAATTAATGGCACAGTCAGAACTTGCATGAAAAACAAGTGCATGGATTTTGCTAAAAAATGGATATTGTTCATTAAAATGAATATGATTTAAATGTACATGATGACAAACATTTGGCTCATAATACAGCAAATGGATGAAATGCTGCACCTCTTAAATAGTAACTCAATGAAACTATCACACAGCATGTGGCAATGGGTAATAAATACTCTTAAATACATTAATTATGATACAGAGATCATATCTCTCAACACATAATATTGTGCCACTGAACAGTTCAGTATTTTTCATCTCTGATCATTTTGGCATTATTTAAGATATATTGCAGTTTTAGATGCCTAAATGAACACAGCCTGAGGAGACTGAGTTATGGAAGACTTTTGCTTGGCATTCACACTTTGAGTTTTTGGATGTTGTGAATGATCAACAGAATGCAATGAATGAAGATTGTGCCCCATTGGGCTAGCCATACTTTCCGACCAATCAGATGCAGAATGAGGGGATGAACTTGACCATTGTCCAGGGGAATCTGGTGAGGGGGTGAGGTAATTGTTCTCAGGAGGGTGAAGATAATGAGGTGTGGTTTCACCTTCATTATGACTGTGTTGAGAGGGAGGGGTAGGATAATGATACAAATGGGGGTACAATGTTTGCTGTCCATTACTCTGCACATTCCCCTTTGGATTCGAACCTACTCCAGCCTGTATATCTGGTAATGGTTGTGGATAATCATAAAGTAGATTACCACCAGATTGTGGATGCATTTTTGTAGTTCGTTGATGGTGGGCAGCTCTCATGGCTGCCATGTGCGTTGGAGATGTAGGCAAAGATGGACGCTGTTTAATGGGAGACGAAGAGTTGTAAGGACGAGATGGCGGTACACCACCATTGCTTGGTATTGAGTTCTGTCTAGCATGGTGAGAAGGCACATTTTGCATTGAATTCGGATCCATATAGGCTTGAGCCAATGCTTGATTATCGACACCAGAATTGCCACAGTAGTTTACTTTAAGACGATCATCATAAGGAGGTGGTAAAAGCTTCATTGTGTTGGGCGTTAAATGCACCACATTGGTAAGTTGGGTATAGATAGGTTCTGAAGTGTCCATCCCATTCTGCATAAGTGCATTTGGAGACGTCATTGAATCAGGTGACAGAGAAACGGATCCATCCATGCCCTGCATGAGTAAGTGGGTTGGCTCCTTGCGTTTCTTAACAGAAGCTTTTCTACGCAATCCAGTATCATTGGTAAGGGTCAGACCATCAAGATTGTCTTTTCCTGGGGAGGATCCTGGTGGGAGTTTATTTCTCCGTTTTGTTTTTGATTTCGTAGAACCATGCATGCCCATCAAGAACATGGGAGAGCCAGCATTTAAATGTCCATTTGATATCTGAGGGCTTGGAGGAACATATTCATCGAGTAATTTAACAATGTCCAAATGTTTACGTTCTCGGGCAACATCATGTGGCAAGCGATCCATGTGGTCAGTGATTTCTTTATTGGCCAGATTTTCGAGAAGTATTTGAGCAGCTTCCAAACTTCCTTCCCTCGCAGCGAGGAAAAGAGGAGTCTCTTCTTTGTTGTCTTGTGCGTCTTTGTTGGCTCCGTGAGCTATCAATATACGTATTGCATCATAATTATTCACTGCAGCAGCCCAATGCAAAGCTGTCTTGCCTAATAAGTAAAAAAGAATGAAATTAATAAAAAAATTCAAATTTCCCGCAAGTAGAGTAGTGAATCAAATAATAATAAAACAATTAAGGAAATTAATGTTTTTTTAGGTAACCCAAAATAATTTAATGCAATTTCATAAAAAAAAACTGTTGAGTAAAATAAATAAATTCATTATAAAATTAATGAGAAAAACATAGTTTTCTGAGATGAAAAATATCCATCTAAAATTACATTATTTAAAAAATACATCATTTTAAAAGTTTCTTAATTCATTCAAATAATTTTAGATTTTTGAAATATAAAATAATGAATAAACTATGGATACTCAGGCTTTAAAACATATTTTTAAATACAGTTTAAGTACTTAATAACGATTTATAAAACACTAAAACCTATAAGATGTTGAAGGAGGCAAAATGAAAATCTATAAAAATAATTGTACATAGCTTCCTTATGTACAACTTATTATGTTTTGCTTTTTCGAATTCTTTCAAAAATGGAGAATGAGGCGACCCATGAAATGAAAAATCTATGTATCATGGACTTTATCGAAACTGATAAAATGATTTTTTAGCAGGCACCTCTGTTCCTCAATGATAATGTATTCTGAAGCTTTGTTTTTTTTTTAAATATCATTTTGAAAATGGAAGGTGATTGTAGACAATGGCCCGCTGATAACATGTAAAGAACTTATGACCTTTCCTATTAAAAAATCAGCCAAATCAGATTAGTGTTTGTAGCTGGACGACTGGTTCATAGTCCCCCCCTTATTATTTTAAATTTACAAATGCACTTTGATTTGATACCAAAGTATTACCATGATCATCAGCGGCATTAACATCTGCCTCTGCAGTGACCAGCTCTTCAACCATTCCTTCAATCGCCAGGCGAGTAGCAAGAATTAAAGGAGTTGTTCCATCATTCATTCGAGCATTCAGATTTGTGGCACGGTTCCTTAACAGAATCTATGAAAGAAAAATTCCAGTTCAGAGAAAAAGTAAAAAGGAAACACATCAAAATATCTTACGAAATGGTTTAAAAAAAAATTTAATTTGGATTCTGCGAAACGTATAATATTTAATAAAATACCTGAAAAACACCCATGGCATCAGCTGACACTGCAGCATGCAAAGGTGTGCGTCCAGTGATGTCTTTCACATTCGCATCGCATCCAGCATCTAACAACCTCTTTGCAGCATCTGCTCGGGAATATCTGGCAGCCAAATGTAAGGATGATTCTCCTGTAATGGCAAGACGTAATCTTATAAGTTTAAAATTATTGAAGCTTTAAATATTAGAGGTCAGTACTTCGGAACAATATATATATATATTACAACAAAGGTTCACTTATTATTGCGAAATTCAAATTTAACGAAAGATTATTGAAGATTTATCACAGTACTGGAAAAAGAAATTCTATTTTTGAATACACGAAACACTTTTTTTCCCCATGACATTCCGTATTTTGAATGTTTCAATCAATTTGTCACTAATTTTTATTGATTGATTATTATACTATTAAATCTAAACATAACGGAAGTAAGTTTCTTCTTGTTACAAGATCTTCTTAAATGTTTTAATTTTCTTTCCATTAACCCTCCCCCCTCTCCCCTTACGCCTACATATATCTACAATATATTAAGCCAGCGAAATCTGAAGTGTTGGGTGGAGTTAAAAATACATTGGTCTGTATCATTATCAGATGCACATAATCAAATAATATAGTTTTGGCAATCGATATCATGCTCTTATAAGCATAATCATAATTATATGTAATATTTCACTCACCTTGAATTGTACTCAAGATTATGTAAATCAAATGTATGCTCTTAAAAAATGATGGTAATTATAAAACTGCTACCTTAGAGAGAAAAAGTACTTACCAGTTTTATCCAAAGTCATATTGAAGTCAGCACCTTGCATCAATAGTTCTTGTACCATATTCCCACTGGCTCCTTCTTCATCTTCACCATCTTCTAAAACATCTATTCCACCACCGCGACAAGATGCACACATAAGTGGCGTCAATCCACCTAAACATAAACATAACGTTTCGTTTTAGAGGAAGCAAAATTAATCTAATGATTTCAGTTTTTTTTTTAAAGCAAAGGCAACATTTTGAAACTGTGCCAACATTTACAATCATTTTGTGAAAAAGTTTAAGGTAAAGCCCTATACTTACCAGGTCCTTGAACGTTGACATCAACTGTACCAGGTTCCATGTCTCTTTCTCCTTGTGGTGGAGTCAGAGCCAAGATGTCAGGATTTCGAACATCAGCTGCATCAAGGTGTTGTTGGGTCCATGTACGAGGATCGGTGGTCTCGGAAAAATCCTGCGGGGATAGAGAACTCTGACTGTCACCAAAACTTCCATCTTGAGACCTCTCACTTTTCAGTCGTTTAACAGGAGGATGGTCCAAACCATCATCGTCGCTCCACTCACTGACGGCTGAAGAAGGGACCGGTGGAGGAGGAACAGGTACGGCGTTATCATTCGAATTCATGTCCACGGCGTTGGTTGAAGATATTTTGTTCAAGTTCCTGCGGGAAATACATACTTTAAAAAATAATGTACAGTCGCAAAATAAATAAATAAAACTGCATTGAAATAAGATATGTAATTTGAGAAAAAAGTTATTTCAGTTCAAAAGATTACCTTTCCCCCTCAAAATTACTATATTTGAACAAATCAAATAAAAAAAAATTAATAATTTTCTCTAGGATTACAGTGTTTGAGAATTCCAAACTGATTAAAATTAACATATTAAGAGAAATAAAATATGTTCGAAAACCACAAAAATACCAAAAAGCAGTTGTAAATAAAAAGTAGTAATAAAGAATCTAGAGGAACGGTAATTCTAAATTTTGTCAATATAATTCATTTAAGAGGAAAATTAAATATTTTTATCAAACATTAAAAAAGAGAGGCAAAAATACATGAGAAGTATATGTAAATTAAGAGTCTAATCTATATTTGGAAATTAACATGCTAAACGATTTACCTTAATTTAGCAATATGATACTTAAATAAATTACACCTTTTGGAAAAGCTATTTAAATGGCTAGAAATTATTAAAATGTTTCTGTATTTATGCATAATTTAACAGCCATCGCTTAAAAATATTTGCTAATTAATCTACAAAAAATATCTTCAATTTGTTTTATTTTTTTATTTAGTAAACTCACTTATAATAGACGAATTCTTACTGAATCTGTTGACATAAAAACCATACACAATACAGAAAGTACCCTTCAAACTAACCCAATTTTTGCTAGATATGTAACATATTGTTACGAACACGTAATGTTGTTTCCCAGCATAGTTGTATGAAAGGTAAATTCATTCATATAATTCATACAATTGATTAACATTCGCCAAAATTCCTAAAGATTCCAGTACCATCCATTTTGCCATCAAAATCGCTAAACCCAATCTGGCATCCGATCAGCATTCAATAGAGCTGATTGTAAAATGGTCTTTCCTACAGCGTAAACTTCTGTGCTGTGAAGCAACGTTACAGAATCGTAACCATATTTTCGTAAACCTTATTTTTTAAGAGAAAAATAAAATTACCTCATTTCTTGACCATCAGGTCCTCGTCTATGGGAACTCCTTCTCTGACTGCTGCTAGTTCGGAAAAATCCCTCTGGAAACCAAGTTATACCTCTTGCCTTCTTGCGGCTGGTGATCAAAACACCGAAAAATATGCCCGAGAATGCTACTGCAACGATGGTCACGACAATGTACAACATATTAGAAGAACCCATCTCAACAGAAGTAACTTTATCTTGATCCTCTCCTCGTATTTCTTGAATTTCAAATGCAAAGGCTTGGCGTGCTTGGGCTGCAGCCAGGAACTGAGCAGCCTACATGATAAAAATATATGATTAGGCATATTTAAATTTTAAAAAATGTAAGTAAATCTATAAATGAATTAACAAAATATTTTATTAAGAAAGAAAGTATTAAAACAATTTCAATATATCTATAGAATAAATATATTAAATTATCGACAGCATAATAATTTACTTTATAAAATTTTATTTAGTTTCATAAAATGTCGACATTTATAAGTGAATCAAATGTTGCACACTTTATAGTAGACTAAAAAATGTGTCTATTTTTTAATATAAATAATTGAATGAAAATCGGAAAAAAAAAATCGAGTAATAATCAAGTTTTAAACTTTTTCCCCCCTGCAAAAAAAAAAAAAAAAAAAAAAAAATGAATGTATATTAGGTGATGATAAAATCTTTTCACTAATCATCATATTACATTCGCTATATTTCATCAGTCTGTTTCTCAATGTTAATGTTCAATATATATGTGTTGCATTAAACAAAAAGAGTTTGTGGATTTATTGGCTAATTATCAATTAAATATTTCATAAACAATCTTTAAATTATGTATTGCTTAATATTCAATAAGGGTATTGCTTAATACTCAAGCCTGGGTTTTATTACAGTAATTATTATTAAATTTTTCATATTTTAGTTTTTTTTTATCCCTTATTGTAATGTCTATTTTTGTCTGTATATTTAGAGATGCTTTAATGAATATTAAAATGCTTTAATGAAGTCTTATTTTTTTATAAATCATCAAAATAATACTTCACCTTAGACGAAGACTGGAAGCATTCAGTAGCAGCCGATTTGACGCACCGACGGTTATCAATTTCCATAATAACTTTAGTTCTATAAAAATACCAAAAAAGTTAATAATCTTAACAAGACTCTCATACATCAAACTGAAAGATATACTTTTAATTTAGAACAAATCTTTGGAATTGCCCAATTGGAGTTAATTCTATTTACTTACCCGGTTTTTGCATGTTTTCTGTGATAACTAACAGGGACATCTTTAGCTTGCCAAGGGTAAATCATGGGATTGCCATCATTGTCCTTCTTAATTCGAACAATTGTTCTTAAAGCGTGTCCGATTTCTCTCAAAAAGGGAACAGAATTGTTTCTAAAAACCTACACACAAATGATGTAACATGATTAAAATGGATTTTTAATTACAATTTTTATACATATAAGTTCATTATAACAAAAATACAAATTTAATACAATTTAACACAATCACAAATTTAATAAAAGACTTGGATAGGCCAGATAGTTTTGGAAAATCCACATGTGACAAAATCTTATGTTGATTCCTGAACTTATTATCATTTATTTAAAAAAATTTCGTAGGGTTTGATACTCTTTAAGTATGAAAACTTTAAATCATATAATATTTCTGACAAAATAAAATAAAATAGAATATTCTAAAAATTATTTTATTGCCTTTTATTTTCTAATTTTTTAAAATTTTAATAAAAAACGATAATAATGGTCTGATAACCAGATCAACATTGAGGGAGGAGGGGAATTAAACCTGAACAATCAGATTCACGGAAGACCAATAAAAATCAACACGGTGAAATAATTTTTAAAAATCATAAATGGAAAAAAAATGAAGTTGTAATTCACAGAAGATTTTCACTGAGTTGCACTTCAAAAATAAGTAAAAATAAAAAAATAAATCTTATGCTCACTTCAGGCTCCATTAAAACAACAGCCATCAAAGATCCATCAGCTAACATTGGAGGTTCAGATTCACAATCCAATCCATCCCAGTTGCATTCTTCATTATTACAACCATAATCACAATAGCCATTACCATAATTCTTCAAGCAATATGTATCATAATGCTCACTAAAGAATCAGAAAGAACAAGGAAATTACTATACAAGTTACAACACAATTTTTAAAAATGAAATTTACTAAAAAGTATTTTATAAATGTTGGTATAAGCTGTGAAAAGGAAGTAAAAAAATATAATGCTCTTATTTTAACTGAAAATTATCTGTACATAAAAATAAAAGTTTTCATTGATAGTTTTTTAAATGCTCATTAAGTCTGAAAAATTTCTGAATAAGAGTTTGGCTGAATTATAAAAAAAAGTCATGTAGATGATTTTATTATCATGAAGTGTGAATATATGTGAATAAAATTTTGAAAAATGAACAATAATTATTTATTAAAATAATCCTCTTACACATAAATAAAAGTATTTACTTATTATAACAGATTATAAGGTAATAATAAACTTCATGCAAATATAGTATTAAAAATTATAATTTCATGTATTTTAAACGGAATAAAACTACTTAAATGCACAATTAATATTCTATTTTACATCAATAATCAATATATTAATGAACAATCATTTAGTAACTTTTAAACAACCTAACAATATTAACAGTCAAAACTAAAAGCAGTGTAACTTATTAATCAAAAGTTTTCTTAAACAAAAACATATTTTTGTAATGAAACATTTTAGATATAATTATTGGTTATTTATAAAGTGGTTTCATACAAGCTGACATATATTATAATGATAATAATTCGAATTTCATCACCCATCTAAAATGAATGAGCACAAGTGAACAAGAAAGAAAAAATTAAAAAACAACATTCATATACATTACTTACTTGCAAGGGAGCAATTTCTGTTCACAATCGAAACCATCAAAAAGGCAATCAATGTTATTGCATTCCACATTACACTCATCATTACGGAAAACATCCCAACAATTTATCGGTGCTGTGCAATTCATCCATGGGTTCATACCTAAAGAATAAAATTATAACAATTATTAATATTATTTAAACTTAAATATTATTAACAAACAACAGAACAAATCATATGCAAATTACTAATTTAGTAATTTGAGGGGACTTTCAAGAAGTGCATGAACTCAAGGTTTTTAACCTCCGGACATAGCAAGTGAATAAGGTAATAACATGGCGATTACTAAGAATCAACAAAGAGTCCAACATACCTAATGAGCAGTCACCTCCATCGAAATTGCATTCTCTTGTATTACATTCTTCATTACATTTTCTGTTTCCAGATTTTTTGTAACACTCATTGATTTCGCATCTGTCGTAGTTGTCATTGTCATTTGTTCGCAAAATGGTGCCAGGTTTCAGGTAGACTCCGATTCCGCCCACGAATGAAGAATCGTAGAAATTGCATCGAGCGCCATTCCAGTTTTCGGGACATACACATTCATATTTACCTATAAAAAATGAATGCATGAAAAATTACTGGGAAATAATAAGAAAGAAAATGATATTTGTATATATTATTCAGTTCAATCTATTAATCGATGAATGCGGAGCTGGAATTGTATTTTGGATCAACTCACGATAATAATTTCCGCTTGTCGTTAGTTTTATTAGCTCAACAATGAATGCAGGTGTGATTTTAACACTATACTTTCCCTTGTTTAAAAATTCCAGAAGTTTATTAAAGTTTACACCTGTTTCTTGCTACACCTATGGAGGAGCTAGAAAAAAATTAGAAACAACAGAAACCAATGTATCTTATTTTTTTACAGGAGACTTAGGGTCAAATCGACCCCTTTCTGGAACATTTTAGACTCTTAATGTTCAGTAGAAGAACATAAGTAGAGATCTTTTTGCAAGTATTCCTACTGTTAGTTAAAATGATGGTAGCTTAGATTCGTTATAGATATTCATGAAATTTTAAAAAGTGATCATGATACAGAATCGGAACAAAACGAAGCTTTCTCGTTATTTTAGAAAATCTGTAAGTCCTTTTCTGGAAGAGGAAAAAAAATTTCTTATATAAAGTGCATTCTTTTATAATATTACAAAATTGTCTTGAAATCTATGTCAATCATTCGTTTTATTCTGAATGAGAAATGATAAAAGCATTTTTATGTATTTATATAAAAATGAAAGACAAGAAGTTATGAATTTTCAAAGTTATATTTTTAAGCTTCTTTTTCCAATATTTTTATAAGGAACAATAAACTTACATTAAAAATAATAAGTTTTATGTGAATGGAATGGAGGAAAAGGAAAAACATACAGAAAAGGTATGGGGAAAAGGGCTAAGTTTCGTTTTTTCTTATTAAAAATCACATTTGTTCCTTTAAATAAGAACATAAAAAACATTTTTATACTTTGATCATATTTGATTTATCTACAAACAGCTAATAAGATAATTTGTAAATGCCTCACAATTTGGGGTCAAAATGTCCCTATGTGTGCTAATGTTCAGGAACTGGCAATAGGTGTTGAAGGGTTAAACTCACTTTTAAAATTTGAAATGAATTCTTGATTCTCGTTGCATAATGACCACAGTCAAGGGTGCAATTTACTTTTGATAATGCACCAGTCTGATCCAAAATCAGAAAGAGTTCACTTTTAAGAAATTATACATTTAGAAGACAGATAGATATCCTTTAATTAGATAGTAAGTAATTAAATGCTTCATTAAGAATTTAGCCCCCCCCCCAATTCGTCCTTCTAACCATTGATAAGAGAAATATATTTCCTAAATATAAATTCATAGTCTCCATTATTGAATCAGATCACATGTTCTTGTTTTCTTGTTTTTTTTATTACATTATAGTCGGTTTCTGCCTACAGGATTAATTTCTTCAATAGAAATATTTTCTCAAATAAAAATCTAAAAGTGAAACATTAGGTACATCCGTAGCAACATTTAACAAGAAGGAAGTGCATAAAATAAAGTTCAAATATTATCATAGCTTACCGATTCTATTGTGACATGTTCCGCCATTCAAGCAAGGAGATGAGTTACATTCATTGTATGTATCAATCTCACAGTTATGGCCACCAGCTCCAGATGGGCATACACAGGCATAGCCATGTCTCCTTGGACGGCACTGACCACCATTTTTGCAAGGATTTCCAGTACAAGAATTGTTGGAGTACTCACAATTGTCACCATAAAATCCCTGTAATAAGATTAGTTGATAAGACACATCTTGCAGAGGAAGCATTACGTATTTATATCAGGCAATAAATAGTATACTTTTATAATCAATAAAAAATTGAACAAAAAATTTCATTTAAAATAAAGGAAAATTTTATCAAATTACATACATGAAATGTACCACAATAATTTCAAACGTAAAAAAGGCAATATTAGAACTTGCATATAATTTGATTTGGAGTTGTATGGTTTAGAAACCAACCAGTGATGATGAAAACATTTTAGTTCATTTGACCTATCTCTGAGATAGGATAGCCACTATTAATTAATTAGTTAAAAACAAATAGACACTACAATATTGAGTACATTAAACTATACAATAAAAATTAAGCTGTCTAAGAGAAATCCTAAAATTTTTATGAAGCATTTTAAAGAAGAATATTACCTCAGCACAAATGCACATGTGACCTTGGGCAACACTTGAGCATACTCCCCCATTTAAACATGGACTGGATGAACAAAAGTCTACCCTAAGCTCGCAGTGACGTCCCATAAAACCAGGTTTACAATCGCAGCGATAGTCATTTACTAATTGCACACAGTCCTGAGTGCCAGTTGAATAGCAAGGATTGGATAAACACTCATTCACATCTCCTTCACATCTAAAAAGTAGGGGAGAAAAGTTTATTAAGTGGGTGAATTTCAGAAATGAAGGGAAAAAAGAGCTTGATCAGGTAAGTACGGTTCTTTGATTTTATACTCAGCTATTAAAAAAGAAGAAGAAATTAAAGATATTTAAAGTTTATTTAAAGCTTTGAAAATATGCCAATACAAAGACCAAGATAAAGTTTCATTTAAAGCTTTAAAAAAGCTTATATTATTTTCAGATGTTTTTTCTTCAAAATTATGTGTTATAAACAACTAATATTTCTCTAATATTGAAAACAATAGTTTTACATTTAAATTAAAAAATATATATAAGTACCATTTAAAAGCACATATGCTTCCAATTTAAATAGGGGGGGGGATTAATTTTAAAAGGGGGGACCCTAAACAAATATTTAAAATTTAAAAATTTATACTTTGTTAATAAGTAAAAAAGTATCATCTACTCGCACAATAATGGTAATCAATGTAATATCATTTTACACTACTACAATTCAAATTTGGTCCAGAATCAACATTTTTTTACTTATGGGCATTCATATTTCAGTAATAATTCATTATACTACAATATAAATAAATGATTTTTTTCTTCATCAAAAAATATATATTCATTCTCAAATATTTATACAAAAATATATTCATTTAATGTTTTTTCATATTAATATATTTATATTAAATACTAAGTTGTTTTTTTAAATTGTGCTGAAAAAATGATAGTCTCAATAATTAACCACTGATATTTGATTTTAAAAAAATCTATTCAATTAAAATGACTATTTACCTAGGACCCACAAATCCAGGTGGGCACTGACACTCGTAATTGCCAACTTTATCAATGCATGTACCACCATGATGGCAAGCTCCATCAAAACATTCATTAACATTGATCTCACATAACACGCCTTGAGTACCATGAGGACAGGAACAGACGAAATTGTTCACTAAATCATGACAAGTTCCACCATTTCGGCAGCGGTTTGGCATACAGTCATCGATGTTGTGCTCACAATTAATGCCTAAATAATTACGATAAATTAATAAAAATTCCAAGCAATTGAGCAATGATTGACAACAAGTAAATGTAAATATTTATAATAATATTTTCGTCAAGATATTACCTTGGAAACCAGGAAGACATGTGCAAGAATAATGGCCAACAAGATCATTACATGTAGCTCCATTATGGCATGGCTGTGAGGCACATTCATTGATTTCATGCTGGCAATAGCTTCCCTCATAGCCAGGGACGCAAATGCATCTATGACTATTGCCCTGGTTTTCACACCTTCCTCCATTTTTGCATAGTTCTTTGACAGATATATCTATAAAAATTAAATTATTATAAAGTAAATCATAAAAGCCAATAAATAAGGAAGTGGTAATTGCAAAAATCTAACTTTAGTTTGTTAAAATGGAAATATTTTAATATCTACCTTTCTGTTGCGCAGCATCATTACAGGATACCATGCTAACATCACATAGATGACCAGTCCAACCAGGTTTGCAAGTGCAGCCATAGGTATTGTTTATTTGTTTACAGGTGGCTCCATTCAAACAAGGATTCTGACTACACCAATCAACAAAATTCTACAAAAAGAAAGCATAATTCAATAAAAAGAAATATGAAATAAAATATGCAATTCTTAAAGCAATGCTAATTGATGGTACTAGTAGACCACAACAGATTTGCATAATATCTACCTTCACACATAATACTAAAGATATTTCACAAGTTCCCGATAATATATATAACCCATTTAAATAGATTTTCTTACAACATAATTATCAAAATCTTCATGTCTTGATGTATTTACAATAACTTTGGAGAGTAACGAAATTATTTTAAATATTTATTAGAACAGATTGGATAGAATATAAACAAAAGATTTTATAACTTTTTTTTTTCATAAATCGTGTAACTTCAGTTAAAAACTTAAATTAAACTTCCAACAGAACTATAAAAATGTAATTCACTGAATATACAGAAGATATAAACCAAATGCACAAAGGAAAACACAAAA
Organism: Argiope trifasciata; assembly: GCA_026543055.1. Lineage (NCBI taxonomy): Eukaryota > Metazoa > Arthropoda > Arachnida > Araneae > Araneidae > Argiope > Argiope trifasciata. The sequence continues at coordinate 908,438 of JAPMOQ010042318.1, read as the reverse complement.
AATCGAAATACATTGGAGCTCACCTCACATTGTAAGCCAGTATATCCAAATGGACAATGGCATGTAAATGACCCAACGTGATCCACACAAGTTGCTCCGTGTCTACATGGTTGAGATTCACACTCATTAATGTGGTATTGACAGTTACTTCCAGTATAACCTGGGGCACATTTGCAGGTATAGTTGTTAATTCCATCAATACATGTGCCACCATTTACACAAGAGCTACAAATAATAAGGAGTTTCATATTAAATATACTAAAAGCATTCAATTTCTAAAGAGTTAAAAAAAATTCATATGAATTATTTAAAAATAAATATATTTTATCCTCCATAAAATCATGCAATTTTACAAGATAAAGATAAATATGCTGATATAAACACAATAGCATTTATAGGTTAGATATAATTTGTAAATTGTGTGATGCTCCATATAAAATGGAAAAACTGAAAACTCTCACTAAAACGGGCCGCTGAAATCAAAGCTATTAAATTTGATATGTAATTTACATTTTGGGTAATAGATGTTCAATAAGAAAGGGTTGATCAAAATTTAAATTAATTAACTGAAAGTTAAACAACATTTTAATGTTTTTTGAATAATTTAGGAGCATGTTGTTATACAAAAACCAATGTTTTTAAAAATCAGTTAAAAATTTTTTTTTCTAAGTGATAATTTTATTTCCAAACATTTTTTTTTTCTTTAATCTTATGAAATTTTTCAAATGAGTTTAAACACATTATTGAAACAAAGGTTTTCTTTCATTTAATGGTTTCAACAAAATACATAACTATGGCATAATGAACACTCAATATAAATACTTTATTAGCTCTTATACAAGTTCGAGAATAAATCCCCCCCCCTTTTTATTACTAAATATTATTAAGATACTCCAAAATACTAGATATATTTTTTAAAGATATAGTTACTGTCTGGTTAACACTCTTTAGAGAAAATGCACGGAAAAAAAATCATGATGGGTAAAATATAATCCCAATAATTACAAAAAACGAAGACATGCATCAAGCCAAAAATAGTTTCACACTATGATCCTTTGGATCACAGGTTCAAATGTCCTTAATTTGTTTCATTAGTTATTTTTTTAAACTCAAATTGATATTACATCAATCTTCTTTCAATCTGTATTCAACATTTTTATGGTATGATCCACTGAAGATTTTAAATCCCTTACCTTAAGTTACAATCTTCATCATTCGTTTGGCAGTTTGTTCCACTGAACCCAAGAGGGCATGTGCAAGTATAACTGTTGACATAATCGTTACAAGTGGCGCCATTTTTACAAGGGTTTCCAGCACACTCATTAATGTCGATTTCACAATGGACTCCTCCAAAGCCATCCACGCAAAGGCAAGTGTACTCCCCCACACCATCCAAGCAAGTGCCACCGTTTTGACAAGGAACTGGAAGTGAAAAAGAAAATAATAATGTAATGATAATAATAATAGTATACCCTCTAATATGGTTATCCAGTTATTGGTAGCACTTCTGGCCAATATTTGTAACAACAAATTATTGAAAAACATATATTTCTTATTTTAATTAATTCAATTTTCAAGTTAGTTCATTTAATAAAAACAGTAATAGTAGTAATAATTAATAATTTGTTTAACAAATATTTCCAAACATTATTCAAACTGATTTAAAAGACATTTTTTTTTCTAAATATGTAAGTGAAATAATTTTGCAAAAAATCTCACTACACGATTTTGTTGATTTAACAAAATAACATTATTCAGTAGGCATTTATAACTTTGTTTTACTGAGTTCTAAACTAAATATTATAACTAACTTCTATATTCATTTTTATTATGAAAAGCTACTCTAGTGCCTTTGTGTTCATGCTGGAACAAGATTCTTTTTTCTCTCTTCCATTCTCTAATCATGCTTAAATAAACTTTTCATTATCTGCACTGTAGTGAGCGAAGATTTAGGTAAAAGGTCTTTCCGGCGTTTTTTGCCGAAGCGTTTCGTTTTCCTAGCGTTTCGTTTTATGCCTGTAATTCTACAGTTGTTTTCTTCTAAGTTACACAATCATTACGGAAACTCTTCACTGTTGGAAAGTATGTAATAGTAACTAGAAAAAGTCTTTCAACTAAAGCCTAACTTCTTGTTAGCAACGCTCAGTTTTTAGAAGAAAAATTTACCAACATTTCATTAAAAATTATTACATGTTAACCATCCACTTCTGGGCACATTTTTTTATTCAAAGAGGGAGCGAAAGTGACAATCAACCATCCTACAGAAGTAGATATTGGTATCACTTAATAGATATTTTAGTTTCAAATTTCGGACCAAAGCAGTATTAAAGGAACCTAAACAATTTTCAGGATTATGAGAGCTCATATATAACCATCCGAAATATAACTCATTAATACCGACAAATGAAATGAATAAGAGTTCAATTGCACAATAATACGAGGGTATTTTTAATATAATGCTGTTATTACTTTTCATGAAATATGACTTACATGAAGCACAGTCGTCAGTGTTTATCAAACAGTCTCTTCCTTCAAATCCTTTGGCACAATTGCATGTGTAGGATCCATTAGTATTAATGCAAGTAGCACCATTGCGGCAGGGTGAAGACAGGGCACATTCATCAATGTCTTCGTCACATAAGCGGCCTGTTAACACAAAATGGTATTTCATTTAGAAGGAGGGGAAAAAATCTTCAATAAAGAAAATTACATTATTTTTCACAAATGTAGTTCATATGAATGATGCTTAGATGTGACTATTTTGCAGCAAATTTCTATAAAACTTTTAATGATTTGTTAATATCTTTCATAAGATTAGATATTTTTTTTCATTAAAGAGAATAAGTTAAAACAGTTATTACAGCTTCTCCTTATTATTATTTCATATGATATAAAACATGCCAGGAAAAAAAATATTGTAAGAAAAAACATACAAAAGTTGTATATTAAATGTTATCAATTTAAATTGTTAGAAATATAGATGAAGACATATTATGTTATATTTCCAAATGACAAAATAAATATTAAACTGAGGATTATTAAATAAAGAAATTATAAACCATAAAGTTAAAGCAATATTTATGGAACTAAATTATGAAGTAAATATTTCCAACGTCAAAAGCTATTAAAAGGGGTATATATTGTATTTAGAGCATTCCAATGCGGCTACATTCAAAATACAAATGTGCTCAATCAAATTAGAATAAATATTGTTTAAATAGTTAAAAAATGGAATATAAAAAGGACCTAATTATGAATCCGGCCTGAAGACTTTATCAGAGATACCCTTCAAGGAGGAATTCGAAAAAAGGATGTTTTCTGTAAGGGGTTCTTACTATCATCCAAGTATTGACCCTTCGTGACCTGACAATCCCAAGATATTAAGGTTTTTTGAAGATAAAAATTAATACAAACAAGCAATGACATTAAAATTAGACAATGATAAACAAAATACAAATTAGCAGTCAAATTATGCCCAAATTCAAATCCAAGCAAAACCATAACAAAATCGGACCACTCAACCATAGTTATCAAAACAAGTTGAGCAAAATTATATATTATTTTTTATAAAACATCAATAATCCATTCTTACCAGTATATCCAATACTACAACTGCAGGCGAAATCTTGGTAGTTAAATGATGGCATGCATTTTGCATTATTTTTACACCTATTCGGCCTGCATGGGTCCAGTTCTACTTCGCAGTTTGTACCAGTATAGGGCACCTCACACACGCACTGATAAGCATTCACCAAATCAATACAGGATCCACCGTTAAGACAAGAGTCGGGAGAGCAATCATCGATGTTGCTTTCACAGTTCCTACCAGAGTAACCAGGAAGGCATGTGCAACTGTAGCTGGCCAATGAATCTCGGCAGCTTCCACCATGCTGGCAAGGATTGGACTGGCAGTCGTCAATGTCCATTTCACACCTGTGACCTCCATATCCTGTGGTGCGATAAAAAATAATTTAATTTCATAAAATGCTTTGAGGTAATTCAGGAAAAGCTGATACAATTTTAACTTTTATTGAGTCACAAAATACGATCGACATAAATTAAGGAAAAAAAGGTAAAGTATAAGGAAATAAAATTAAAAAATTGAATTTTAAGTTGCAGAACTCTGCAACTTAGTCCACGATACATATTAATAATGAATCGGGAGTATGAACGTGAATTACCAAATAAACAGAACAAACAATTTGAGATTTCCCCTTTGAATCTATAAAAATAGATATTCGAAGCATGTAATCAAAATGAAAATTAAAAAGATAGTCATTTTTCGGACAATATTACAAAACCAAATGGTAGTTCAAACCGTAAAATGATTCACTGAAAAATTTACTGGACGTTGTCACAATCGGTTCATAATATTAGATTTAATGTTACAGATGAATATAAAGGTAGAAAATAAATATATTTCTCATCTTATTAAATTTATAAAATGGGATCGAAATGTGATAATTTATCGATTTGTGAGGGAAAAAAATTCGTTTGACGAAATGACCTCGTAACAATGTCCAGTTCAAAACTGAAGAACACATATGCATGCGTGCGAGCACACACATTATGCACAGTCGTGAGAGCATATATAGTAAAAGAAACATCGCTATTAAAGTGGACTTTATCATACCTGGAGGGCAATGGCAAATGAAACGATCGATTTCATCTTCACAAGTGGCTCCATGTCTGCAAGGATTACTGGCGCATTCATTGATGTCGGACAGGCAGCGAGCACCGTAATAACCTCTCGGGCATTCGCATCGGTAGCCATCGATGAGATCAATGCAGATACCACCATTTGCGCAAGGATTACTGCGGCAATCATCGATATTTTTCTCACAGTGCAAACCTGGAAAAAAAGAGAGGAGCAAAATTTGTAAATTGGACACAAAAATCACCAACTCTTGCTCAACATTTGTTTAAGAAAGTTTCAAAATCATGAAAGCATTTTCTTTCTTTTTCCCCAAATCCTATTTCAGAATTATAAAAGTAAGATAAATATGAAAACAGCAGGACATCAGCAGCCAAAGCAATTCAATTATTCGTATTAAAAAGTCTGTATTTTAAGGAGATTGCAAATGCTAATATTTTATTAATAGCAGGGCGGATTATCAAACTGGAGAAGTAGAAAACTACCTTGGGTCATAAGCTTAGATAACTCTTAAGACACTGATTTTTTTATCATTATTTTCAAGGCAAAATTATTTTATGGTTTTATTTTATTTACAACAGGCATTTACTAGAATTACAGGATTAAAATCAAATGGCATTTAAAGTTAAAACCTTTAATTTTCTTTTCATGTCCTCAAACTGGCTTGGAGTATAATGTAATCCTATTTGTTTTAGAGTTGTCTGACTTAGTAATTAGCCAGTAAATCCAATCCAATATCTATTTGATTTATTTGATTGTATCTGTAAAATTTCAGAAATTCTATCACCCTTTTACTTTACATTATTATGTTTAAACTTTTTGTTTGCATGAGATACTGAAAGCAATTCACTCTGTTAATGATTCATCAGATTTCTTTTTAAAAATTTCGATTTGTAATAAAAAAAATTTGAATAAAAACTGGCTTACAAAAACGGAGAAAAACTCACTCGTTTAAAAAAAAAAGAGGTGGGTGTGGATTGAAAGTTAGCGATGGAATAGGGAAGACCACTAACTTGTATTGCCAACGAGCCTCAGCAGAAGTGAAACCGTGACTGAAGAATTGCATAGTTCAAGAGAGATTATAATAATAAAACCCTTTAAAAGTTTAATTTTTGATCATAATGTTTAATTTTTTACAATATGTTTTAATATAACTATTAGATTAATTATTCAAATAAACTAAGAAGGGAGCTATGTGTATGTTGCTATTTTCTGACACCCGATTTTCTTTTGAATTTAAATAAATAAATAAACAAAAAGTTTCAACAGATGAAACCTATTTTTGAGTTAAAAATATAAAACTAAATCTTACCTGAAAAACCTGGTCGACATTGGCAAGTATAAGAGTTTATTCCGTCTTTACACGTCGCTCCATTTCGACAAGGATTGCTGGAACATTCATTAACATTGTGTTCACAATTCAGACCCGAAGTACCGGGATGGCATCTGCACTGGTAACCATTGACTAAATCCTCACAGATTCCTCCATGATGACATGGATTGCTAAGACATTCATTAATCTGGGTCTGGCACAGTCTACCCGTGTAACCACGATGACAGTTACAATGGAATGAATTGATGCCATCAATGCATTCACCGTGATGACAAGGCGAAGATAAACAATCGTTGATATTTGTTTCACAGTTGATTCCAGTAAAACCTGCAAACGCAGACAAGAAAAATGTATCAGAATATCAATGGCAGTTAAGACATGAAGATATAAAATATAAGACAATAAGAAATAAAAAGATATGTTCACTTCTAAAATTCTTCTTCCTCCACAATTCTTTACAATCACTGAATTTTTTTAAAAAAAATAATTACATTGTTTTTCGTTTGTACTGTTTACCAAATTATAAGTCTGATCTTATAATGATGAATTCTTTATTTTTAGTAAAAACACGATTGATTTCATACATAAACCGTATTCGGTTTTATAATAAGATGATATATCATATTTTTAAAGTTACTTTTTGGTAGTTACTGTTTATACCTTTTTAGATTTTCATAAAGTCTGAGCTGCTTTTATCAAGACTTATTCTAGGTATTTCTTTTATCAGTTACAAATAATTGTAAGGTTGTGTTTTTGTTACCACATTATTACTAAATTACTAGAAAAACAGGAGCAGATGTCGACTTTTTAAATTACTTACAGAATGCACAAATATAAAGAACTACAAACCTGGTTTGCATTGGCAGTTATAACTGGCGATGGCATCAATGCATATGGCGCCATTTTGACATGGGTCGCTCAAACAGTCATCCTCATTAGTTTCGCACTTTTTGCCAGTAAATCCAATTGGACAAATGCAAGTATATTTGTTGATTAAATCATTACAAATTCCACCATTTAAGCACGGTTTGGGCGCACATTCGTCAATATCTTGTTCACAGAAAATTCCAGTAAAGCCTAGAAAAAAAATTATTCTTTTTAACAAAGATTTTCTTTTTCCCCATAAAATAATTGCCTAACAGGTTAAAGACAAATAAGGTTGGTACTTGTTGGTTGTAACGGTGACCAAAAAGGGCCAAAACAAATTTCCCCAATCCGGCGATCTCAATCGTCAAACGATCAAGCAAGTTCATACTTTCTGCTTTTGACAATATTTTTATAATTTGGCGAAATTTTTTCTTGCCACTTTTTGGTCTCTCGTAAAATTGAATTATACCCAAAGCGTGTTTGTCATTTTTGTTTTACAGAAAATACTTTTTAAATTATATATATATATA
>JAPMOQ010042318.1:665837-891054 GCA_026543055.1 Argiope trifasciata | reverse complement strand
AAGTGTGGAAGTTTGGAGAGAGGTTTGTCAGATCAGGTGTAGTCCTCATCATCCAATCGCGGTTCAAAATTACGAACTCCGTCCCAAAATAGTCCTAGCCCTAGAGCAAAACAATTTAGAATGAATAAGGGCAAATTCACTGAATAAACATGAAATGCGCCAGATTAATTTTAGAATCTACTGAGGGGGGGGGGTTAAGACATTCTTTAAATGATATATACCACATGACTCCAACATGATGTGAACAGAGTTTATAAAATGACGAATATTCATTTCAAATAATTAATGAATGAAATGACGAATAAAATGATTCGTCGCCTTAAGTTTACATCAGAGCAAAATAAAATTTTTAAAATCTTAAAATAAGGCACTTTAATCCATTTAATAACGTGCGGAAATTCCTTGATGCCAAGAGGTGTTTTCTTTAGACTAGAAGTATTATGACGCATAGATAAAAGACACGATTTATTAAATTCGATATTTCAAAACGCAATAAAGAGAAGTAACAAAAATCTCCATCGTTTAATTTTACTTATTTATGCAGTTTTTGCAGAGATTAAAATTTGTACAACTGACGATTGCCGGTAACCTAGAAATGCAGAACTATCAAAGATATGGAAAAAATATTTTTAAAAGATTGTTTTCTACTTAAAAAGAATTTTTTTTAATATATATTAATGCGTTGTCTTTTGCATTTTTAGAATCGCTGAGAAAATTCTGAATTCGAATAATTGCAAAGAATGATAAACGATTTCCCATTTGTCTTTTTAAATATTAGAGCCTGAGACCTCAAACCCAGTCCAGAATTCTAATTTAACTTATTACTCAGAAAGAATTCTTAATTCGATTAATTAAAACAAAATCAAAGAGTTTAACATCTGTTTGTTTGTTTTTAATATAACAGAATGAGACTATTCAAGTGAAGAATTCTAATTCATCTTATCAATAAAATCCCGTAATTTCCATTGCTTCCAATTTCTGTCGGCAAATGGTTATATTATTTAATCAATTAAAAATAATTATGTCAAGATAGAATGATAACATTTATGATCGCCATAAGAGATGGCTGCTGAAGCAATTTATCTGAAATGCCAAACATGCCCCCCACAAAAAATATAACCTTCATCGAAGTTCTTCCAAGGGGAAAAAAATAGATGACTCAGACGCTTTAAATCTCAGACACTGAGAGATCCTTGGGTGTCGACAAGAAGATAAAATGACAGGAAAGGAAAATTTCCTGACGATCCCGCCAGAAATTCTTATCGAAGGAATAACACATGGTGGTAACAGCGAGAACAGACATCCTCTGTGCAATAAAAAGTAAAAGGTCGAGTCATCAAAAGAACTGGTCGAAGAAGGATGTGAAGATAGGGTGGAGGTAATGTTATGCAGAGTTTTCTTGAGTAATGGCTTTAAAGGTGAGGGTGGATGATAAGATCTCCTGTGGATTCGTCTCTGACCTCGCGCAGAGCCGAACCCCTTTCTTGGAAGAAACCTATTCTTATGCAACGCCCAACCAGCCTATTCTTTTTTCAAAAAAAGGATGGCTCGAACTGAAAGGATTAATCCTCTTTGAAAAGGGTTGGTCTTTAAGCAGGGAACGTGAAGTTCTGTCTGCAGCATTTAGAAAATAAAAAAGAAAAATGAGAGTTATCCGAGAGGTAACAAAACTTTCTACCGCGTGATCTTGCGAAATTGAGTTGTTTCTTCGGTCACTCAACATTTCAGTTGTTCAGTTGTAAAGCTTATTTTGTCGCCATATGTTTATCTATTTTTATTTACATGAACTGTTGGATGTCAATCGAAAGTGAGACTCAACAAGATTATTCAAAAGAAAATGAGTAAATACAGAAAGTTTGGTATTAACTGTTTAATAAGATTTCAAGATTTAATTGCTTTTTCTACGACAATGCATTTATCACACATGTTTTATATCGCATGATATACTTTCCTTACAATAGAGGAGTCATATTAATCACTGCAAAATATTCATACCTGAAAAGTATACAATAATTAATACTGGCTCTCCTCTGTGGAATAAATATCAAAGGACAATCAGATATATATTTCTACACGCACGAGATAAAAATTCAGTAATAATTTAGATTTATAATAGCAAATGTATTTTAAGAAATCAACAAGTGCCGAAATTATAAGAAAATTGTTGCAATTATAGCAGTTGAATTAAATTTTATTCCTAACTTTTATCCTGTTTGAATTTTAAGCAGGTTTAAATTTGCTTTATAATTGGGAAATATTAAGCCAAATTTTATAACTAATTAGCCAATGCTATTAAAATAAAGATATTAAAATTATACATATATAATGAAATCAATTCCATCTCGATAATTTTTTTAATCTTAAAATGATACAAACGCAATTTTTGTAAAATAATTATTTCAAAAAATATACAAATCAATTTATATAGGCAAGTCAACAATTACCCATTTGATGACGGTTAAGCCTATTTTTTGCACACGATTTAAACATTCTGCTTCAAAAATCATTTGTTACTATTTCTGGCATCCATCCAATATAACAGTTTTTAGAGGACTGGCACGATGCTGATGTATTTGTAAAAAAATCGTTAATTAATCAGAACCCTACTGTGATTATATATCTCGAAATGGTTAAGCCTATTTTTGCGCCCAATTAAACTTTTTGTTTATTTGTTTATTTAATTTATATCTCCTTTCCTCTGATTGAATGTACTTTTTGGTGAGATGAAACATGCCCAAAATATTTTCATAATATTTTGCCACTCAATTAATTAGCTGAGTGAAACGTTAGATTTAAAGTACCTGTAAAAATATTCAATGAATGGAGCAGTCTGAAATTCTTATGATGGCTTGTTGATATTTGAATATTCTAAAGTAAATAATGAGCGCGATTCCTATATGGCGTACGTTAGCATTAATAAAGATATATAAATAGATTATATGAATGGTCTTCAATCATGCCTCTAACCTCAATATAAAAATCACTTAAAATCATTAACATCCCACTTAGTCACTGATCAACAAACACTGAAATCCATGTATGTGTGTGTATGTGTGCGACAGTTTTTCTTGCATAGTCTCAGTGCACTAAGCGCACAATCCCCAACTACAATAAATCTTCCCTTTTGTCCAAGATCGGAACCTTTCCCACGCAACGGAGATATCTCTCGGAGTTAACGGACCGGCTGATTGCATCACAATGGACGAAATCTGCTAGACACAACAAAGGAAAAATCACAACAGTTAAGCTGGATATAACTGCGATGATACCATGTTAATGTGGCACTTGAGAGGAAAGTTAACGTATGATTTGGGTGAGATGTTTTTCAGAAGATAAATGATGAATCACGGAGAATGGTTCTGTGGTTTCAGAGTTTTTCTTTTATTCTTCTTTCTAATTAAAGTTATTTTTGTTAGTAATAGTGAAAAGGCAAAGGAAGGAATTACCTCTCCATAATCGATTAAATAGCCATAAGAGGAAAACGAGTTTCAAAACGAATGAATCTACACTAAATTTTAATTCTGAGTTATTTACCGGAATCACGTTATATATCTAAAAACAGCAAATTAAACAGACTGAATCTTAGTTTTCAGTTATTTGTTGGAATCTCGTTACACATCTAAGAGGAACAAATGTTATTATTACTTTTTTCCTTTTATTATTATTTACTTTTTTAACTTCAAGAACGATTTATGAAATTTAAGGTCTGATTATAGTTATAAAAAAGCTTCCATGAAATCTACACTTTATAGAAGAACTATTGATCAAATTTAAGACAATTAGTTAAAAAAATCTCTTAGAAATATCATTGAAGCATTATATCTTTTCCCCAATAATTATTTTGTAAATTAATTATGAAATCACTTGAATTTTTTTTTTGATTACTTAATTAGTTTATTTTTTTATAAACATGGAGAAGTAAAAATAAAAAAAAATGCAGGTAATCACACATTAGGGCAGTCAAATAAATAAATATATGACAATATTGTGAGAATTCATTTATTATTGAAATTGGCTTCTTAATCTAAAAGTTAAATTGATAAAGAGTTAGGCCAGATAAGGGTTAAGAAATGAATTTTGTATCTACATATTTATGTATTAAACCTAACATAGATCAGAAAAGTCTTAAAAGATGAAGTTTGCTTGTAACTAAATATTCATGTATCAAAACTAATCAGACGAAAAATCTAATAAGAAATAAAGACATTTCATAATTACATAATATGAATAGCAATCAAGGATTATGATTAGCAATCAAACTTAAACCCCTCAAAGAAACACATAAAAATAACTCTGTAAATGTCATATTCCAATCTGTCAGCCCCTTAAAGCTTCATATAAGATTCTCTTTATCGAGTTATGGTGATTAAATGCAACATCTGTTTATGCTTATCATCGTAAGCTGATAAAATGATGTAAATATGTAACATTTTTTTAAAGCACGATGCTTAATCATCCATTTTATCCTCTCTAAGAGAACAGTATCACTAATCTCAGGTAATATTTTAACATATTACTCAATTACGGAAAACAAAAGGAAATAACTTCGTTTACAGAACATAAATACAGGCACACAGTTCACTAGCAAACGAGCAAAGTGCAAATACTATAAGCAAGAATGCTTAATGAAATCACGATGCATTGCCACCTACAAATCCACGGCCATAAACACAGCAGTCAATATCGAAATCAAAAAAAGAAATAATAAATGTTGCCGTGGGTGTGAAACTGGAGCTTTTTCTTTGGTACTTCTACCTGTGAATCAAGGTGTGGCCATCCCAGAATGGGAAAAACTTTTCAAGAATGCTCTCATCCCATCAGGGAACTATCAAGGCGATTAACCAAAGAGAGGTGGAAGGAACGGAACGGTCGCAACGACAACTGAGTGCTCTCCAACAAAACATGTGCTACTTTATAGCGCCTCTCTGTCCAATGTAAAAGAAATAAATCTTAGGTCTGATGAATACCCGCCCTTTCCAGTGTCAAAAGGCCTCTAAATTGATGGTGCTTCTAAGAAACCCAGGACGTAGGGTGTGATAGTGGAGATGTGAAAACATGAGGAATGACCTCTACGTAATAAATTACTATTCATATTATTATTTTTTTATATTACTCCCAACAATTTTTACTTTCTCGTACATGAAATACAAAGTATTGCAATCGTCAAAAATTTTAATTCCGAGATTTATGCCAATCTCCACTTTTCCAAACTTTTTGAGTTCAAATAATACATTTTTGGCCTTAAATCTATTTATCTATGAACACGATAACTGAAAAATGGTGTGCTCTAAATGGTATATTGATTTATGATCAAATTTGTCGATTTTTTTTTCCTACATCTGATTGTTCGAACACAAAGACCTCAGGAAATAAAATTAGGTACATAAGCTTAGTATCTAAAATACAGATTCTTATCACATTTTGACCATATTTGTCGAAAGGTTGATAGTCTGTCGATCTGTACTTTCGCATCATATAAATACAATAAAATTTGGTGTGTTATCTTGTAACTACAACTGTAATTCCATGTTAAATTCTGGTTTCAATTGCTTGGAAAAGACATCAAAAATGTGCATTCGCAAGATTTAAATCAGTAAAAATGGTTGGCTTCAAGTCTAAATTTTGCAATTATAGTTCGCCGATACCACACAAGGCGTTTGTGGCCTTACCTAAGGTCCAAACTTTTATGCCAAAGGAGAGGGGATGGAAAGACCTTAGTTGAGAGACAGCTAGTTTTCTATTTGAGATCATTTTAGATTACAATATTTTACACAAAAATATGAACTAAAGTTTAAAATTTATTTGTTAACCCATCTAATTTCAAGATATTTGAAGGAAAAGAAGTAATAGAAAGACCATTTAAAAGACAACAACAACATAAAGTTAGAGTAACTTAGTACTTCATCAGAACTGTAATCAAGAATTTGAGAACATGCACTTAGTAAAGCATTGTTTAAATGCAACACTTCACTAACTGATACAAATACTTCACTAAGTAACATTACAGAATTGATATCTGTCCATTCCTAATTTTAACTATAGATTTATTTCAACATAACAGATTAAATATTAAATCAATTCACTGATCCAAAATTAAAATAAAACAGATATAGTAAGTCTTAAAGAACCATTGAATCAATAACATCCTTGTGTGGGTTCAAGCAGCTCATAGCGAAAGAGGGTAATGAGTAAAATAATCTTAAAATAAATGTAGTAACAACAAATATTTTCTGCCTTTAGTTATATTGCATGAACTAATTGTTATTATTATTTTGCCCCTCGAATTATAATAATTATTATTCCCTCGAAAGAATTCGTGGTTCTCAGTATTTCAAAATTTAAGTCTTGCTTTCCTCTTAAGTCTAAGCGGATTATTTTCGAAGGAGTTTTATTTTAATAACAATAATTTTTCTCTTTCTATTGGAATTTTATAGAGTTAAATATTAAAACAGCAATTTGGCTGCTTTTTACAAATATTTATAATTTTCAATGACGTCATTTATTTTTCTAGATAAAATGGAAGCCAGTTTTCTTTCTTAGTAAACTTTTTTGAATATAGTATTAAAATTAATTTCTTTCTTAAATTCAATAATTTAAATTATGAAAAATTTTAAATTAAAAAAACAAATAATGTTTGAATAGTATTAATAGCACAAATAAACAATAAAATATTCAAGACAAAGACAATTATAAAAACTGTATATTTATAATAATGCTCTCATTAACAGAAAGATGCAGTTAATGGGTAGATTTTGAAAATGCAGCATAAATAAATAATTGATTTAAATTAATATTTACCAATTTAAATCATTTCAATCTCTTTCTCTCGCGATATATGAATGCTGTTTACCAACTTCGAAGCCAACCATACCACCAACGCTGGAAGGTACGAATCCATAATTTTTACAAAGGTTTGGATGGGCGTGCCTCAAATGAGATTAAAGCATCGATGAATAAATAAAGAAATAAACAAAACATAAACTGTATAATAGTGGGAAGGCCTTTGTAAAGTTGCAGCGAGGGGGGTCATGGAACTTGTATATTCGTTTCTAGGGTCCAGTTCGAAAGCTGCTTGGTGGGTGGACTCTCCTCTCAATTGAGAGAGATGGGAAGCTGGGGAAGGAATGAAATTATTCCTGTTGCTAGAAGGGAGAGGTCAGTTATTATTTTAGTTTTCATCTTCAGCTCGTTGCTGATTGCAGGCCTGTCACCGTTTCCGTAGCCACAACCGTTGCTGTAAATGGGTTGTTGCCATTATTATTATTACTACAACGGCTAAGGTGGAAGGAACCAAAGGCTGGGTTATGGGAAATAAGGCTTTGTTCTTCGCCTGCCAGGACGAGATCGGAATACTAAGATTATTATGAGAAAGAGATGATAATTGATGATTGCAGAGTTAGGTGGAAGGGTAGATGAAGAAGGATGCGTTATTGTGTGTGTGTGTGTGTGTGTTGTACACAAAAACAGGGTAGTTATAAGTGTACTGAATTATCAAAGTGTCAATCGCGCTTCGCAAAGTAATATTTAACTAACATGAGAAATATAGTATTGAGAACACGTTCCAGAAATGATAATTATGCGCTGGATATTTATTTCTGATTGTTTTTCATAATGTACCTCAAACGATAAAGGATTTTGATCATTCGAAGAATCTGACATTAGATGAATATCAATTTCTCTAAATTATCGAAACGAGAAAATAATAGGTATATATTATAATTAACCGTATGAAATAGATTCCAAAAGTAATTCCTTATCATTAACTATTATTTATTAATATTTGTTTTACGAAAATGCATACATAAAAAAACATTAGCATATATACGCAAAATATCACCCATTCCCTTCATAGCTTTCATCAACGCTTTGATAAATTCTTTAAATTTAAAATTCTTAAATGTAGGTTTTATAGCTCAGCAAAATCAACAGGTTCTAAAAACTTAATAATATAAGATTTTCAGATGATTTTGACCATCAAATAATCCAATATTGATTTTAAACGACAATCTTTTTTTTTTTCTTTTCCTCCTAACTCTTGAACTAACTGTGTATATCGCACTGCTGTATTACGAAATTCAAGGTTCAAATAAACTATGGAAATTTAAAATTCAGCCATCATAAATCTTATTCATTCTATATAAATACATTTAAGATGAATAAAAAGAGACCAGTTGAATATTTTCCAGATATGTCTGCGAATTGAAAAAACTCAGCAACAATAGCTTTGAGCAAAAAATTGGTAATTTAAATGCAAACAGTAAATTTGCTTTTCGAATTTCAGCCGTACTTTCGCCTACAACTTTGAGGATCCTGGCACAGACAAGCTTGGAGAACTTCAAAGAATACTGAATTAACACAGGATCATCACTCAATGACAAACTTACAACAGCACTAAAAAGTAATTTTATTTTTTTTAAATATATAATCGCGCACGTTGATGTAATTCTTAAATATCTTTATCTGCAACAGAAATGAGGAAAATACGCTTTCAATTTCTAGAGTTCACAAAACGCCCAAGAAAAGTGCGATATAATAATTTCACATCACGTAACCCATTCTTATCTATGTGACAGATAGGGAACAAATAAAAATAAAACTAGTTTCGAAATTTCTGTACCACCATTAGCAGAGAAGTTAAGCAGAATAAAATAATGGCGAAACCTACAAAAAAGCATTTCAGACAAAAGGCAGGGGTCACTGGTATATGCTCTTGGTATAGATAAGAATCCCTAAAGAAAATGGCTGACTTCAAACAGGAAAGAAAAAAAATCATTCCTTTCCCTAGTATTTATTCCAATCCCGACTATCACACAAGCCATCGCGACCTTCCGAGAAAATGCACAAAAAGCAAAAAGAAAGAGCATCGAAAAGAAAAACATTTTAACAGCTTTCCTGAGAGCTGGATTTCTGGAAGAAAAGAAGCATGGACGCAAAAAAGGGGTTTTGCGTTCAATATTTAATCATCTGTATCGAAAAAGAATCCAACAAGTAACAGCAGACGACTAAAAAATAACACTTAGTTCGGAGACAACTAATGGCGGAAAAAGTGCTGAAGTTAAAAAAAGAGCAAACTAAGTAGTTACTTGTCTATAGTGGTGCTTTTTTTTTCTTTTTCCTCCATTCGAATGACCGCTAAAATCGGAATAACTCTCTCGTCTACCCTTCTTTTACTGGCAAGAAGGATCTTGAAATGCTTTTAGAGTTTAATGGATGGAATAGAGATAACCACTGCATTTTGCGTTGTTAAAGTGCACAGTTCACGTCTTTTTACAATTTGGAAGTGTCTGAAACATGGCGCCAAAAGATGGAGTACATTTGTTAAAATACTGAGAAATAAGGAAACTTCTATAACTTTGCTAACTGATTATAAAAATGTAGCAGCACTTGTTGTATACATATTTAAAACAGAAAAAAGATATGGCAATTCTAGAAGAAGCCATATTTCGATTGGTAATTTATCAGTTTTTATTTTTCGAATTGTTTTTCCTTAATTATAAAAAAAAAATGTTTTCTAGTTTTTAAATAAAAAAAAAAACATAAAAGCTTTGAAACTTATTATTTATAATGATGTGTGTATAATAAAGTGAAGTAAATTTTGCTTAATATATTTAATTTTTCCAAGAAATAAACAAAACTTTAACAAATAATTCTGATAAACGCTTTTTCCTATTTTAATAAAATACAAAATAAAAGAGCATCCATCCATCCTAAGACAGTACTGTTTACATTCCAGGAGATATTTAAAATTTTGATAATTTAATTTTAATTTAGATGAAATTGTTCAATCAGAATTAAATCAAGTAATCGCAAATAATATTTTGATCATATAAAAAAGGTCCTTTATATTTATTCTTAAAATAAATGTTTAAATAAAGATATCCCCTTTTTTACATTATTACAATTATTAAGTGAATGTATTGTCATTTCTTCCAGCATTTGTTACCCAGTCATCCGTAGCATTTCATTCAGATATATTGCATGTAATGCTGCATCAAAAATTATTGAAGAAAAGATATTTCTAAAGAATTTTAATTAATTAAAACAAATATTTCAATTATTATTTTAAATTATTTAACATACTTTTATTACTGACAAAATGTTATAAATGAAATATTTTTAAAAAGCATAACACGATTTAGTCAATCTAACAAACTACTTGTTAGATTACATTCACCCCCTCCCCGTATTAAAAACAAACACATTTTTTAAAGTTATCATTGCTCAGTTGCAACATTATAATAAACACCCATATATATATACACATTTGTAAAGAGAAATGACTTCTTTGTTCTTGCATCCATGCTAAAATAAGATATCATTTTTTTAAACCATACTAAAACATTATTTCCTTGTTGAGCGAGGTATCGGTAAGAAGGTACTTTAGGCATTAGACGTAGCTCTCCGCAGTTTTTCACTGTTTATCCGTAACTCTTCAATTTTCACCTAATCGTTTTAGAGTACCAACGATAAAAATTCCGTAGTTGTTATAGGGTAAATATTGAGCATAGCATCCTAAAAACTGAATTTATAAAAATATCTTTTTTATCTTTCCACATACCTAATGAAAGAAAATACCAAAGAAAGAAATGCAGCAATCCTTGAAACTCAAATAGAACAAGAAAAATGTAATGAAAAATATCAGATTTGCTTACCAGGTGGACAAGAACACTGGTAGTTAAATGTGTCAACATGCCTGCATGTCCCACCATTCAAACATGGACTAGGATCACATGGAATGTATTGAGTATCACAGTTCTGCCCAGTGTATCCAGGAGAACAATTACATCTGCAGGGAAAATAAAAGAGAGGAGTTACATCAATATAATGAAAAGAAACAAGTGAAAATAAGTTACAAAGATTATTGATAAAAAAGGTCAACATATTTTACCTGTAAGATCCCACTGTGTTAATACATCTCCCATGCACACAAAGGTCTTGGCGACATTCATCAATATCCGTGGTACAGTTTGTACCAGTGAATCCACGAGCACAAGAACATCGGTAAGTATCTTTCAAGGAATGACACGAGGCACCATTCCGACATGGTTGAGAGGCACAATGATCTGGTAATTGGCAATGGCGACCTATGAAATCAAAGACAAAGATTCAAAACTCAAAACATCTTATAACACATTTTATAAATTAAAAAAAATATTTAAATTACAAAATATGGGCTTTTTTCAAATAATTAAAATTATATAATGCCAAAATTTAGAGAGGATAAATGGAAAATTTGATGTTATGTGTGCTAAATCCAGTCATTTGTTGTTTAAAAAAATCGAAGAAATTATAATTCTAAAATGAGAATCAGAAGCTCAAAATATTTTCATTGTTAAAAAACTACCTATTAATAATTGAAATAAGAAAAGCATAAATACTTTATTATATCAAACTATCAATTCGTTAATATAAGTAAATATAAATATCTTTTACATCATTTTTGTTTCATTTTAATCTGAAATAGCAGGGATAAAGAAAATTAAAAATCGTTTACTCAGTGAAAATTAATATAATATATGATGATTAAATGTAATTTTGAAAAATTAAATTATTCCTTTTAAAAATAAATAAAATAGCCAGACAGTTTTATAACAACATGATAAAGGTGTTTTCTAAATTCAAATCCTCATGGGAATAAAATAAGACTGCCAACAATTTCTTATAATCAATAGAGTATTGGCGAAATATCGCCAACTATTTCTATTGGTTTATATTAACTATTAATAAATGGAACAAGAAAAGTATAAATACTTTAAATTAAATTTAATATTAATTAGTTAATAATAGCTTTTACATCATTTCTGTCTCATATTAACACATTAAAGGCGGGGGATCTTGATGAAAGTATGCTAGGTAACGCGGATCAAATCGTAGTACTACGACTCCCGCCTTTAATGTGTTAACAAACTCAAAATAACGATCAAAAAGAAAATTAAAATTCCCTCGCTCAATGCAATCAATCCATGATCATTATATGTAACTTCTTTAAAAATAATTGATTCAATTTAAAAATAAAATGGGGAAGGCCTTTTCTATACCTAAATCCATTGTAAATAATACTGCCAACAATTTTTAAAGCTTTATTTTGCTAATTGTTTATATTTCCTTACTTTAAAATATCTTCAATATAATAAACAATTAAAAACACTCAGTATAAAGCAAAATAAGGAAATTTATCTAATTATCCAAAAGCAAAATAAAAGAAATACCCCATCACATTTCCTGAAGACAAAAGCATCATTATTTTGTCTGCACGTACATTATTGATGGACATCTAACGGCTTAAATATTCCAAAGCTCAAAGACCCTGTTGATTGCGAAAGCGTGTTTTGACCCTTCCGTGACATGAAATACGAGACGAATTATTCCATCCATAATTGTTCATGAATACCCAACCACTGCGCATCAAACAAGCCCTTTTTGAAGACCACCACTCGTCCATCCTTTCCCTCATGTAACAACTTTCGAACATTAATTATGTGGCATCGTGTTCACAGAAATTCCACACATTCAGTGTTCATTGACCTTTGCGAAAGGTTGCAGAGAACACAGGATCGGTTATTTCAATTTTGGCTTGTACACAAGCTCGTTAAAAAATGAGTCTGCGACAACAAAAAGGACGTCCCCTTTCCACAATTAATCCTGTTAATTAAATGGATTTCGTGGGCTTGCTGAAAAGCGAATCGGAGAGAATGGTTCGTGAATGTGCTGGGTTCAATGGGTTTCACTGCAGAGGCTAGTGCTTAAACGTCTATTAGAAAACTTTTTGATTGGAACATTAATCTTGGTTGCGACAAGTACTGAAAAAAAATCTCAACATAAAAAGTGATTAAACTGAATGATAATAAAACTTTATTTCGATTATAATCAGAGTTGGGTGTGTCAGGTGAATAAGGTTTATAGGGATGACTTAGTGATGTTATAAGTTGTTTTTTAAATAGCGTTTCAACCTATTGTATCTAAAAAAAAGTTGATTCGGATGATTGGTAAGTGTGATTAATTTTCCCAAAAACCATTGTGTTTCATCATAACGGTTACTGACAATCTAAGCGACAATCCAATAATAAATCACATGCGTATGTGTATGTCTATTAGAGATCAACATTATTTTTAGAGCATCTAAAGGGAAAAATCTGCATTTACTGAATTGTGACGAAAATATGTATCGGCAATAGTTAAGTATACAAACATTCGTACTATTTGAAGAATCCAGTCTTTTTCTTAAATCACATTGTTTCATTATATATTATTCATATTTCATTTCATATTCATTCCTAACATAAAATCGTCTATCGCAATAATAATTAAGCATAATTGCAGAAGGCAATATATTTCTTAGTGATCAAAATTATTAGTAAAATACATTATACAAAAAAATTGGGCCTATCGGATTATACTGTGAGTATATGTCGACAATATATTCTGTATATAAATATATGTGCCATATGAAAAATTCTGACTTTTTCTTTAAGTCGATCCTGGCCTATATATACATTTCTTTCCATAAATAAAAACGGAATTAATATGTTCTATTACTATTCACGTACGAATTATAAGTTATTTATCATATGTAAAAAAAAGCTCAATTATCGTTTTGGCTTTCATCTAATAATTTTTTATCTTATTTTTTTAATAAATAAGAAAGGTTCAAGGTGAAAAATAAGAAAAACAATTAAGCAGGTTTTATAACAGCAGCAACAATAAAAAAACTATCTATTAATAGAACAAAATATAGGGATATGATGATCACTAAATCGCAGGAAGTTTGTATCGCTAGGTGTATGCATATTAAGAAAACGTGTTTTTCAAGATTTAAGAATGTATTTTCAATGATTAATACTTTTTTTTCCCCTTAAATATTTCACTGTATGTTTTATTGAATTAAATACAAACTGCTTCTGACGATCAGTTGGTTCGCATGGGATAATTCATAATACAGGATGTCTATAAAAGAACTCCGGGGTTTTAAAAATTCATATCTCACTAACTATAAAAGATAGCAAAATTTAGTCGATTTCTCTGAAAAGAGTAGCACAAAAAGTTTTACTCATACGAATTGGGAATGTTTGCATCAACTGTTGGCGGCGCTGCAGGGCGTTGATCTTGAAATGATGGCGACTCCGCAACAAAAGGCTCAATGTGTTATTTGGCTCATAGAAACGAAGTCTGTAGTTACCGTACAAAGAAACTTTTGACGTAACTATGGTGTTAACCCGACTTCTGACAAAACCATTCGTCAATGGTTCAGTGCAATTGTGTGGCAACCGTCCCCCCAAACATGCTCGCCAGGACATGGGAAGAGATAGAATACCGTTTAGACGTCTGCCGTGCCACTAACGGGGCTCATATAGAACTTTACAAAGTGTTAAAAAAAGAAAATGTAAGCTTTTCAGTCATGTATAAAACATGTATGTTTTTTATTTCATTAAAATATTTTGCCTCAAAACCCCGGA
The DNA here is from genome assembly GCA_026543055.1 of Argiope trifasciata. Lineage (NCBI taxonomy): Eukaryota > Metazoa > Arthropoda > Arachnida > Araneae > Araneidae > Argiope > Argiope trifasciata. The sequence goes on along the minus strand of JAPMOQ010042318.1, from coordinate 876,601 downwards.
GTTCTTTTATAGACACCCTGTATAATACTCAATTGATTTCAGTTAAATCTTATAGATTTAATTTCATGTATATGATTCCGTCAAATTATCAGATATTAAAATAATTTTATTTTAATTATATGTTATATTTTCTGCTCATTGTGTGTATGAATTTTTTTTACGGGGATCAATCCACTGATATAATAGCATTTTTTTAAATGTAATTGTGTGGCTCATTTACCTTCTGAATTTCGCGTTATTGTAACTTCCACCTTTTTGTTTTTATTACCCTTACAGTTCTTTTTTTAATTATTTGTTGTTTATAAAACTACACGGAAACAGAACAAAATCGTTTCTTTTTAACTTGCAGCAACCGAAGAAAATTACGCGATTAAATATTTGATGAGGCAATGAAAACGATTAAGTTTTCAGCACAACAATACAATCTATTTTTGGAAATTAGGAAAAAAAAATTGCCAAAAATTGTGAAATTCAGGAAACACTTGTACTGTAATTAATCATTAAAAAGAAAAATTTTCAAATTTTGAAATGATGTAAAATTTATGTTTTTCCAATAATATTTCCAAAAGATTTCCTTAAAAAAACATTCAATTTAATTTTTAATATTTAAAATTCGTATTAGAACTTCAAAAAATTCACTCCGAAGTTCCCATTTTCAATACTCCAAGATGTACATATGCCAAATTTAGTAGCTGGAGACCAGCAGTCTGGCCTGTAGAGCATCAACACATGTACACACCACCGTTAATAGAGAGATAATGTAATATTGTTGCTGGTTACAAGAGAAAGTGCAATGTTCAGTTCCCTAGAAGGATTATAGAATTTAAGTTATATAAAATTAATTAATCATTTTTAATTACTTTAATAATTAACAAATAACGAAGATAAAAAAAACCGCAAATAACAAAGAAGTTGTTGAAGGGGAGGTACCGATCGTACTATAAAACAAAACAAAATTCTTCAAATCGCAACGGATATTATAAAAATGTATATCGAGAAACAACTGATTATTTATTACATCTGGATATATTTTGAGACAATTTTTTTTCCCACGGGAATATCTAAAAATATGCCGGAATCCTAACGCAGCATGTCATTTCCAACTGCCGGAAACTAATGAACGATCTGCTTCACTTAAAATACTAAACGGTTTTCCTGGTCATCTAGCTTGAAAGCAGGGGGCAACTTGGCTGTCATTAGTTCAAATAAGTTAATGGTCACTTGTGGAGACACCACAAAAGAATTCCGACAATTTCAAGAAACATGACAGATTTTATTGATGACAGGAAGTTACTGGGATGAGGACTGAGTGATCTACATTTGACAGCATGCAAATTTGAAACCACACTGGTCCATATCTTTCAGAAATTATGGAAAGATTCACTGCTGTTTTTTTTTTTTTAACAATCACTTAAAAATATAATACGCTTTTTTAAAGGTTTCTGAAGACTTAAATGTGAAGGCAAAAAATTTGCGAATTATCGCTTTTGTGGCATCCATTTTCCGCTTTTAGGGTTATTAGCAAATAATGCAGAAAGTTGTCACATTTGGCGATTTGTCGGTAACTAAAGTTACAAATAAAATTTCAAATTATTCATTTAAAGAATTTCTACAAATGGCCAATTAATTTAAGCCAAAAACCAGTTTAAAACAATCATGACACTGTCAAATTACGCATGCGGCGATATTTAAAATAAAGAACGATGTGTTCTCCCCCATCCGATCTCAAAATCGGTGTGTGTGTGTGTGTGTATGTATGTATGTATGTATATATACAGTCAAACATCGATAATTCGGACTTCCATTATTCGGAATCATCTATAATTCGGACTTTTTCTGAAATGTTAATGTTTTATTCGTTTCTGCTTTTGTTGAGTGATAAAATCAAAATATTTTTCGGAAAATTTTATTTTAACCAACCAATTATATTGCTTGTTACTTTTTCCCCCAGTAAAGCCGGTTGAAATACCGTAAGTAGTTACTTATTGCTTGATTCGGATCGTTCTGTTCGAACATTTTTCGTTCGCGCTCCTTCTACGGGATATTTTCATAGTATCGGCGTAGACCGTTAGTTTTTCTGGCTGTTTGTTTCCCCGCTGCCCGTACTTATCTTCAGCTAGTTTTTTTCACCCACTGTTCGATAGTCAAACTATCGCATTTCACGATGAGCAGCAAGAGAAACATTGATGCTGCTTCTGGTCGTATAAAGGACAAAAGAAAGAAATGTTGCACGATATCCATTGCAAAAAAAGTCGAAGTATTGAAGAAATTCGATCAAGGGACTTCAGTTCGCAAGTTGTGTGACGAATACGAGATCGGAAAATCCACTGTGTACGATATAATAAAACAAAAAAAGGAGATACTTTCGTTTTTTTGCAAATAGCGACTCACCAATAGAAATGCTTAAAAGAAAAATATGAAAGCTGCGAAAAATCCTGATTTAGACAAAGTTATGATTGACTGGTTCAAGCAAAGAAGAGCTGAAAATGTGCCATTAACTGGTCCTATGATTATTACTCAAGCAAAAAAATACCACTTAGAACTTGGTTTGACCATACCCTGCGATTATTCAACTGGTTGGTTGGACAAATTCAAAAAGCGCAATGGTATACGCCAGATAAGAATTTATGGTGAAAGATTAAATGCTGATCATGAAGCAGCAATACTTTTTGTGGATGAAATAATGGAAATAATTCAAAAGGAAAATTTATCACCAGAGCAAATTTATAATGCTCACGAGACTGCACTCTTTTGGCGCTATGTGCCGAGAAAAACTCTAGCAACAGTCCAAGAAAAAAGTGCTACGGGAACTAAGGATATTAAGGAAAGACTGACGGTTTTGGCATGTTGTAATGCAGCCGGTACTCATAAATTGAAATTAATGGTGATAGGAAAGAGTGTTCGACCACGTGCTCTTAAAGGAGTAAATTAAGGAGTAAAGTAAAAGTAAATTAAGGAGCTTAAGGAGTAAAGATATTTTCTATAAGTAAGTAATAATGTTATCATTGCTTTACCGTTCTTTTAATTAGCATTTTCAACTATTGTTTAATCTTTGAAATTATAAAGTTGTGTATTGTTTTATATCGTCATACTAACGATGTAAGTTAGTTATTTTTTTATTTAAATATACCCAAATTTCGCAATTTCTATTATTCGGAAATTTCCGTAATTCGGAATTGCCGTGGTCCCGGCGATTCCGAATTATCGATGTTTGACTGTATATATATATATATATATATATATATATATATATATATATATATATATATATAGCACTTTCAGCAAACAGAGCACTTTCACATCATTAATTGAAATAGCAATTATAATTTTCAAATTCAAGTGAAAAATTAAAATCAATTGCATTAGTATGTACGAGCTCATGAGGCTCTAATGTCAGGAAATTTGGCACAGTTATTAGTTAATTTGTTTTGATCGAATTATTAATAAAGAAACAGCATTTTATTTAGTTAAAGGGGAAGAGAAATATAATGGGTTTAAGTAGCATATGCCTTACTATGGGAACTGATTTAATCAACTATTTTGGTTAATTGTACTCGAAAAAAATCCTGAATCCACGGCAATCTAAGATCTACACAGGAATAATTTTGAAAAACTTGAAACCTCCAGATTAGCAACGAAGTTTAAAATTCTAGGTCTTTTTACGAAGGGAAAGTATATATATATGCTCTGAATTGCTGCTCAATGGCTTTTTCTAGAATTGAGCCCAGCACAATCATATTTTGGCATAATTTAATAGATCTGCTGATATGATGTAATACTACTGTCTCACTACCCACTAAGCAACCTAGCCGGCAAGAACTTTCTATATATTTCCCATTTCGAAAAAATTACTACTATTTTCTATGTTCATCTTATTTTTGTATAAAATAAATATACTTATTAACTGCATAACAGTTTTTATTCTTTCATGTCTTTTAATACAAAAAAAATGATATAAATTAATATAAAGGGAGCAAGTACAAACTGCCATGGATTCATTTAATGAGAACATGGAAAGTTTCTTGAAAGTCTACAATTTAAATAAAAATTGTGGAAGTAACAAAACAATAAAAAATAATTAAATATCATTACAAAATGCATCCCCCCCAGTTTAATACAGAGGCAAAAAAAAAAAAAAACATGATGAAGAAAAAAGCAAAACCAAAAGAAATTATTTAAAAAATTCTTATAATTAAATTTTATCCTGTGAATTATTTTCTTACCATTGTCTTCTCTTTCAATATATCTGATAAAAATACTTATATTTTTATGTCAAATAAACATTTACGTTTCGAAGCATTTATTTCAATTAAGAAGTTTTAATTATTTTTTTGCTGAGAATAAACGTGCCATGTGTGTGGGCAATAACATTCATTTCTTCTAAACATTTATCAATCAACCATTTCCAAACATTTATCAATTTAAATTTATTATTTACATGTTCAAGTTAAATGTCGCTTTCCATGAACTAATCGACTAACAACAATCTGTTTTTTTGATTTTTCGAAAGATTTTTAAAATACCGTTTTTAGTGAAGCGTGAAATTATATGAATAGGAATGAGGTAATGAAAACAGTGAAATAATTACAAATATCTCCCCAATTGTGAGAAGATTAACCCATTTATGCCTACTGTTCCATTTTTGGAGTACCCCTCACATAAAAGTTGTTTTTATTATTATTATTATTTTTTACCTAACATATAGAAATTTCATGTAAAAATTCAAATTTTTTAACCTTAGGTATAAATGGGTAAAACATCCAAAAGTGACCTTATTGGTACTTTAAAGATAATAAATATACTTCATGATTGCGAAACGTTTGTAAAAACGCTCAACTCCATAAATGACAGCAAAAAAAAAAAAAAAAAAAAAACCAAAATATCTCTGAAATTATTTATCTAATCGGCATATTCTAATAAAAAAATATATTGTGAGCAAAAATTTTATATTTCTTTAATAAAGACAGTAAAGGTTTTTTTTTTTTTTTTTTTTTTTTTTTTTGCAATTAGGTTTATTTTTTAATACATAAGATATATGACAGAAATTTCTATACTTTTTAACCCTGTAAAGGGTCATTTTTTCTAGTAATGGTATATTAAAATAATTTCAGAATTGAAATAGATTTAAGAAAAGGAATTGATTCAATTCATTAAATAAATATAATTTGATTCATGAAATAATTTCGTTAATTAAACTACATGGCAAATCAAAATGCATCATTTTGTGGGAGATAAGAAAATGGAATATCTAGGTTTCTGCTTCATTGAAAAATGTTCACTGTTTGTTCTACAAAAGATTGATGAATTTGATGGAAAGTATTCTTCCCATGACCTAAAAAGGATTAATAGCGTAAATACTACCTTTGCATTTATTTTATTTTTTACATTATTCAAGAGGAAATGGAAAGTTAAAAAAATATTTTAATTAAAATAAATATCAAACAAAACATATTTTTCTTGAAGAAATTCAAATAAAACCTTAAATGGTAAATAACGCCAATAGCCTTTTGCCTCAAATATTTTGATAACTAACTATCAGGTAAAAGAATTCAGGGACATGGTACTAATAATGAATTTGTCAATTTGAGGTTCTCTTTACTGGAAAAAAATGAATAAAGCCATCCTGAAACCTGATGGCAATGACAAATGGATTGCAAATATAAAGCTATAAATAACAAATGAAGTCAAATGAATGACATAGTAATTGTTATCATTCATCGGAGAAATATGTAAAGACTTTAATGAAATCAATAATTTTTTTATATAAAAGACAGTTTTATTGATTAGATAAGGATTTCACTAACTATAATATAAACACTACTAAAGATACATTACATTATCTTTAGTGGTACGAAGGTAGTGAAGGAATTAAAACAAATGATTAATAATGGACCAAAAGTCCTCACCTCTGTATCCAGCGGCACAGGAACAGGTATAGTTGGTGAGAGTGACTAGAGTGCAGGTTCCACCATTGAGACATGGATTACTATTGCAGCTATTCTGGACGGCAATTTCGCAGAGAGAAGCGGAGTAACCAACTGGACAAGAGCATGAGAAGGTAGGACCACTGGTCACACTCATCTCTACATTGCAAGTTCCCCCATTCTGACACCTAGGTCCGGGTCCGGTATGGCAAGGGTTCAAGTGCTGGCAGTATTCGCCGACGAACATAGGAGGGCAACTGAAAGAAAAGGAATATTAAAGTTAACTTCAGTGAATTATTATTATCAATTATTAGAGTGGGAATGATAAAGAATACATAACAACAATTATTAGACATTAGCATCTTTCTAATAAATGCAAAGATATTTTTTGGCTATTAATATAATTTCCAATTTATTAATATATACATGTAATATCTTTTAATTTAAACATACACACGCATCATCTTATCTTTTATTTTAAATCTTAATTAATGTTCTTGTTTATATCTTAAATCAGCTCATGTTAATTTCATTTTAAAATGTTCTCTTATTTTAGGATCCAATTCCTACTTTTTTATTAATTATTTCTAAGACGCGCTTAGCAAAATTGCAGCATCATTCGTCCTAACGCCAGGAACAAAAGGTTAAAAATCCATAACACCAGCGCAACCTTTTAAAAAGTTATCTAAAATTCCCTTGCGTAAATCGACGTGGAAGGTAATCCTTATTAGAATATAATAGTAAAATCACTGAAGAGAAAAATTTCGGACATTTTGATATTGTATCGTGACATAAAGAGACGCCATTTTATCATCGTTTCGTTTATCCCCTATAGAAATTATGGCTCCAGTGATGAAATAATTCTGAATTAAAATTTCAAACGTTTCTCTTTTTCGATTACGCATCTGCAAAATTATGTTTACAAAATACATACATATTAATTAACTTAATATTCACGAAAATCAAGGGGAAAAATCCATTCATAAAAATTCCCTATCACATTTGGGCAGCATGTTTGGAATTTGTTAAACATATTCTTACTTTGTGCATGAATATAACAAAGTTTAAAACACAAGTGTAGCAAAGTGTAAGTTAAAGATTAAACACTGCAATGTTTTAATAATCTTAAGATGAAATTTTACAAGAACTTTTTTATGCACGAATTAAGATGTTGGTGTGCATTTAAAATAAGATCTCGATATTAAAGGAACATACATTTCATAATTTTGCTGTTTTTCAGGTTGTAATTAATATGATTTTTAAAACGTGCAATAAATGTCTGAAATTTTCAGCATTCTTCTAAATTCCCACCATTATCTAATCTACCCCTAATAATAATAATAAAAAAAAAAACAGACGCGTTAATATGTATGGAACATACCAATTAAAATAAATAATTGCACGTATAAAACAATTCATCGCTGAAAATGTATAAGAGTGCACGGAGCAGGTACATTAAAAATCTTTTAATTACCAAAACGTGAATGTGAAATTTACATAAACTACGCAATGGAGGACAAAACAATACCGAAATCAATAAAATGGAAAGAGAATATTAAAACAGAACCCTGAACCGCAAGAAGTCAAACAATTAATTAGACATTTCTGTAGAAGAAGAAGCATAATAATAACAATAAATTGTAACAGCACAGGTTTTCAAATTACAACACGTTCTCCTTGTGAAAGACCTATTTTTTCATCTTGGAAAGAAATTTGCATTTTAAAGCAATCCAAAGAGGTCAATTGCTGTTACTATACCACGGATAGAATCTCAATAATATAACTAACTTTACGTACGTTTAAATGCACAAAAGATTGCAATAAAACAACATAATATCTTCAATGAAAGTCATTATACCACTTTTTTCTTCATCCTGAAAGTGTCAATCTTATATAAAAATAACTTTCGGATAAAAGATTGTCCGGTTTAAACAAACATCATGTCTCTTCGTCTTTTATCGCCTAAAAAGAGAGCGTGAGAACGTTTGGCGAGAAAGGAGTTAAAACCAATCATTCATATTCACTTTGTTATTCATCCAAGATGATTAGAAATTAACTCAGCAATAAACAGTGTTTTGCATGCTTTAACGCACTGTCAGTCATACTAATTATTAGAAAAAATTATTCTTGTCGGGCTATCCGAGTTGTGATCCTATCAATGAAAAGAACTACGCCGAACTAAGCCTGCAAACTCAGCCATCGTTTTTCGTTCCGCCTGCTGCGTCTTCAGATCAGATAAGCCGTGTTGTTGATACGAATCTGATCTGCAGCTTACAAGTTTTCATTAGAGGTTGCTTCGTCAATCGGTTAGCGGACTGAGAATCGCTACTTGGTTATCTGCCTACTTGTTATTCGTATTCGCTATCATATCGACTAGAATTTTCAAGGTCCAAGTCATTATTAGTTTAATATGCAAACGACAAAAATGATTCTCTTTCTAAATCGCATTTGATGACTTCCATAGAGAATGTGTATTTTTTAATTTCTGGAAATAATGCTAACCATTCAAGTTTTACAAAAGTCATTATGCTGGTACAATTGCTGCCCATTTTATACATAACCAACCGGATAAAGTAATACAAAAGTCATGCAAAGCTAACTTATTTTTCCAAACTTTTCCTATTATTTAAATGGGTACACTAGCATTTCAAAAAAAAAAAAAAAAAAAAAAAAAAAAAGATTATGAGAAAAATTGACAGAAGCAATAGCATTAAAAATTTAGCGTTATTTTTTATAAAGAAATATCTATCCAGATTCGTAATTTATGTGCAATTTTCTGTAGTCTCCGAATCGAAAGAAATTATTAAAATGATTTGTTAAGATTATTAAATTTATCATTTTATTTGAAAAGCTAAAATGCTTAATTCTACTGATTTCTTATTACCAAACACACAAACAAAAAAAGGAGGGAGTATGCATTTAAACGCATTTTTCCATTTTTAAAGAAAGGTTAAAATCAATTCATTCAATAATTGAAATAAATGTGATTGCACTAACTGTCAGTTGCATTACATCTTTTAACGATTATTTTAAAAATATTTTTAATTTATTGGATTAAATCAAAATGAATCAAGAGAAGAAAAAAAACTTTTTTTAACAGCGTTATGGCTATTGTTGCATTGAATATTACTTGTAATGCAGTTGCTATCTATTGATTTGTTCTTGCAGAACAGATTGAATTTAAACTTTAATTTTAAGCCTAATTAACCTAATTTTAAGCACACATAGAAAAGAAGAGCCATGGGTATGTATTTCAAATATGCGAGAATAACAGCAAGTATCTACATCGCTATAGTGAATGTTTCCAATCTTTGAATGCAATAAATATGATTAAACATTCTATATAAATTTATACTAGCAAACGTCTTGTTGAAAGCATAATCTCCCAGGAACTTTAATTGATAAAATAGGACACAGTATTGTTGATGTTTGAAAATTGAAATTTTATAAAGTTTTGAAACAAGGGAAAATGAAACTATTAAGTAAATTAAAATAACTTTGTTTTTAGAAATCATTAAAATTTTGCCATTAAGACAAGCAAATTCACTGGAATTTCATTTAGCAAGAAACCCCGATTCACTAGAAATCATTGCTTTCAAAATTGGTCTGCACTTTCACCAACGGTTTTCTGAAACTACTGGAAGCAATAAAAACCAAATAACTACATGGCATTCCCAGCAAGAGCCTTCCTACTTGGACAAGATAAAAAGCCCGCCGGAATCGAAAGAAGAACCATAAAAATCCGTCTGCATCGCGTATATTGTCACGCGGATGCACCCGTCAATCGTCCATCACACAAGAGAGTAAATGCTCACTGCTGCAGAGAAAGCATTAAGAAATTGCTCCAGCCACCCTTGAAGAAAATTGCGCCATCATGTTCAGCCTGGAATGCTGCGGAAGATTCGAAAGTTCCACGAAGAATGGAATTCGGTGAGGTTGGAGTTGCGGATTGGAACTAATTTTCTCCGAAATCTTTTTTCCCCTATTAATAGAGTCTGAGCTTTAAATCAGGGAAGGAACCCCCCTGCGAGAGTTTTAATGGTCATCAGTGCAGAATTCAAGGTCAATGCCGAATTTCATTGTAAAGAATATTTTTAGATGTAGGTGACCTCATAAAATGTGCTTTATTAATGATTAACAAGTATTAATAATTTAGCAATAAAAAATATAAGAAAAATTCTTGAATATGACGAATGACTTTCTAGTATTGTTCTAAAAAATATGACACACACACTTTGTCGATAATGTTTAGTTTAGTGGTGGAGAGGAGATGTGATGTAGACACATGTTAGAAGTAGCAGGAATTACATCTAGTGTGTGGAGTTGAAAGTGTTTTTATTTGTTATGATTTTAAAAGAAATAATCAAAAAAAGATTTTTTTTAATCAATATTTTTTTGAAAAAGCCATGATGTGAGACCATCGCAGTTTACCGAGGTGGAAAGCAAAAAGAAGGAACAGTGTGAGAGAGTAATATTGAACTTATATAGTTTCAGAAAGGAATCTGAGCATCTGCACATATTTTGATTAGGCACTGTTAACGAGTCACTATGCGATTAAACCTGAATCAGAAATGGAACTGAAGCCAAAGTTCATTTAATTAATAAAATGATAATTTTTAAACCAAGATAAATAGAAATAAATACAAACACGATAAAAGAATTAAAAATATTAACATTTTATTAACAACTCATCTTTAAAATATTTGAAAAAATTCAATTTTTTAGTTGTGCAGCTTTCCCGCCTTTTCAGGATTTAATAGCTGTACCTTCAACTGTCTCAAAAGGTTATCCCTTTATATTTATTGGCAAAGAATCGCCGCGTTTCTTTCTTATAACCATAGTTCAGATTATGGATGACTTATCAAAAATCAATACTTTTAATTTCTAAAAGATTATTTGAAATCATGGCTCACATTTTAATGCAGATAGAAAAACGAATCATGCCTATTTACTAACACAAAATCATAAAAAAAAAGGGAATGCGAAAATGAATGCGGAACCAAAATTATTATTACAGTTGCTTTGATTAATTACGACTCGAGAAAATAAATGATTTGCTTCATTCATAAGTCCTTAAGACATTGATAAAAATTAAATTTATTAAATATATTATGTCCATGCTTTTTACCCTTAAATAAAATAATAATGTAAAATTAAATTTTAATAAATTGTCATATAAAACTGGGAAATTCTATTAGAAATATAATACTGCAAAGATCTGTACCTTTTTTTTTAATGCGTAGTTAGTTATTCAGTTTCTTTTTAATTATTAATTTTGAAATTTCAGTATAATTATTATCGTGCTTTTCTGAAAGTTTTTATTCATAGATTTAATCAACTTTCATTTTTCAACATTTTTAAAAATTAAAAGAATTAAATTAAAAAGTTAATTGATTTATGTTAATAAAAAAATATGCTGAACTTAAAAACGAAATCTTTCCATGAAAATTTCTGAATATATTTCAAAACTCTTTAAAAATATAACTGATGATCCATTAATTAATTAAATTGATTAGTAACGTATCGAGTAAAAAATTATTTTTTAAGCGTATGTATTAACAATGAAAATCTGTAAACAGCAACTTTACGCTAAAATAAAAGAACACCCCCCTTTCCCCAAACAAAGACATTTTAAATCATTGTATTTGTGTCGACAAAAAGAAAGGAAAAAGCAGGAGAGAGGGGCAGAAAGCGCAGCAAAACTAAACATTTCGCCATCGCTGATGAGTGGCATTCCGGGGGGAGGGGCAGGTTGACAATGGGATCTTTGGAGCTTTAAAACGATCCTCTAAATACGTAACCCACTACTGCTCTTCCGTGAAAAATAATCGTCTTGAGCATCAACAGGTAGGGGGACGCGGGCGCTGGATTGTGAAACTGTAAAGATCCGAGGAATACAACTTTTTTTCGTTTGTCGTTCTTGCCTTCAAGCATTAATGAATTACGATGAAGGGTTTTTTGTTTGTTTGTTTGTTCTTCTTGATGTTGTAGAAGTTCCATTTTAAACTTCCGTTCGAATGCTCTACATATGATACAGGATATCCAATTTATAAATAAAAATCAGAATAAATGAAATAAGGCGATAACAATTTCATATCTGTTTTTGCTTGAAATTATATAGGTAAGTATGATATGCAGTATGTAGAAAATAAGTTTTAAAATATTAGGTGATATTAAGTTCATATGGAACGGTAAATCTTGTTGTTTATCGCATCATTGTAAAGTTTTCAAAAAGTTTGTTTTCAGGAATTAAAAAAAAAAAAATCTCCTCTTCTCTTTTGAAGATTCAAAAATTTTTAAAAATCATCAGTATGATTTATCTAGCCAGCAATATAATTTTTAAGTGAGTTATGAGTCTCTATATTGATATATTCTGATTATTTGATTTACAATTTAAAAATAACGAGTTTTATAAATTTTATAGTATGAAAAGATATTATTGCTTAAACATAATTTCATAATAACATGAAATACAGTTAACTCCCTCCCAGGAGCCTGAATGAAGGCGATTCTTCGAATTTATATGGACATTAGAATATTAAATTCTAGAAATATGGTGATAAACAAAACATCATAGCAACTACATTTAAATATTTTAAAAATCAATCTAACCACTAAAGTGAATCAATGACTAATCATCTGCACCATAAAAAATCCTTAAATTAGCTTCTAAAATTCATTTCATTCTCGACTAAATGCATGAAGGAAGAAATATTTTATTGGTACCAAATATGCATATAAATAGGAAAGTGAAAATTTATAATGCATAGAAAGAATAATAAAAGAATTTCCTTTCTTATAAAACTGAAAGGAAATATTTCAAAGTAAGAATGTTTTTTTTATAAATATATTGCGAAAATATTAGCTGACTTCTCCCTTCTGATCATTATTATTTATTTTTCGATCCTGCTCTTGTTCTTTCCATTGACTTTCAATTTTCACAAACATTTGCGTTCGAGACATCTTTAACTAAGTTCCGGTCTCTTCCATTGCTCAACATGACATTGTTTCTTAGTTCAGTTAGTTTAGGTATATTAAGGAATATTGATGGAAGCATTTGCTATGAATTTCAAAACAAGAATGCTTTTTCGGCATGTAGTGAAAGTATTAGCTGACTTTCACCTCCCCGATTACAGTGCTTATTTTTTTGCCACCCTCCACCTGCTTCCCGGGACTATTTTGTCAACTTCTGAACATTTTAAAATATTGCCACCGAAAACATCCTGAGATAGATTTCTTCCCTTTTCTTCACATTGCTCAATATGGTAATCTGATTCAATTAAATTAGTTAATAAATATTGAAGAATATTAATGGAAACATTTACCATTAAAAGTACATCGATGGGCTAAAAGATACTGATGATTGTTAACCTAAAAGAAAAATATAGCAATGCATTGCCGCATAAATTATTCAATACGATACTCTGTCACAATCCTATATAATGCTGATGCTGTCACAAGCCTATTAATGGGTGGAAGGTTCATTATGTACGTGAGCGTAAGAATCAAATATGACTATGCTGTGACAAATACATGAAAAAAATTATGCGTTCGATTGTGGGACATAGCCAACAGGAAAGATTTTTAACATTTAAACTTTTACTCAAAGGCAGTTTAGATATTTTAAGATCTTATGTAGTGAACATTATGAAAACCCTCATTAAATAAGTAGATCAAATTTATCTTATATTCAATACATTTTAAACTTAAAATAAGATTATGATAAACTAATAACAACTAAATAAGCATATTAAACAGATAAGCACTTGAACAATAAATTGTATTTAAATAAAAGAACTAATATTTTACTATTTATTTTGTAACTTATATTTTTTTTAAAAATCGAGTTGACCATGGTTCTCATCAGTCTACGACTTTAGGCAGCTGTCTAGTATAAAATTTGCCGCCGCATGTACTATAGCTTCAAATGATTTTTTTAAATTATTTAATATATATGGCATATTTTATTTCATAGATTTTTTTTTCTTCCAATTCTTCAGATAGATGGATCGTGGAGTCGTCTTACACACTGAGGATGCGTGTGAGGCAGTTTCAAGTTTCTTCGCAGACCTTAACCCAGATATGAGGAGCAAGAAATGCATGTAGTAACCGGCAACCGAGGCGTAACCGTTTAATCAGACACGCACAACGCTGGAAGACAGCCAAAAAGCACTTCTCAACAATAGCCTGCGATCTATTGGTCATGCATTCTAGTGTGAGAAGAAGAAGGCAAAATACAAAAAGAAAAAAGAAACTAATAATTCCATGTGTACAAGATTTGTGGGATGAATACAAAAGCCAGTTTCAAAATGGCGTTGTTATTTGGGTCAGACAATAACTAATGAACAGAAAAACAGAGATGATTGATTTTCATTAGGGATTGTACCGTGTTCGGAAGAATGCGTTGTTCGAAAGCAGGAGATTAAGATATGCTCGTGGTTTCATGAATGAAGTGCCTTCAAAATCAAAATAAATGATGAGTTAGTTCATGGAAAAAGACTAGACATGTTGCAACTATTGCAATGTTTTAGAAAACCCGTGCGCGTAATATCGGAATAAATTATGATTTTGCTCTTGAGAAAAAGGAAAGGCGAAGTGAGGGTAGATGGTGGCTAGGTATGGATATGACTTTTTTTTATTTTTTGACACTAATGAAGTGTAAATAGGGCCCAGGGTATCGTGGTACAAGTAATTGATTTTAATACCTGTTCACTTGCTAAACATAGTTTATAAACTGACATTAAAGCCTTAACATTTTGTTTACATGGCACCAATGATAAAACAACATGATGCCATGATGATAAAACAACAATGTGCCAAAACAATTACATATCTTCCTCCTTTTTTCCTTATTCTGATATTGCTACATATTAAGAAGGGGGCGATTGAAATTGCAGTAGTTATTATAATGTTCTAGTGAAACAGAATAGAATATAACAATAAGTGTTAATTTCACTCATGGAAAAAGATTTAGGCATATTGCTATGTTGTAACTATTGTAATATTTTAGTAAAACAATATATAAATATAGTATAATTTTAGTGAAATTAATAGCATTACTTCTTATTTATACATAATTATTCAGGATGAAAAAAAAGGAAAACAAAAACAGCAGCTAACTTTTCGTGGTCCAAAAAAAATTTTTTTTTTAATTCTTCAATAATAAATGTCATTAAGCACCTGTTTTTGCTGATACACTGGTAACACGAGTTAAGATTTTATAATTAATTTTTATCAGTATCAATAGTGACTTTATCCAACAAAGAATATCCAGTATTAACTGAATAGAGTTTCATATTACTATATAATTAAAATAAAAACTTTGAAGTAATTAAATAATTTTAAAATGGAATTCGAAAATGGAAAACAATTCAATAAAAATAAGTGAGATTATATAAATTGTATGGATTACATTCTTGTAAAGATTGTATAATTTATCGTTCAAAGCCAATATAAATACTGAAACCTAACCATTTTATGGATTTATTAATTTAAATAAAATGGCTTTGAAAACTAAATTGAAATCATATTCCCTCAGATTTTAGAAGAACTAAACGAATAAACTTGCATTTCTCAAGGGAAGCTGGCAAACTGTGAAGCACTAAGAGTTAATATGAAATATTAAAAACAGAGAATACAAAAGGCTTCCAACCAGTAATCACCAGTAACTAACTATTATTAAGTGAGACAGTTTTGAGAGTAAGCTAAACAAAAAATTCATTCAGTTATACTAATAGCAAGCAAACATTTTCTCAATTAAATCAGACATTAGGACACAGTATTAGTGATCATAAAATAATTGCCTTCTAAAAAAAAGGATTGCACGGTATTCTGTCGACAGATTATCAAATCACACGCAAATTTCAACAAGTATTCTCACATCTACAAAATATTTAATATTCTATATCACTGACGCCGCAATCGCAACAGACTAATTTATAAATCTGCTCCAACAATTACCATCACGCTTCATGCCGTGCAACGCAAAAGCGATTGCATTCACAGAAATGCTAATAAACTAACACCAGCGTCATACTAACTA
This sequence comes from Argiope trifasciata, assembly GCA_026543055.1. Lineage (NCBI taxonomy): Eukaryota > Metazoa > Arthropoda > Arachnida > Araneae > Araneidae > Argiope > Argiope trifasciata. The sequence continues at coordinate 860,635 of JAPMOQ010042318.1, read as the reverse complement.
TCTCCCATCGGAAGAAACAGTGTCAACAATACCATTCCATAAAAACCTGATGCCCTTCTGACACGATATCTAAAAAAGTCTCCCACGTTATTATCGAAGCATTTGCCGAGACAATGTAACGTTTGTGAGCGGATCTCCTCTGTAGTGTCCGTTAGAGGTTTAGGTGCTTCTTTATCATTGAGAACCATCTCTGACAATGATTCTTTTCGGAGTCTCCTCGCGCGACACGAAAGGCAGGCATGCATGATGTTCTGTCGCACGCTACCGAGCATGTAAAGGTCCTCGTTGGTTGCGCTTTTGTTCAACCCCATTGAACTCTCAACTCATTAGCTCGCTTTATTGTTATCTTCTGAAAGCATGCAAAGTCAGTTTTATACTGTTTGTTTATTATTTGCTTTGATGAAAGTTATTATAATTAGTTTTTTCCACTATCAGGCATGGTAGCATATTGTTATTTCGTTAATATACTACCATCATTAATTTGTATACAGTGAGAGTTTTAATTTGTTCTGCGTTGATCTTCAAGATGAATTCAAATAGGATTTGCATAAATGAATAGACAACTATCAATTCACATATTTTTGAAGGCACAATTGTGAAGTGGAGGGAGAATAATAATGAAGTTAAGCCAGGTCTTCGCCGTTCTCTATTCTTAAATTGTCCCATTAAATTTCATGTTTGTTTTGATGAATTACTAGCGTTCGAAAAATCTGTTAAATGCAACATATTATTATATTACTACTTTCTCGTATATGTAGTATACTTAAAGAATAGTAACCCCATAAAAATTCGCATCTAAGATTTTCCGACAGGAAAATGTCCGTCTGTTTATGAAAAAGATAACTCAAATCAATTTGAGCTAGAAAGTAGGAATTAGGTACGCTGTACATCAAATCTGTAGATTTCCATCAAATTTTGAAAAAAAAAAAAATCTATTCAAAGGAAGTCTGTCAGTATGACTTCTCAAATATAGGTTTACTCTAATAACTACAAAACGAAGAGAACTAAATAGATAAAATGTGATACACAGATTTAACATCTATAGTGGAGACGCCTGTCAAAGTTCGAACCAAAACCTGTCTATACTTTAAGAAATATGTAAACACGATAATTCAAAAAGTATAATGGCTTAAATATATCAAATTAAATGTAGTGACCAGAGCAATTTCGTGTCAAATCTCTGTTTCAATCGATTGAGAAAAGCTTTAGACACGCTTAAGCCCAAATTCAATTTTTCGCATATTATGAACCGAATGCCAGAGATTAATCGCACCCCCCCTCCCAAAAAAAAACTAACCGAGGATGACATTATAGTTTTGGTAAAAATGTTAAATTCACGCCATAAGTTAAATATTTTGTAACCATTAAAAGTCAAAATCATGCAAAGCGTTTTTTTTTTGTATGACAAGTTTCTTAGAGAATATATGAGAACATTTTGGGGAGGCTACTACCACTAGTTTTCACTAATTATTTAGGGGAAAAAAACTGGGGGCGTGGAAGTAAAATGATTCTGCTGAGATACAACATTTTTATTAATAACTAGCCGCCTTTGGCGACCAGCTGGTTCGCCATGAGTAAAGCGTTCTAAAATTTTCAATTAAATCACATATTCATTAGCCTTGAAGTAATTCCGGGCATTGATTGATCTGAAATTAGTATTTTCTTTACGATGATGGACGGAAAGTTCTAAAAGTACACCTTTTCCTAGTAATATTCTTTAATTTTATAAATCAGTCAGTTTTAACCATCGGTTATGCTTCCAAAATATTAAAAAAAATTTCGATGATGTTGCCAAAATATTGAATATGTTTTTTTAAAGAAAGCGAGAAAGGGGAAAAAAGTATTAAATTAATGATACAGATATTGCAAACGATTACATAAATATGCCATTAAGTCGGGATTTCAATGCATATCCTGTCAAAATTCAATTAAGTTTACCGTAAATAAAGATTTATTGAGTTAATGGTATAGATATTGCAAACGATTGTAGAAACCTTTGCTTTGCATTTATTTTTCAAAGAAAATATCACATTTTATATTTATTTTATCCCGTCACGTGCTGAAAGTTGCATTTCTGTAGATTTATTTTGCGATGATATTTTTTTTATTTGAACTTCCGGCATTCTTTTATTTTATCCAGTCACGTGATAAAAACATGGTTAAAATATTTCTTTAAAAATTCATTAAAAATAGAAGTTTACATTATAAATTAAAAAAACTGATACCATTAGAAAGCTAATTTTTTTATCTTTAAATTGATATAAAAATCATGTTTGTGCAATAATATTTTCGGAAGTTATAGCGGAAAAACGTCGAAATTTCGCTTTAAATTTTAATTAATTCAAATTCTAATTAAAAATTCGAAAAAAGGGCTCCGAGGTGCACATTCCGGACCTCCAAGGTATACATGTACCAAATTTGGTAGCTGTAGGTCCAACGGTCTGGCCTGTAGAGCGCCAACACACACACACACACACACACGCACACACACACATTGAGCTTTATTATAAGTATAGAATAGATATGGATATAGATATAGATTATATAAAGAGAAATCCTTTACACTTGCATTCAAATAAGCTGTACAGTCAGTCATATGATAACAACTGGTAGATATTATCACTGACTGCTTTTTAATTAGGCAAGTATTATTTTTGGTCTGGCTACGTTAAATTTAGGTATACTTATTACGTTATTAAGGGTATTGAATTATGCATGAAAGTATGTGTAAAAAATTTCTGAGAGCAAACTGACTACTACGCTAATAGAATATGAGGACAGAAAACCTTTTGCTCATTTTATTACATGGTTTATAAGCACATTATTAATAATAGGAGATCAGTTTCATGATCCAACACTCCCTTTTGCTACAACCAGTGGAATATCAACAAAAACTAGGGTTTCAGCCAATAAAAAAAATAATAAAAATCATTAATTTCATTGAAATGAATGAATTCTTAACATGATATAAGAAAAGGCACAGAAATAATAATTCAGCAAACTAAATACTATGTAACAACGTTGTAACTGAGGTTCAATAATGATGCACCTTTTATTTTATTTAATATTTTGGAATTCATATCATTATAAATCAATTTCCTATTTTCATTTTTTTGGTAACAAATTAAGATTTTTCGCCTTCCATTCTACATTCTTATTTCCAAAGTAAACAAGAAGATAAATATATAAAATTTCGAAACTGACATTTGTAATCTTATTAAAATTGCAAATGAAATGACTTGAATGCATATTACAATTCGAAAACACCAAATCACCATCTGACATCACTGAAAATAACATCCTCTGTTCCAAGAGACAACACTAAAATTAGCCACTTCATTCGCTTTCATGCAACATAGCTTCTTAATTTGTTACTTGCTACTGTTCATTTCAGAGAGGAGAGGGGTGCACGAAGGCAGATAACATTTCAAAAAAAAAAGTGTAATCCTTTCCCAATAAAAAACAAATAAACTTCTTAATTCAGGGATGCAAGCAATGAGACAAGAAACGCCTAGAATCTCTGTTAAGGCGGGAATATCTAATTACGAAGAGCCTGAGGCCCAGTCAGGCAAAAGGCCGAAAAACCAGCATCTTGAATATTAATGATGTACCGTAAGGAAAGGTAATTTAGTAAAGTACAGTGCAGAGACTGTCCAAAGCAACCCCAAGTTTCACCTTAACTACTTTCTGGATTGGAATTGGAAAGGTGCAGGACCATTGTATATTAGTGGTCTCTCCACAAGTAACCTCTCCACTCTACAACGCCCAGGGATAAAACAAAAATGCCTCTGAAACTACTTTTTCTCCTGCCTTTATTTGTCTCTTTTTTATCCCATTCGTATTACAAGTTATTTAATTAACTATTTGCATTCGCGTGATAAGGTATTCTAAAGAGATTATTTCGGTTTAAATGAATGCAGAATTTATATTAGTCTTCTTCAGAGAAACAAAAGGTCTTTGTCCGATGTGTCTAAAAAACATCGAAATTCTATGCTGGCCAGTCTGAACTTTTATCTTCACACGGAAGTCGAAAAGAAATCCAGGGTTTTTATAGACTACCAAAACAGATTGCTGGAAAAAAAAAAAAGAAATAAAGCTATGCCCAACAGAAAACTGGTTTTTAAACTTCATCGGCTTTTCAATATCCGAACTCAAACGACTTCATTAAGCCGTTTGTTTTTAATAACAGCTTTGATATGCAAATTTTTGACCTTTCATGACTACTAAGTGTCAGGATATCAGGATAGACATTTTTCATTTAATTTAAACAAAAGATTTTCTTAAAAAAACAAGTCGCACTAAATCAGAAGCTCCTTTCATCAGTTTTTCTCAATTATTAAAGAAGCAAATAATTGCAAACGGTGAGATTATTTCATGAATCGAAGTACAATCTGTCTATCTCACCTAACTTACAAGGAATCAGAGAATTTTCACATCAACTTCGGCTTCGGCTTAATTTTCCGATATCTAATATATATAAATAAATTTTTGTTTGTTCGTATTTTATACGCAGCAATGGCATTCATTTGACTGCGATAAAAAATTTGCCAACTTTTCACATGGCCAGTTGTACTTTCGATGCTCACGAGATAAACAGAAACGAAATTAATTTGTGTTTGCAGAAGACGGGGGCGGGGACTTTATCTAATCTAAAGTATACTTAAATAATATAATAAAAAAATTTTAATAAATATTTTTTATTCTTCTCCGTTATATATAATTCAATTTCAGTGAATATGTATACAGTCGACAAGAAAATAAATATCATTCTTAATTAAACAAGATAGGTGTTTCAAATTTCATATAATATTTCCAAAATCATTTCGACTGCGACAGCAACGGTCACTGTTGTAATGACCAGTTAGTAATAAAAATTAAAATTATCTTCGTTCATATTATTCGTACAAATCTATGAAACTATATATTTTTCTTTGTGGATATCATCTATCGCTGAAAGTATCTCATTTACTTCTCTTTTCTTTCCCGGTGAAATTTTATAATTGAGAACATGGTCAATTTTTTAACCCAAGATGGAGGAATGATTATTTTTATGTCTTAAAACAGAGGAGTCTAGGGTATAAGACATTTCAGAAACCACTATCTAAATGAATATCATGATTAAATCATCAATGTCTCAAGAAAAATTTCGAGGGTAAAATCAAATGATTTAGTAACTCAGTTGACTTGCTTTGATAAAAATAATCTGTTGAAGCTTCAATCTTAGATGTTGGATCGACACGATAAAGACGACTTCTGTTTCAATACAGAAGGATCAGTTAGGAATTCAAAAGATACAAGGATCATGTAGGGAAAAACTCGATTAACCACAGATAACGACGTAATTCTTTCTCATCTGACATGCCAGACCCGATAGAAAGTTATCTCGCGCTATTCTTGCCCCATGCTGTGGTTCCTTCCCAATAATTATGCCTTCACTCCGAGTCCACTTTAAAGGGTCCATTAAGGTAGACACATCCGGCGAGGGCCGTAGGGAAGACACAAGACAGATATTAACGGGATTTCGACGTAATTACGTTGTTTTGGGTGGTGTCACAAGTCCAGAGATGCGAAGAGCCTTGGATAATCATTACTGCCACCAGAACAGGTATCAGTTTCTGTTGCGCAAGTTTGATCGCACTTGAATTGCCTCAGTTATTCGTTTTTCAATGAGGATCAACTGGTTTTGCTGAAATGATATGCGACAGGTTTTCCTTAAAAAATACTTTTGTTAATTGCACAGTGTTTCGAATTTTCATTCCATATTTGTTGGATCAGGTCCCAAGGAAACGAATGGTGGATGGCCTATTCAATGAGATTCAATTCAGCAATTGAGCAACTACTTATTAAAGATTTTTTTTAAATTAATTAAATATTTCTTTTAGCAAAATGAATATACATTTAGGTGGGTGGTAAGGTATTTTTAAATATAAACATTCAATGCAAGGTTAATTGGCTAGAAAGCAGTTTCAATTTAAAAAAAACATATGAGATTCTATAATGATAATTGAGTTCCACCCCGATTACTATCAGCTAATAGTAAAACCGAAATGAACAAAAACATAAGTACCACTCACATTCGTCACTGTTTAGAGATTACGAGTGGTATGTTTACTTAAGTTAAACATTCGACACTGGTATGTTTATGCAGCATTTTGATTGCATATTTATTTGACATTTCAAACAGTTTTTGATTGATCATTTTGTTCAAGCATTTTAATGAAATCGTAGTTCTCTCTCGTTTTTCTTTAGTTTCTCCTAATATTAAAATAATTTCTGTTCGCTTCTGTAAACAAAAATTTTGCTAACTATGTTAGAGAAGAATCGATTAATTTTTATCCAATACAATGTAAACATAAATACGATATATTCTTTAAAAAGAAAACAGCACTTAAACAAAAATAAAACGGACTTATCTAAAAATTGAAAGATATGAAGACTGAAAAGTCGGTCATTTTTTAAGGTATCAGTTATTTTTTAACGTTATTTTCAAACAAACATAAATTAATGAAAAAGTCAGCAGTATCTTAAGCACAAAAGTAAAACAAAAGTGCAAAGATATCAAAGATTTATAAAATTTAATTTTTTAAAAAAAGAAAAAAATGTCAAATTAGAAACTTTTGCAAGGAATTTCGGTTTAAGCAATTAGTTCACACACAAAGAAAAATTATAATTCCATCACATTTCCGAAAATCAGATAGGGTAAATTGGAGGAAGAAAATAATGTTTCTCTTTGCCGGCTTTGAAATCATCTGTTGAAATGCTGATGTAGATGTTTTAGGTATAATGGCAACTTCCATTACATTTTGAAATGATATATATAGCAATTAAAAATGTAATCATGGTTACGTCATTTTAAAATAATATACATGCACCATTTAGAAACTTGAGAATTCCAGAGGGGTGAGGTGGGGGGGGGGCGGATATTCTGATATCTATTCCAAGGGCTATAATGTTATGAACAACTAAGGCACGTAAAACTGAATTTGACCTCATCAAAAATTCAGATCAATTCTAGAATCTCCGACACTTAACAAGACTGACTACCCCTGATCCCCTCCTAACAAGACATGCCTTCAGGCCAAAGTGTCACAAGACACGGGACATGACATCGGATCGCATGCGACGTCACTACTAATTTTCTCTCCCCGTCACCAGACCCCACTACCACCTCAAGTCATTAAAAAAAAATTCCACTACGAACTAGTAATTTTGACCTTCATAAATAACGCAGAAGATCCAACACGGTTTTTTATCTCCTATTTTTTTACTTTTTTTAATTATTGCTCTTTCTTATCTTCCAGAAATTCCAATTTGGCAATTCCTTGAATTGACACGGGGCTTCTTGCATACAAGGAAGTCTAGACCAAGCCGTAGCGACACATTATTGACAAATGGCGTACCAAAATCACCACGAGATCGGCATTGGACACTTTTAATGAAAAGTGACAGATTGAGCAAATGAATATTGGGGCCTGTCTTGACAAAGATAACCTGATGTCGTGTTATCCAGACTCCATCCAGTAAAAAACTGGCGATGAATTCGATTAATAGAAATCAAGGATATTAACTTGTAGATTAGGCGATATCAGAATGGCTCTATTAAAAACTATTTTTGAATTGATTTTGATATCAATTTTCGAATGGTGTTACTGATTAATTGCACTTTAACAAGGTGTCTTTTCAAAATATACGGAACATTAAGACAGAATTTACTTAACTTTTTTCCCAATTGACGACCTCTATTTCTCGTGGAATAAAATTTAGCGATCATTTTTTTAAGACAAATGTTCCTATCCACAAGTTCATGAAAATAAGAAAACGAAGCATTATTTAATGACAATTACAAGAAAATAAAAATTGCTATTTAGCAAACTGTTTTTTATTTAATTTTAACCCTTTCAAAACCAGTTTTTTTTCTTTTCCAAAATTAAGATAATTTAAAGTTTCAATGAATCAAATAAAATATGAATATTTATATCCTGCTAAAACAAAAACAAAAATCAACTACAGGTGCAATTTTGGAATAAAGGCACATGCGTTTCAAGAAGTCTTTTTTAGTAGGCATATGCGCCCTATTGGGACTGACCATATAAAATACAGTGGACACGAAAAAAAATTGCACTAACATATGAATGTAATGACAGAAAACCATTATTACTTCAATAAATCCCTCACATCCCTTTGGTGATCTAAAAGTAACAGCAAGACATTTATATCTCTGAGGGGCCCAAAGAGTTAAGCTAGTAGGATTTTATTAATTGTATTTACCGGCAACGAATCTGAAATATTATACCACTCGGAGTTCCAACTTGAAATTTAAGAAACCGTACAAGATAGTCTCAAGCAACATAATGGACATATTTACATTGTTTTCTATGAAGAATTTAGTTGCCAATCTGATAACGCATTACCGAGTGATAACGAAATTTCGCTATTTTCTTCACTATTGCAATTTTAGTTAATTGTAATTTACTATCATTGAATCTGATAAAGAAGCCCGTTTGAAAAACAAATTGCAAAATCTTGGTTTTTAAATCGATATATTAGGCAGTATTAATGATGATATAAATAGCGTCTTCACTTACATCAATTCATAGAAATTATTTTTATAAACTACCGCTAACAGTTAACACATTTTGTAAATATGTTTCTTCAAAACAATCTGCAATCAAATAACACAAGAGATTAAAAATTGAAGGGGGGATGTAGCAAGATAAACTGTAAATATAGAGACCAGGATGACTAGTTCTGAGAATTCTTGAAATATATAATTATAGAAAATAAACTGTAACAGCAAAGCAGTTAGTATTTAACTAACGTCCAAATAGCTTAGAGTTAAATTGACAAATGAGATTTTCTTGAGAGTTTTAGTAATTGTTTGAGAGAATTTGGAATAGTGGGTAACTGCAATGAAATCATTTATTTCATGCGCTAATATACTTCGAATCAAATGCAGATTTCGCCCTCACTCTTCCAGGATTCTATCACTTATCTCGAAGTTATAAAAATGAACAAATATTATGCGAACTAACCCAGTTTTTTTTCTACGCATTATAAAGCGTATTATCAATACTATAATCATACCACCAATATTTTTCCTGACAACATGTCCCACCCAGGTAATACTGCCTATAGCTCAATATAACATAATCTTAAATAATATTGAGATTATTGTACAATATATGTGTGCTACTAGGGCAATAATAAAAAGAAATTTTTATTCTATAATATCATTATTAATTCTAAGAATGACATATTGTATGTGAAAAAATAATTTATAGAAAGGGAAAAAGAATCGGGAACATAATTGAAGAAGGTGAAAAGGGTTGTTGCTGAACATTAACTTAAGGGAAGATTACTTAATTGCATTTAGGACAAAACAAACTGAACCAGACGGTAAATTTCCTTCGTATATCCTTCTCAAATTCTGAAATGGAAATAATAATAATAGTTTTAGCTTTTTAAATCTCGTATCTAGGAGCATAATTCAAGGCCATCGTCATAGTAACGATATGGAAATTGCTCTTCCCGGCCAGGCGCAACAAACTTGAAAGGACAAAACAGTCTAATAGCCCCAATGAGGGCCCCCTTTTCGTGTACTCGACTCACGACCGCTGCACAAATGCAAAGGGGGTGAAGACGGGAGGGATGAAGGGGGTGCAGAGTGGCTTCCAATCTTCTTTCAGAATTTAACAAAAGTAATAAAAAATATCTCAGATTACAGGATGACATTGAATGTAAAGGTCACAACCAGCACGCTCTGATGGAACTTTTAGATCCCCGGGCAATTTTTTTCAATATTTTGAAATAAAAAATAAAAGAAAAAGGCTTTCTTCTTTCTCCCAACACCTTCGCAAAAATAATTCCTCCTATGCACAGATTTTTTTTTTTTGGCAAAAATATTACTCGTAAGGTGTATTTAAACTGTTCCATCTATCTCAGGCATAGTCACGTTCGCAACAGGTTGCCTTTTATCTTTCTTTATTTCTCGACTGGTCGTAATAATGGATTAGCTGGATCTTAAGTTTTGTATTTGATTTATATAGGAAGAAGGTAAAAATGAAAACCAGCATTTTCACAGATGATCAAAAGGTTTTCAAATTTCTACGAACAATCTCCCTTTTGAAATATTCAATGAAAAATAAGAGGAAAATATTTTTCACTACACTATTCTCTCGTAGTTTTTTAGCTTAAAAGCACTTATTTTAAGCTGGCAAGTTACTTATTTTTGCTCCAGTTGAAATATTCCTGTTTCCGTCCCCTCATAGAAAATGCATATACCTAATTTCTGCCAAAAGTACATTATTAAAATCTTGCGTACAATTTAATATTGTGAGCAAATTTTTAATCACTCGACATACACAGAAAAGCAATAATATATTTAATATTAGTAATCACAGGAATAATTAAAATATTTTGTTTGCATATTTTTTAAATATTTTTTATTTTAAATGCAAAACTTCATTTTATATGAAATGTTATAGTACTTGAAATCTTTCCTTATAAATTTGCAATTTTATTTTTAAAAATAAACTTTATAACTCTTTTTTAAAAGTATTTAAAAGAGTCGCCAAAAATATATAGAAATAAAAAGATAAATGCTGAAAAATAAAGTTAGAGTTGCTTAAATTCTTACCGTTGCCTAACAACGGAGTATTTATAATTCTAATTCAAAATCGTTTTCATCTATTCAATCATTTATTAAATTTTGAATAAGAAAATTTTAAAAAATTGAATCGCATGGAAAGGAGACTGGTATAATTAATAAAGTATTATTCTGAATTTTAAAATGGTATAAAACTTTTTTTTAATAATCTACTTTGAAGTTACTTCAAAAAATTAGTTAACATTCAGTTAATTTCTAATTAAATGAAAAGTTAATTAATTTTTGCATTTTGGAATGCTAACAATATTCTTTTTCTTGTTTTATGTAATAATTTTTATATATATTATTATGCACACACACAGCCACAATAACTTTTATTTATAAGAAAGGAAGAAATAATGGTGCGTAAAATTTATATTGGGATATTGCAAACAATTGGCGCCCCTTCTAAAAAATATTTTATTAGTATCTGTTTAAAAGAGACGCTGAATGTAAACTGAGTTAAGCAACTTGTTATTATGTGAAATGTACCAAAATAACATAATTAAGTTTATCTTGATTACAATTGCAGATTTTAGATTTAAAAAAATATGTATTAATATGTTTTTACATAGATAAATAGCGTACGTAGATTATTTCAATGATACACGAGTTTAAAATATTGGGGGGTGAAAAATTAATATGATTTTTTTCTAGTAATGTAATTAAAAATATGCCAAAGTAAAAAAAAATTATAAATTATAAAAATCACCAACATTTTTCTGTTTGTAGCTTTAATTTTGAAAATTTATAAATCCACGCAATGTGCATAAATGTATATGCTACATTTCGTTAAAAAAATGTATTTAAAATAATGTAAATTATTATCACTGAAACTCGAACATATTTTTGAAATAAATAATCAAATGTAGAACACAATTATTTGATATTGTAAGTTTCCTTTCTTTATTATTATTATTTTATTTCACTCCTCTCTCCTATTACTATTGAAAAATATTTTTTATATATATACAGTTAACTTAATGATGAGAATTAAAACGCAAATTTCAATAAAATTCTAAAGTAGGATTTTAATATATATATATATATATATATATATATATATATATATATAAACTTTTTCGATTAAAAAAATACTAAACAACATAAGCTGAAAAGATTTATTCATCAAGACTTTAATAGTTTTACGGCATATAAAGGTTAATGCATAATTCAAAATGCATTTGCAAAACCACCTTAATCTCTGAGTAAAATGGAACATAATAAGCGAAACGAAATAACCGAAACACCAGCACGTATACCGTAAGAATACGGCAACGTATTGCTAAACCTTAATATTCCTAACGCTAACATCGAATTGACACGCACTGCATTCGTCAATAGTTACCAAATGTATCGACATAGGAGGTCCCCAAAGAGCAGAGGCAACAGATGGCAAGCGAACAAAATCTGTCTTCGACTGGATATTAAGGAATAGATCTTCTTCCCTTCAGTTCAGTCGTAGAAGAATCGCCTGCCATAATTACAGGGGGTATGATAACAAAATGCAGTAGAGGCTTCCTTAAGTTGATAAATTGTCAAGATGAAAGCGAATGTGATGCTTATAATTACTCCTGGGCCAAGGAATAATTTTATTTGGGCTCTCGGTATGTAGGTTATTTTAGAAGCGATTAATTAGTGCATGCGGAATGGCAACGAAGTGTGAAGTTCAGAGCTGTTATAAATCAGTAGCTGAGATGTGATGTTTTTTACTTGCAAGTTTCTCATCAAACATACTGAAAACAGTAATTATTTTTCTATTACCGGTCGCCAGAAGTCTGATTTCAATTAAAGCTTAGCTATATTTTATCATCAGAAGACAACTCTTTTTTCATCTTATTTTCGTACAAAATGGAATGTCGACATTTTCTTTTATTCAAATCACAAAACATAAAATTCCAGAAATAATCACGGTGCCTAAAGAAACCAAAACGAAATAATAATGTTATTATCTGAAAGAGAATTTACGATTTAATCTATAATTTTTTTTATTAATGTTTTTCAAATATTTAACGCAAAGCAATGACACTTCAATTAGCAAGGATTTCCTAAATTATCTTGGGCTTATATTATTTCAAACCTATTACGTTTAATTTAATACTGGACTAAATCTGAAGATTCGAGTAACAATTGGTAGTCATTTCTTAATAAATTTAATAATTAGTTGAATAATATTTAATTCAAATCCATTAAAATGAAAAAATAACAATTTTCAAAATCTTTAGATGAATTTATTCAATAGGGCTGGGACAGTCTCTTCAGAATTACCAGCTAATAAATTTATCATGTATTAACAATTTAAAAATACACTTAACATTAATATTTAAGATAAAATGCATTATGCATCTTACACGAGACTTACTCTTAAAGGCTGGAATGAAGATTACCTCTTATTAAGTAATACAACATGTTTAAGGAAGTGTCCAACTTAGTAGTAAAGCCATTTAACAAATTGTTCCTCATTAAAATATTTCGAGTCTATATATTTGTAAATCAGATCTTTTAATTTAACATGCGTTTTACAAATGCATCCAACTGAATACTGTAAAAAGTCTTAAGAGGTTAAATTATAAATTTGGCAAAATATAAAAATAATTTACATCGCGATATTTGGTCACGTTCTATAAGGTCACTTAAAAATCTAATCATCATTTAAAAATTGTTTAATAATTATGTAAAATAGTAATTTTTTTTAAATAAAACTGGTTAATGCTTCATTTCTTTCATTACATTAAGTTACTTTGAAGTATTTTGATTTTAAGTATTTTGAGTATTTTGAAATTCTGAAAAATATTCTCTAAAATAAAAAGAAATTGCAATTTTCTAACATTTATCTACATTTTAGCAATCATAAACATGTAAAGAAAGAATTAAAAAAGAATGAAAGACAGTAACTTAAAAAAAAGTATGGCCATTTTTTAGAGTTATACCTTATTAATCATTTGCTTTGGGAACACCAAGTAGAACTTCCATTTACAATACAACAATCATTAATTATAATAAAACTCATTAATGTTGAGGTTTCTACATAAAAGCCACATTAACGCAACAATGAATAAAAATATTTTAAACAGATCGTCCAATCATAATAACAAACATCCTAAAAAAAGACAGAGAAAGATTGAGATACATAAACTATAAAATAAAAAAGCCATATTTCATTTTAGACTTGAACAGAGACAAAAAATATCCCATTAACGCAGTTTTCTCTCCGAATTACACAAAACTATATCCATTTAATTGTAGATGAAGATCTAAAAAGAAAATTTGAAAAATATTTTCGGCGAGTGTCCATTAACTTCGACCGCCGATTAAATCGGGCACGTTCGCGAATGTGCGCTAAAAGAGGAGCTAATTCAAACATCGACTGATCAAACGACTTGATAATGTGTGACAAATAGCTTGTCGCTGACAATTTGATAGGGAAGATATTCCAGGAAATCTCGTTTAAGGGCTTGGAATAAAATGATTACAAGCAAGAAGGTGTCGATCTATAGACGTAGCAGCTTCTTATAAAGACGGCGTTATTGCAGAAATATGTATGAAGATAATGATTACATGATAATTCAAAATTCAAGTTTTTCAGAAAATTGGTTTGGAAAATAACACTCGGCGTACAATCAAGAAAATGCACGACGTTTGGGGGAGGGGGATTCGCATTCGGAATTGTTAAAAAGGCTGATCTTGAAATGAACCTTATGTATAGAGATTGTCGGTAACTTATCATATTTGCCATTTTATAAAATAAATCATTCAAAAGATGAATATGGTAAATAAAGAGCAGTTTTGTTTTCTCTTTGGAAACTGGATGCTCGTTTTCTTTATATATATAATACTTTTGAGGCTGATTTCATTTTTATTATTTACTAAAAAGTTAATTTTTCAAGAAATTAACTAGACATCAAAACTTTTTTTAATGATAAAACAGAAATTTTTTTTAATATAGTACAAAATTTTGTTAGAAATAATTTTTATATATACTCATTCCGTTTATAATATAACAGAGTAGAAATGTTTTATGACTATTGCAAAATAATATCTTACAGTATAACTCTCATATTAAATTTACTGAAGAACAGTTTTCTTTAAACGAAATTTGTTAGTATTAGTAAACAGGACAAACATTTCCAGATTAGTTTGATTATATTTACTTATTTATTTTTATAATATTTTTAGCAAGAAAATCGTTCATGTCTCCATTTTAAGATTTAACAACCCAATTAATTAAATTAAGAAATATTGTTTTAGTTGCAAATTAACTTCCCATTTTAAAAAAAACACTGTACAATATTTCCATAATACTGTTTGGTATTCTGAATTAATTGATTGCTATGCTAGTAATAGTAAAATATTTTTGATTACACAAGTAAAATTTTTAATATCGCAAAGGCATTTCTCAAAAAGAATTCTTATACATATTCTTTCCATTTATAATACAACGGCATAGAAATGCTTCATAGATTATTGCAAAAATTATAACTTTTAGAATATACTCATAATAAATTTACCCAAGAGCAGTTTTTTTTAATGATTTTTTTTAGTATTGGTAAATAGGACTACAGATACCAATTTTTTTTTCTGCGTGTTTGTAGCCTTTTTATAAGGAAAATCTCTCATAAATTCAATTCGAAATTTAACGAATTAATCAATTATAATGAAATGCAAAAATATTATATTATCTACAAATTTACTACCAATTTAACATAAAACTTAGTCTAATGCCTCCATCACATTGTTTAGCATCTAAATGTCGTATATCACTGTGAAGATGTAACATTTTGGGCGTGTAAATCTCAAATATAATAGATTCATGTCTTTACATTAATATGTTGTCTTCTGAATTAATCAAAAGGTTATTAGAAAAATGTTGATTTAACAATTTTGATGTATCTTTATTTGAAAGATGAAAAAGTTTGTGTACTAAAATTCTAACAACTTATTAACTTTTTAAAAAAATTAAAAAATAACAAAAGATAATACATATATTTTTCATAACGTGGTTTTGTAATATTTTACATTAAGAAAAAGTTCGTGTAACAGATAAAAAAATATTTATTTAGTCCAATCATTCAGAGTTCATCTGTAAGTTTTTATTTATTTAGAGTTTCAAAGCCACATCCTTTAATAAATTTTTCAACTTGCTGAAATAACAATTTTCTGCCCATCCCAAAAGAAAAACACGAAAAAATCATCACGTTCCTCTATAAATAAACCTCTGGTAGGACACTCCGACGTGACCACGTAATTCCGGATTACGCTTCCTTATAATAAAATCGATTTTTGTTTTCAATAAATATAAATGAACTGAATGTTATGCATATTTTATTAAGGTCAAATAGAGCCAAGCCTATGCACTTTTTCGTGCGGGAATATACTGACCTGATGGTGATGTTTGACCGCGTGAACCCTACCGGCGACTGTGAGAATCAAGAAAAGCGCCAGACAGGTTACTATTGCCTAAAGCGCGAGCTATCATCTCCATAGATGCATGTTATGAGCCTTCGTCAAAAATTAACTGAATAACCCGTTGGCTACCAACTTGGCATAGATCATCGCCAATTTCCTTATGAATATTCCTTTGATTCCGCGAGCCGACATGTGATGAAATAGATTATACGATAATCAGATATTTTTAGATCTTATATCATAAAAGAATCGTATATAGGATGCCTCAACTTGAAGATTTCTTCTCTATGATTATAATACAGAATACATCGACCCAACTGAATTGATAAGATGCACAATCCATAATATTTCAATATAATTGAAGATACAAGAAAAGTTAAATAGTTCCTCAATATTTACATTTAAATATTTCTAAATTTTATCCAAGAATATTACAAAAAAATAATAAATATAAAAATGGTAAATTTAAAAGAATTTAACAAGAATCATTTCTTTCTTCATAATATAAATAAGATTAGTTGGAATATACAGATATCTTAAAGGCAAGTGTGACAGAAATTCTAAGAACTTTTTGTTTTGGCCTTGACTTATTTCTTCAAATTGAATCATTCTAAATACTTCAGAAGAAATTTTAGAATCTTCCAGATTAATTTGGAATTTTTATTCGCAATGGCTTTGTTTGTAGAATCCAAATACAAGAAAGAGAAAACAAAAAGCCGATTATAAACTTTTATGGTTTCAGAATGGAGAATTATCGAAAAGAAATTATTTCTTCGGTAATTTTATGAGATTTGAAAAAAAGTTATTATTTAATTTCAATACGTTTTTTTTTGGTAGTTTTAAAACAAAAAGAAATTTGATTATTCCTGTCTTTTTATAAGCTATCAATTTGAATTGGTCGTTAAAAATTATAGTCAAATGTGTAAATTCTGTATTAAAAAAATGTAATCCGAACTGCAATCTACTTCCAAAATTTTTACACACATTTAATATACACACATTTAAACCTTCTGTGTTTTCAGTCTTATAGAATAAGCTGTATATATATAAACATTCTTTGTTTTCAAAAATAGAAGATATGTTCTCCTTTAACGATCTTTATTGATCAAAATTTTAAAGAAGTTGTCTAATTTTTAACTATTATGAAGATTGTTTGTAAAAATTATAACATACCTAATAGGAAAGAAAACGGCATGAACAACAGAACGTATTTTAGGCTTATACAGTTTTAGAAAGGAATTTGCTGCAACATGTTTTGGTCACTATGTGAAAATAACAGTTGCACAACTTAGGATTATAGTGAAGCCGAAATTCGAGTGATCAGGAAATTACTTTAAGAACTGAGCTTTATTAAAAAGTTTTAAGCATATATACTTAAATAACATTCAGCAACCATTAAAAATGCCTGACAATAATATATTGCAACTCCCCACTCCCCTCAAAATAAAAAATAGTAGGCAGTATTATTGAGGTATCAATAGGTATTTATTAAACTTAACAATTCGATAATTTTACAATGGATATAACTGCATTTTAGAAAAAATTGTGAACTTCACATGATTAAAAACACCAAATCAAGAAATATCTATACATATTAATTATGGAATATTGATTTTATCTTGTATTTTTAAGCTAGTTTTAATTTTGGAAAACTAGCTATTTTGGGGGAGGGGGGATCGTTTTACACATAAAATAATACTTTAAAAATGAAGCTGTCAGAAAGGTTTCCAAATGCACATGGTAAATTAATTTAAATTGATATAATGTGAGAAGAGAAAATCGCTTTTTAACAACATGTTATAATACATGGAAAAGAAAAAGTTAAGAGGATTAAGATACTTCGATACAAAATTTTTCTTTTAGACAACATAGAAGAAATGACATCCTTCGCCAAATACATAGATTCGCCGTTTGGCGATAAAAAAATAGTTCTAATTCTAACCGACACACCATTCTGAAAATAAAGAATCAGCAAACGTCTTGCAAAATTATCCTTTAATTGCTCTTGCCGGGTCGCCTGGAGACCAATTCTTTTTTCAGCAACTTTCCAAATCGATTAAATTATGATGGATCCAGTCCAGCAGGTAGTCCAGACGGCCGCTTCTCAATAAATGCGGGCAGTTTAAAAACCCGATCAACCTTAAAGACATTCTTTTCAGATAGAATAATTATCCCAACTTCCTGAGTGATGTAAAACTTGTCCTACCGTTTCACGTTCCAAGAACTTCATGAAAGGTTAAATATATCAGCACATTTGATTCGGATATTATTAAAATTCTAGGTGTTTATGTGTATGAAGCAATAATATTTTAACACACAAATGTAATGTTAAGTTTAGAAAATACAGTTTTTATTGTCGATAAATCAATACACAATAAGCGAATTTCATTTTTGAGCCGTAAAAAATAATTTTTAAAAACAATCCTCCAGTTATCTTGAATCGGGCCAATTATTCTGGATAACAGAATTCTAATTCACATTTACTTTATACTTAGAATAATATTTCTTATAAATTCACAAGTTATCCTGATCAGACTGGTCATAATTACTCTGAATAAATGCTGCACATTTCATTTACATTTACAGCAATCTGTATTTAGAACCATTTCATTGAATGTGAGAAAAGTCAGAAACACACATGATGAATTATTAACATAAGAATAATAAATATCCCCACCTGTTTTGCATTTGTAGCAAACTGAATCAAAAGTATGAATTCTAATAAAATTAATTAATTTTTGTTATTTTTTAACCTTTGCTTCTTGCAAAGCAATAGAGATTACAACAATTGAGAACATGAAATATCCAAAGTTTCAAACAACCCAATAATACAATTACAATTATCTTGCAAATGAAAACACTGAATATTTCACCCAAATAAGCATGAATTCAAAAGCACAGAAAAATAAAACATTTAAGAAAGAAGCAGAGCATTTTTAAAGAATTAATGTGACTTCAACCTAAATCGTGATCAGGAGAATAAAATACAATTTAACAACTAGTTGCCATTGTGATCTATTTGTGTTTTACTTTTTTTCATCCTTAGTGTTCTATGCTTGGTGACTTCGGTGCATAGCAAATTGTTCAACATACTGGAAAACAGTGATCTTTAGATGCAATAACAAAAGGATTACATAACTTTAATGCAGATAATACTCCATGATACAATTTTTATCAAAACAATGCAACAATGTTTATTAAATCATCTTTATAGCTAACATTAAAATAGCTCAGAGACATCATTTTGATGAATTTCTCCTATCATGCACATTTTAAATATCTTCCGGAAATATATGACTTTGTGTGGCATTGTTAATATCTTTTTTGCTTTTATAATCAGTTTCGGATTATTATACAGGCAAAGTAGGTTGCTGCCTAGGAACTTCTGAGCTTTGGTGGCTCTTAGGCAGACAATGCCTTGACATTTTCCAGCAGTATTTTGAAACTATTTAATTTTGTGTTTTCATTTGATTAAAAAAGAATCTTGTACTCGTCCATATTGAAATTGAATATTATAAATTTCAGAATATCATTCTCATAACATGTCCTTCTCCACCCAACCCTTCTTTCTTTCTTTTTTTTTTCTTCTTAAATTTATCTTTTATGTTTCTAAATTCATTTGCAGATCAAGGCGTTTATTCTTATCATTACTACTTCCAGGTTGTCTGACATTTTTACTTAATTCTAAAGTTAACGATTGTAACAAATTTTGTGTCTAAAAGAATTCTTTAAAAAGCCTTGATTTTTTTGATTACTTTTTTAAAAATAAGTAATCTGACATTAAGTGTTGTTATTTTATAAATTCATCATATTTTATACTTCCAAGATTATTTATACAGGAATTATATTCAAATCGCTAAGAAATATACAGACGTAGGAAGGGTAAGATCCCTCTCCCCAAAAAAATCTACCAAGGAAAAAAAAATTCATCACAAAGCTCAATCCGGGACACTCCATTATTCTTTTCATAATACGAAATTATACAAATTTTATTTTTTAAAACTTTTCCAATTCATTTAAATAGTTGAATAACGAAGTTCAAAACATATTTTAAAGACATCAAGTTAACATAATCTTAAACATGGGAGAGAGGACCCTTCTTTGTCAAGTTCACAGAACATTAATTTGATTATATTTAATTCCATAATTAATAAAGATAAAATCATTGTTTATATCTCAACACGCACGCGGTGCATTAAAAATGGTATGTACCACTGAAATTGAATAAAATTCATCAAAAGCAAACAGGTAGTTTACCAAAGAGCAATTTCACTCTGTGACCCATTTGTTTCTTGGCAACAAGTGCTTTGATTATTAGCTTAGGAGATGCGCACAGCTGTTCCATGCAAAGTATGATGCTCAATTCAGAAAGGCTAGCCTTAAGGATACTTGTAGATTCTGAGAAAGGATTAGAGAGAGGAAATCGTGGGAATCCTATTTACGAAATGGCTGCTTTTATCTCTCGCTCTATCACGTTCTTTTGATTTAAATAAGAAGGTCAATAATTTTTTATCGTAAAAGTGAGCTCTAAATGTTTTCCCCGTGATGATGCTCAACAAATAAAGTTTTGAATGCTTTATTAAAGAGAAGAAAAAAAAATTTAGATGGGTTTAAAAAAACAAATAACGTTTGTGTCTTTACATGACAAAGAAGAAAATCACTTTAAAAAAACATATCAAAATTTTTGATGCAAAGTAGTAGTAAAAATCTGAAGAAAAAAAAATGTTTATATTTTAAAGAAAAAGAAACAAGAATAAAATGTCGGATACGATTTTTTAATATTTCAGCGTAAGAAGTTAACTGATTAGTTAACAACATCAGTATTACATTTATAAAAGGACTGTGGAAAGGATGGAACTAAAAGTTAATTTTAATTCCTTAAAAGGGCTCATATAAAAAATGCCTTGATATTCTAGTGTAAGATGTTCACTTATAACATCAACACAATTACATTGATAAAGGTATAGAAACTAAAAATTCATTTAAATTCTTTAAAAGTGCTCATATAAAAAAAAATTCTTTGATATTCTAGGGTGAGAATTTGGCATCAGAAATTCATTTTATTCCTTAAAAAAAATTTTCAATAAGGAATTCGCTTCTTTTTACTTATTACTAAAGACTCATAGTTAAATAAATAAATAATGCAGTTTAAATTTTACAAAAATGTTCCAAAGAGTTTTTATCCCCAGCTTTTAACCGTTATAGCCAGCAACTTTTACAAAGTTTAAAGAATCTGCACAAAATGCAAACGGTAAAACTTGTAGTTTTCAATGTTACTTTTTGATATTCATATAATGGATTTTTCTGCTAACTATCCGATTCCAATTATTTAGTCCACAAAACTAGCTTAACAGGTTGCAAATTTGAATTCTATATCGCCTCGAGTTAAACCTAAGAAAATTTGATTTATCGATTTCAACCCGAGAATGAATCAGAAATTGTACACCAAAACGAATTCCAAAGCCAACCAAATCAGGCAGCATATTTCAGCGAAAGCCTGGCAAAGAGTGTATTATTCCGCCAATATCTGGCATCCCGAGAAACGCCGCCAGTGAAAGAAGATTCCTGGCAATGATCAACTTGATGGAATAAAACAATAAATTAATAAAATAAAAAAAGGAAGGCCTGGTCATAACTTCAATGCATAGAGTCAGCTCCATCAGATCCAATTTCTGCCTCTACAGACCTGTTATTTAGACTCTTTGGCTGAAACGCCGCGAGCTAAAAGACTTGTCGCAGGCTTTGGAAATTACGTGGTAAGCATAACGACCTTATTTAATGTGTCTTCTTTTATTACTTCGCTCGCTTCTGGCAGATCATATGCAAGGGGGATAATGTTACCATTTTCACTGCAGATGACGAATAGAGAAAAGTTCCGATCAAATTTTTTTTGCATTCCGTAGCCTTGAAGAGTATAGACAGGATATATTTATGCATCATATGAAACAATGGCGTTTTATTTTATTTGGAATTGAATGTCATGAGATAGAAGAAAACATATTAAATGGAAATTAAATTACAAAGCATATTTCAATAATTACAATTATTAATCAAAAATTTCTTCTTTAGGATCGAATAACACTTTTACTTAAGCATGGTATGGTAAGGCAATACGTGAAATAATAAAATACAAAATATTAATAAATAAAATACATAAGTGCTGATTATTAATTCATTTCATTCCATTATTCCTACAGAGATGAAAATGTTAAAAATTATTAATAAGTTATTTAAATATATATATAAATGATATGAATAATATCTCCTGTAACTTTCATCATATGATACATGAACTTTCATTGATATTAGTACAATTAGTAATAACGCAAATGAACTGATATCTTATTCGAATATAAATGCCGATAGAAAAAATATATAGGAAAACCAATACATAGTTCAGTTAATCAATTCACATTGCGACCCAAAAATCTATATCAGAGGCTAAAGTTCTTCAAATGAAAATACTATTTTTGAAAGATTCAGCTATACTGCTGGAGTACTCAAAGAATTTTCAAGAAAATAATAAAACTAATCACACTTTAATTCAACTGCAATTGTTGTTTGCAATTAAATTCATCAATTACCACATATTACTGAAAGATCTTGATTTGAAATAAACAAATCAGACAAAGAAGCTAAATTTACTCTATATAGATCAATCCATGATTACTGGACCAAGGAATTTTTTTTAAGAAATAGAAATAGCTTGTACACGAATTCAATCTTTGACTGAAATTAGCAATAATTGGCAAATCAGAAAAGGATTTAATTTTTTGTTGCCAACCTTCATAGAAAAAAAATTATGATCAAAAACACGACGACCTGTTTTGATGTGGAATCGGCGACAAGTGCGAATGTTCAAGACGGCCTCTTTCTCGTGCAAAGATGACGACCGCCCCAGGATAATCAACATCATCAGTCAACATTTGGGAGGGTAGGAAATCCGGTTGGATGGATAGATGGTCCAATTTCGTGTCTTCGAGCTGAAACTCTATAAAGTTTTTCCTTTCTTCCCCCTTTTCTTCTATTTCTTTTTTTCGTAACATAAAAATAATAGAGAGATTTCCCGATTGGAGACATTTTGAAGCCTTTGTCTTCCTCGATTTTCCGCTTTGTAAAAAAGTTAATACATGATTACACACAGTTAAACACGTGATTTTCGTTTAGTTTCTAAAATACAATAAATACCAATTCAATTTCTAATACTTTATCGAAACGCGATATTCATTAGTAAACTATGTTTGGAATTTAGATAAATGTTTTGTTGCATTTAATTGCGTTTAAAGCTAGTTTATTTCGTCCTGTCAGCAAAAACATTATACAGAAAATCGCTATCTGTAGCTCGAACTAACTGTTAAAGTGTTTTTCTGAAAGATTCAAAACAAAAATAAACCAACTGTTCAAAACTCGCATCAGAAACCAATTTTTTAAAATTCCAAGAGAATTAGTCAAGGAAAACGAAATCCCACATCGCAAGAGCACTTCTTATTCCATTTCGAATTATTAATTCAATGTCACAAAATTACACCTGTTTAACAGCAATATATTATAAAATGATGAAAATAAATTTAAAAATTTAAGCAAAATACTTGAATTATACACTCAATAAAAAAAAACTACATGGCAACTGCAACTAAGCATCGAACTGGTAACATTAATATTTAACTGGACTAAATTTTGAAGAAAAATATTATGAATGACTGATTTTCAGGTCATTATATGACCCTAACTGGGATTAACTATCTTTTGATTTTTCTCAAACTTCAGTCATCACTTAAAACCAGTTATATTCGTGTCTCAAATGAAACACTTCACAATTATGCTAAAAAGAAAATCTCACTGAATTTTTATTTTCAATTTTTCTTCGTACCGACAAACACAAAAATTATTCACCCAACATCCTGCTGACACCAACTTTCACTTTAGGACCACCAATAAAACATGATTGTGGGTGACGGCACATGGGGTTGAGAGGTGAACTTACAGCTAGACTCGAAAAAGCAAACAAAATTAAAGAATTTCGCACAGAAAAAAAGCGAGTCTTAACTGTAACCTTATACGGTGAGGGAATGTCGATGACGGGTGAAATCCTATCCCAGCAGTGTCCCGAGTCAAAGGTTAGCACCAGAACACCTTCACCTGAGGTGCAGGTTCAAGATCCAGAAGAAGAGGAGAGTTAAATGGAAGAAAAAAAAAACCTGTCCATCCAGAATCCAGCCTCGCCGTTTCGTGATATCAGCAGCCCTCACCAGGGATGAAAGGGTCAACAAATGTTGTTTCTCTCACTACAGCCAGGATGACAACCGGTACATAGCGGGGTGCATATTGATTTGAAGGCCAATAATGTCTTCGGGTGACGGGAGTGAAGAATGTATGGAAAGTTTTGGGATGAGAAATGAATTTTAATTTTCAACTAGTTGACCAAAAAAAAAAAAAAAAAAAAAAAAAAAAGGGTGAATCGATCAATAGTGGTTGTTTTGTTCCAGTGATCTTGATTCAGTGTTGATGAAATGTGTGGGAACAAAGATTTGTTTTTAGATTGCATATCAGTGAAAGCTGAATTAGTAGTTAAAATAAACACTAATAACAGAGAAAATAAAAGTGTGAGAAATAAGTCTTAAAAATTTAAAATCAAAAGTAAAGAAAGTACAAAAATGGTACATATTGGAACAAATTTGAAAATATAAACATCACCCTAGAGGAAAAGCCATTCCATGGGAAAAGGAAAGCTCATTATAACTAAAAAGCTATGAATATGACGAATTCTTGGTATGTAAGTTATCTTCCAAGTAGAAGTTAATACTTGTAATTCATATAATAAATGTTACTTCTCATGTTTTCAAGCAAAATATTATCTTACGAAATACGCATATCATGTGATAGAGGTTAAATTTTATATAATGAATACTGAATATAGCATAATAATACTGAATATTTCTCACTGTTTAATACACGGTAGATGCATAAGCCTCAAAACTTCTGAAGCAGCGAGTTTTGATAGATTATATAACATCAAAACAATTAATGGGTTTAAAAAAATATATACCATATACTTTTTTAAAAGGGCAATGTCATCAAAGTGCATCAGGTAACAAATTGTTAATTACAAGTTTGGAAATCTAAAGCAAAACAGGCATAATAATTCTTCAAAAAATGCTCAGCAGGGCTTAGATAGTGATTTTATAATACGATGTAATGAAACCTTTTTGTTCAGATAGGATGAGAAAAAAACAACTTTGATGGGAAAATAGAATCACATTTTCTTAAAATAAATAATTAAAAAAATCAAATAATTTCAACAATAAGTCCTTAAGAATATTGTAAGAAGTTAGTTCACGTTAACATCAAGGTCTCAAATTACATGAAGGTCTAATTGTGCAAATAATTTAATTTCACATTATTTAATGCTACGCAGTGATATGATCTCCTTTTCCTTCCAGAAAAAATGAGTGACGAATTCCAAAATGATATTAATGAGTAACAAGTAAGAATTCAAACAGTTTTAAGTACTTTTAAGGGATGCAAAATATTTAAATGCAGTCTTTTAAAGTCTTTCATTAAATATATGACATCAAAAGTAACAATACTTCTAGATGCACTATTTTAGAAATTGAAACAATCAAGGATCGTTTAGGAACAGGTTTTAAGGAAAAGACCAGAAGGCGGGTAACATCACGAGATCCAACGGCTCAGAATAGCGCACAACCCTCGGTGCTGATGACATTTCACTTGTTACTCCACGGCGCAAGTGTGCAGTATGAAAGTTCCATGACTGATAAGAAAAAAGCACATCATAAAACAGCAATTACGAGGAAGGCTCCGTAAAATACGGCGAAGGTAATTGCTTCTTAATTGTATCTTGAAAGAGAAAACCTGGACTCTAACCTCTGCACTTTCAGTCAACTAGCATTCCATGAGTAGTGGAAGATCTTTTAGCCTTTGGCCATCAAAAAATGAAGCCAAACCTGCTTCAAGGTAAGGAAGAATCACTTGCTGAGAGCTAATGGTGTCACATAAGCATGTCTGGGCTGGTATTGCCAAGTGAATGTGGCGGCATTTTTTTAAATTTATTTCATTCTAGAGTTCTTTATATCCATTAAGCACAAGGAAGCACGACAAACGATAAAGTCGACGCAGAATTTAAAGAAGACAGACCAAGTGTTTTTTATTTGACTATTTCCAACATTTTTTTATTGCGCAACTACGCAAAGATAAAGTCATTTCCTAGAAAGATACAGTTTGATTATTTTTTTAGTTGGAAAGAATGTTGAAAATCAAGATGACTGTGACAGTCATAAAATTTATCACGAACAGAATCTTGGAAACAGGTAGATCACGTTGATTATATCTAAGCTGCGACACAAATTAACTTTCTTTTTTAGGATGGCAACAAGATATGAATCACTTTTTAGATATTCTTCGATAATTTGAAATCCGGCATCGTTGAAGATTAGCATTAAACTGGTCATAATGATAGAACAGAGGACAAAATCATGTTTACCAACCTCTCAGACATATGAAATTTCACAATTTTTCACAAATTGGCTGTTCCATTTAATGATTATTGTCAATAATAAATCAAAAATCGTACCAAAAAGATAAAAAATTTCAAAGTGCAAAAGTTTCATTATTTCAAAGTTGAATTTTATTCAAGTTTCAAATAAACAAAAGTCACAATTCTGCAATGCTTTTAAGGTTGATTCCTATAGAAAGATATCGCAATGGTACGCCTTCAGTCCTTCAACCCCTAAACCACTCTTCGTTTAAAAGTTATAAGCTCGCACATATTTATATATAACTAAGGTAATTTTATTTGGAGTTTAAAAAGTTTGTAATATGTTGCTAGAAATATAATAATTTTGAACGAGTTTGTAAATAAGCCATCTAGCTAAAAGGTGGGTGTAGGCAGTCAAAATTTTCATTTCGCTATAACTTTTTTAATATTGAAGATAGAAAAATAGATCCAATTAGCCAAACTAGCGCCTCATTAAGAACATCACAATATTTGCATTTGAAAAATATTGATTCGATGACAGCAATATCTTAGTAGTTAGAGGCTGAAAAGTGATTTTCAAGTCTTAATATCGGCTGTTTCCATCAACAGTTTATGTAGTCTAATTTTACCTTCCAGCGTGCGGAAAGGAATTTTTTTTAATTATTTTTTGCCCACATAAACGTGGGCTTTTTAAACATTATTGATATCGGTTTTGAATAAAAGCCCGTGCTGAAATAAACCTATAGAAAAGACAGATTAGAAATTATTATCAGCAAAAAAGGTAATCTCACATTTAAAAAAAGAAAAACCGCTCCAATCAACAACATGATTAAGTACATTTATCCCCCAGCTATCCACAAGTGTAACACAAATACAAATTCGTATATTAACAAGGAAATAAGAATTTACAACGTAAATAGTCTCTATTCTCACGTGAAGGAAGATTATCATCGGGAAAACACACGTTTATCTTATGACAGTGCGATAACCCCATACACAGCTAGTAGACCCAATTCTCCAAACATGAAATCAGCATGCCTGAGTGGCCATCTAATTGATTAGATGACCGCAAGAAAAGGAAGTCTGCTGTCACTGAGGGCGATTTAGGAAAAATTCAAGGTCAAACTCAGACAGAAAGAGTTTTAAAAGGAAGACAGAATTTGGTTACCAAAAGATATAGAGAGTAAAAAGAAAATAAGTTGTAAATAATGATCAGTTTTGAAAATTTTTAATCGTTGTCCCTTTCTCATAGATTAATGCAATAATAAACTTTGATTCAAGAGCTCCAACAAAAAATCTTCCTAATCTAAGAAATTTACAGCAAGTTTATTGCTTGCTACAATTTACTAAATGCTTAATTAACGGTTCAAGTTTTAATAAGGAGGCAGCTAAGCGAATTAACTCTATGACCAGTTAAATATTCATGAATATAATTTCAATCTATCCATAAATTTGATCACAGCTTATTTAAGTACTAATATTCATATAATATATTATTGCGCCCTAATATATCACTTTGAATAAAAAAAATAATCAAAGAAATCCGTTTATATAATTAAAACATGTAATAACGATTATTAAACAAACGATTTCACACAAGTACCATTCTATGTACTTCAACACAATTTGTCATTGACCATGGCCCCAAATGAAAGATTTCTGTATAAAACCAAATTTGAAAATGTACGAACCTCAAAATAAAAAGATATTTTCCGAAGAAAAAGATGAACCATTTATTATTAAAATATAAATTTATATTCATTTTGAGCAGTAGTTAAACTGCATTAAATTTTTTAGTTCGTTTGAACTCCGAAACTTCCAATTAAATAATTATATTCATTATTATTAATAATAATCAACATAAATACCTTTCAACATGAATTCACCAGTATAATAAATGATTGCATTGATAGATAATTATATTTCCTGCTGAGAAAATTCTTAATATTTGAAATGTTTAAAAGAAAATACTAGTTTGGTATTTTAAAGAAATAACTACAATGAAACAAAGTCTTGTGTACAACTTTTAAGAATTCGTATAAAGGAAAGAGGAAATGGCAGCACATAAAAAATTACATAAATTTAAATAAAAATTTACAACATAAACATACAAACTTAATTTTATTCAAACAGACAAAGCAATTTGGAAATTAACTAGCGAAGCATGAATTTATAATAGCAACGCTCCAAATTTGGTTGGAAAAAATATTTATTTTCAAATAAGTATCGATGCATAGTGAAATAATGATATAACTAGCTATCATCAGAAGAAAAATGAAACAAATAAAATTATTTATTTGACTTCCTTAAAAGACAAGGGTGCATTGTACGTGAAGACACGTTTTCTGTCTACACTGATCCCTGAAGAGGATTTCCATAAAACCACCTAAATGAACATAAAAGATGTAATTTACAAAGGCAATATCAATTTAGGTTAAGCGGATTAACAATCCTCTAACAGGAGAAATGATCAAACCAGAGCAATATGTTAGAGAACACGCCGTTATTACCATTTCCCACGAGGACTGTGACTGCAGATCAAAATCCACAAATTACGCGGGGGAGGACGACCAGCCACGAAGATCAATCGCAGAAAATGCTTTGATGACCGAATCTCACAGAAGATTATTGTTTGGCATGCCGTGAGACTAAGATTAAGTCACGTAAATATGCCCATTGTCTGAGGTCGGTATATTATCTAACTTCTTTTTTTCCACGGGACGGTCAAAACTCTTAATAATCGTCTGCTCTTCCGTTGTCCAGTGCCGGTCACGATGGCAGTAGTGGTAAATTGACAATTCTGGTGAACTGGTGGAGGATTTTGCGGAGATGACGATTTTCGAATTTTACGCGCGGGAACCGCTTCAACAATGGAGATTAGGTCACCAGAGTTATGGAATCCGATCTCTCGGTGATATGCTTGTTGGATGGAAGAACCGAAAGTAGGCTAAATAGTCAGTAAAATCGCATAGAAAAAGAAAGGAAGGTGGTTTTTATGGTGAAGTTATGTCACTTTTACAATGGAATTCGACGAGGGTCAATGAAGTGGTGGGAGTTTTTTAACAGTTGACATCGTGACATCTGAGCATGAGAAAAGTTAAGAGGAAAAGATAAAAGAAATGAAATGTGTATGTAATATACGCAACCGTTATTTGACTTGAACCAGAGAGTGAAATTCTTTCTTATACAGCACTTTTTCTGCATTAGATAACACTGATACAATTGATTTCATTCATCATAACTAAATAAGTTCTAAGAAAATAACGAGAAAATTTATTCGCTTAATTCATTAAAGTATCATATAAACATTGTTTTCATATTTCTTTTCTCATAATTAATGCAAATAAACACATGCTTAAATTATTCACCTTATAAAATTGGTTTTAAAAAGTGTATCGATAGTATTTAGATCGACTGATGCATCAGTACATAGAGTTTGATTTCCATTCATGATAATAGTTAAACCCTTTTTTCAGTTCTAATTTACAAGGAAAATTCAATAGTTAATGCGGAAAAAAATACTCTTCCGATATTGACTCAGCAATTAGTGGTCTTAATTTTCTAGTGCCTAGAATAATTTAATATTCCAAATTATTTCACTTTAGTAAAACTTTGAATAGCCGCATAAAACCTATTAAAATGCAAATCACATTTCTCTTCAAAAAAAATCTGAGATCTTTTGCCCTTTCTTTATTTAACATTTCAACCTTTACGTTGTCCATAATGCATCCAACGAGTTCAAGTGAAACTACTGCAGGGCTGCCGTAACGCGCTCTAAGTGTTTCTTCTACATTTTAAAACTTTTATAACACTTTGTAAACATTTACTAGATGGAGTTTTTATTTTTGTTTGTACTAATGCGGGGAAAAACAGACATCTTTGGCAAGAGGAGAAGACGGCGAAAGGGTTAAAGATATTCAAACGTTTTGTAATTTCAAACGTTCAAAAATAAATGCAAATCATTGCTTTTTCTAAGAATATAACAACTGCATTTTTCACTCAGTTTACAAAAAACACCACAAAGGTTTTATTCGATGAATAAAAAACAGTTTAGGATGATAAATATAAAAAAATCGACACTTCTTGTCTAACAAGTAAAAACTCACTTTAAGTAACAGTTTGATAGCAAGAGAAAAACGCATTAATAGTTGGCTTATTTATGAAATGTTGCAATCGACCCTAAAATCAAGTTTTAAAAAAACTGAATTAAAGCGGTTTTGTTAACATGTGATTCGTTTTATGTTAAAGAGATTCAATGATACAACATTTACTGCACATTAACAGAAAATTACAAATAAGAAAAAAAATCTAAACAAATAGTATAAAAATTATTTAAAATTCAATTTTTACTTACGTTGACAAAGAAAACAATTATTTTAATTATTTTTTATTAGATAATTATCAAAAAAGTATTGATTTTCTCAAGAACTGAACTCGCATTCTTCAGATCCACGTGAAAAACACTGAAAACCTTGCATTTTGCCGACTGAGCAATTGCGTGTTGATTTGAACTTTCATTTCAAACTGCTAAAACTCTATTTATTAGTTAAAAGTAATTAAAGTATTAGTACTATTATTATTATTAGTACTATTATTAGTTAAAAGTATTAAGTTATTAGTACTAAAAATTAATTAAATTTAATGAATGAAATCATATTTGAAAAAAAAAAAATGTATTTGAACTATAGTAGGAATTGAAAAAAAGAACTTACAGATACGAAGAAACAAAGTGAAATTTGTTTTTTTATAATAAAATCTCATTCAGTGTCTCTATTTTATAAACAGCAATTCATCTTGAATTAATCTAATTAAAGATAGCAATTTTTATTTAAAAAATAGAATATTTTAATTAAAAAAAAATCTTATTTTCCTGTATTTTCTCATAATAGAAATCCTCTAATTAGATTAATGCTTCCTATAAAAATCGTATGGCCAGACGAATGCGAACAACGACCTGTTAATGAGTATCCGCAACACCATTCAAGCATTGTTTTTCACGCTCTGCGAGAATTAAAGACTTTTTAATAACATGTAAGAGAATGCGATCATTTATCAAATAAGACAAAAACCTTTTTCCCAGAGAATACGAACTGCTGGAGGAAATTGGGTTAAAATGGTTAAATTTAATATGAATAGATAGATAATTAAGATCTGCGTCACAAGATTCACGAATCAGCAAGAAAATAATTCTTGTAATCAGTGTAATCATTGTATCAGTTTTTTAAGAAGTTAATATATTTCAGATCGTTTCAAAATCACAGAAAGAATTTCAAGAAACCAATGTGCTTTAAATTTAGTTAGCAGTTCAATATATGGATGGTTGATAATTGATATCTTTAAAAAAAATTCTATTAAAATGGATGAATTATATTTTAAAAGCAATATTATAATATTTAAGATTCTTAACTGCGATTAATGGAATAGAATCTCTAATTTAGATTCCACCATTCTCGCTACATTAATAATTCGTATTGCCAATAACTGTAACAAAATCTAAAGCGGAAATTTATTTGAAAAATTACACTTCATGACTTTTTAGTAACTTATCAATTTTATGATAATATATTGACTTTTGAAAAGTAGCAAATCGAAATACTTGGAATTTAGAGTTAAATAACAGAAATTAAAAAAAAAAATTAGTTTACTAAAAGGGAAAAAACATACTTTTTTTATTTAAAAAAATACAACCTACCAGCTTTCAAACTGCAAATACACATACTAAAAAGAAAAAATTTCTAATTATCAACCTGCTCAAACATTAAAAATGCTGCTAATAAAAATAAATTTTCAAAAATAAAAATATGGAGATTAAGAAAATATAATGGGATAAGTATTTTCTTCTGTATAAGTGGAATAACATAGTTTTTATAAGTCGAACTATATCAAGCAATAAAGTATTTGTAATTATAGCACTATATAATAAACTGGAGTGTATAAGTTCATTTTATGCCGTATTTAAAGTAGTACCAAGAAAAGCAATTAAGTTGGAGAATTCTGAGAGTAATAAAATTTAAAAAAAAAATGCTTTCCTACAACAATTAAGAAAAGTTAATGTGCGAAAGATATTACGATGAATGCATTCATGGAAGAGTTCGAAAATAATTTCATGAAATTCTTCAGCAATCGAAACACTCTTTATAAGGAAAAAAACAATCATTTTTAAGTGACACATACAAAGGACTCCACATAGAAAAACACAGACAGTTAACTTATATTCGTCATCCCGCCAAAACAATTAAATAATAAAGAAAAGTCACGATACTAACGTATTCATTCGGAAAGACGAAATTTTATATAAATCGAATCGCTTTTATAATAAAAACTTTACACTCTGAAATTATAAGGGAAAAAATAATAACAAATATTCTGGAAAGAGAGGAGAAAAAATCGTTTGGCAAATATACGTTTTTGTCTGAGAATTCCATCTGTAATTGCGTCGGAAAATTACAACGAACGCCTTTGTACTAAGGAAGTTATTTATGTAAAATGCAGCATAAGAAGTCAAGCCACAATGTACAAATAGAGGGGAGGGTTATGAGTAGGGCGAAGGGCAAAGAAGGTAAGAGAAGTAAGTAGTTGTCTAGAACAATGTTAAGAGTGGTCATAAAATATGGAATATCCGGATTATTGTTTTAGTTTACGATGCTCCGAAAAAGATTCATAAAAGAAGCCGCATATAATACATTTTTTCCCCTCTCGTTGCCGAAAGACGATTCTTAAAAGGAGAGATTAAATAAATGAAAAAAAAGTCACAAAAAACTATGCAAGGTTATAAAATTTTATGTATTATTTTTCCTCCCTTTAACATAAATATTATACAGATTCTTTCAGCCAGTCCAATCACGGTAATTAAAGAATTATCAATTTTTTAAATAAAACTTTATTGCTTCAAAATATTGTTATCTATTATGTATAAATAATGTTTGCCCGATTATTCTTTAAAGTGAAGTGAAGCCAATATATTTTACAGTTTACCGCCTCTCTGAAAATAATAAAATTATTTAATTTCTTAAAACCACAAAAGATTACTGGTTTTAAATTTAATAAAAAATATAATATAAAACAAATTTAAATTTATATGAGAACATTATTATTTGGAAATCAAGATGTAATTTTAAATCACCAAATGTAACAACCTTCTGAATTATTTTTTAATAAATCCCAAGGTTAAAAATTGATCATCAATTTGTTGTCTACGTATTTTGAGGCTTCAACAATTTGCTGCCAAAGGCACTTTGAGGTTTCAAAAACCTCAAGTAAAAACAATATCATGCTCTCATAAGAAAAAAATATTAAGGGATTTTTGTAACTGTACAAAAAACACTTTTCACAGTATTTATATTTACACTTTTCACAGTACATATAAAAAGAAAATTTGGTAACCAGTTATACCGAATGTTAAATAATAATATCGAGTCTAAACACAGGGAAAAAAATAGATAACAGAAGAAGAAAAAAAACAGTCATTGACAGAATTACAGGTAGAATAATAACAAGAGAAAAATGATAATCTAAGTAAGATTAGGCAAATGTAATTCTGAAAAGGCTTCTACATATTTAGTGTACTAAATGAAACAGAACTTATACACATAATATTAATTGTTGTTGGTTTCTGAAATTAAAAAGCTATAATATCATTAATTGTCATAAAAAATTAGAAACAATTTACGAAATAATTATGTCTTATCTCTCAGATTATCGGCCCTCTTGAAAGTCTGCTGCCCTTGGCTTAGTTGATAAAGGAATTGCTACTCTAGAATTAATTATACTCCAACAAAAAAGTAATCAAACCAGGAATCTTCATCTACATAAAGAAATCCAATTAACAAACGCCGAGTGTCAACAAAAATAAAGGAAACACAAATGAAACTGTCAAGAGGGGTTTGAAATATAGTTAAACCTCAAAACAGGGGGGGGGGGGGGGGTCTGACTGTAACAGAATCTGCCAAGAAATGACACACAAAAAATAATTATTATCACAATAAATAAAAAGAAAGATTTCAAAAGCGGAAAAAAAATCGTCTGCCATTTTTTTCCATTTAGTTTAAAGTAACAAAAGATGGATGTTCGAAAAAGACGATACGTAATATCGGTTCCTCAATTGTGCATCACACAAGGGGGGAGAATTGGGGCTTCTTCTCGTGTTTTTCACACAGGATGAGAGGGGAGAAGGGAGGGGAGATATAATAGAATTACATTTCGAACGATCCACCTAATTAGATTTTCAGGAAGATGAAATATTTGAAGCAGATTGAGACACTGTAATTTCAGTTGACTATCGACCTAGATGATAATCAGGTGGCTTCTATTCTTCTTCAAGTTTCGACGCACCTACAAGTTAGTTTGTATTAGATATATGTAACATAAAGTGCACCACCCTAAGGTACAATTACTTCGGTTTACATGATTACATGCGAGGTAATTTTAACTTTATAAAAAAAAAACCGTTAATTAGGCTACAAAATTTGATTTTCAGAAATTCCAATGGCAGAAATATCTCTGGTAAAAATGCTCTAAAAGAATTATTAAATGTATATATATATCTCTCTTTTAAGACTAGGGATTAATACTCAAAATAAAGTTTTACTTTCGTTCTATTTTTCAATAGAGAATTATGTACGAGTTTTCCACAGCGAATAAAAGAACAAAAAAATATTGAAATAAGTAAATTAATAAAAAAAAACAAGTATTTTATTACTAAACAAGCCCATGCTATGAACATGCGGGGAAAAAAGCATATATTTAATTTAAAACAGCTTTGAGTCGCTATCGAAATATGATTTCAAAAATCAAATTCAAAAAAGGAGGAACAGCAAATTTCCAAATAATCACAACAAAAAAAAAGGGGGGGGGGATATAGATTAAGGAATAACTTTTTAATATTCTTTAACAGAGTAATAAATCTATAAAAAATTACATTTTAATATGAATAGTGCAGATAAAATCTACCTTGCATAAAAATGCATTTATAAAATTTAGAACGCATTAGATTAAAATAAAAGGGCCATTCTCCTCCAAATAATGGCATTCTACTGAAGTCACCATAAAATATAACTTCAAAATAAAAATACTAAAACTAAACTTATTTCAGAATGATAGCACATATCTATGTAATTATGAATTTTAAAAAATTAACTAACAGATGTAATTTAAATAATATGCCATGTTTAGCATCTTTTTTACTAAAAAAAATTAATAACAAAACAGCGGAAGGCGCGAAGCCTCGGGGCAGAAGGAAAGGAATATTCACGTGCGCGTAATTAAATTAAGCATAGCAACACAATCCAGCCGATCACACATCACCACTTGTTGAGTGATGGAACGCAGCCCCCACGTGCGATGACGTCAGGGGCAGGAAGTGTCCTCTTGGGAACCGACGCCGTTTTTGACAGTTGCCGAAATCTCCGAAAGCAATGTTGCGAGACAGTTTCCACTTACAACTGATGAAACCAGAGAGGGACCTCAACATCCTCTTTCCGCGAATCGTCCAGATCCAGTTGCCGTTGATGAGCTCCTTCCTGTGCCTTTGCTAATCATAGTCAATAACCATATTGGAATTAATTTGTGGAATGGTGTTACGCCAAGGGGGTCGTATTACCTGGATTCGAAATGGCTGATCCATGAAAGTTCTAGTACGGACTCAACTCAGGTACAACAGATTTCAAAGCAAATTTAACAGATTCTTAACAATGATCGTAGGTATATCAAGTTGACAGAAAAAAAAATTTAACAGCAGCGGAATCGTTGGTGAATAAAGTAATCCTGTGCCCTTCTTAAAGTTCGACAATACTCCAAGAAATCAAAATAATAATAATCACTTATCTATCTATTTTAGCATCGCCTTTCAACTGCATTGTGATTGGTAGATAGCGAATCGCTTGAAATTTCACCCATGAAATTTCAGGCTTTTTTAGCCAATATTGTTTGAAGTTTTTAATTAAAATCATTATGACATCATAATATTTATATTGAACTTGTCGGTGAACGAGTGATATAAAAGAAAAAGTCATTTTAATTAACGCCACCAAATGATCTAAAACAATATCATTTGTCATTTTTTAGACATACCGTTTGTGGCAACACTAATGAGTAAGCCGATCTGAAAATGTGTATTCTTATAATGGAAAGATCAAGTTTTTAGCATCGAACGAATAGCCAGTGGAGTTAAAAAATTTGCTAATTGGAACTGACGTACTGTATCAGATAACCACGGGGTTGGCGAGCGAAGCGATCAGGGAGTATAGTATAATAATAATATAAGAAAATGATGTTTAAAAGGAAGTTTGATATCAATGTATCATTGTCGAATTTCTTTTTAAAGAATTATTTTTTTTCCTAGCAAGTGAGACATTGAAATCAACTTCTTTAATTGTGACTCAAAGCAAAATATTTCATTGTTTCATTTGGTCGTATATAGTTTCCAAACAATAATTAAACTGATATAAACAAAGATATCTTCTTTTTTTTTTGAAAGTTAGGAAGTAGGAAGAACGGTCCAAGACTTTCAATGCCTAAGTGTCCCTAGATGGTTTAATTCGAATATGCTTTTCGTAGCTATGTTATAAGCTATGCTCCGTAGAATATTAAGCAATTTCTGTATCAGTAGGGAAAATTAGACAGCTCTGTATCTTCTTTAATACACAAAGGGCCCTTGGGGTTCAAGATAACCGACATGAAAGAATTTCTGGAACTCAGGCAAATGAAAAATAGCGAAATGTTAAAAGATAAAAAGTTAGTCAAAAAAACTTTATTATACGGAAATTACCTTTTGTAAAAAATGAATAGCATGCTCATATCAGTCTAAGTCAATGCTCTACAGCAATTTAGTTGATTGGAAAGCTTTATTAAATGGAAGTTAATAAAGCTTTCAGTGAAGCAAATTCTGTTGAACAGGGACTCTAACGTACACATTAAGATCCTTTGAGAAACTTCAGGGAATTAATTAGGATGATGAATACAATACCAGTCAGCAACATCAACTGTCAGTTTGGTTTATCATCGACTGTAGCAAAAATTACAGTAAGCTGCTAAAAACTTTTAAACCAAACGTAATGTAATGGGACCAAACATACAGCAACAACAACAAAAAAGACTCGAATGTTATCGGAACAGTTTTTTAACATTTTCTTTTTATGTTTTCTCGTTTTACAGATGCTTCGAGATTAACTGGCATCGGTTCATCTGACGTACTATTTCATTTCGCTGGAATCTGTAACAAGACATTTCAGATTGGTCACAATTTACATCTACAGCAAAAAATGAATTCAAGTAATCATCACAGCCAGAACCAGAAGACATATTTAATCAGTCTTTCGCAACACGGGATGAATACAGATATTTCATTTCATAAATATTATATATAATTGGAGAAACAGAGCGTTTATTTAAACGAATTATAATCGAAAATATCACTAAATATAAATAGTTGCTTTACCTGCTATAAATATGCCATTTTTGGGGGAGGGGAGTCATTATATGCCCGTTCGTGTAACAATTAATATACATCTCTACGTTATTTTATATAAATTTATTTTGAGATACCAGTCTGTATTCAATTTCAGCTTATTATTGATTGGATAATAAAATGTAAGCGCAAAGTAAAGCTTGAAGCTCGTTCAATTTATTGCAATTTCAAATTTTAACCATTTTTGAAGTGACGGCGTGATATGTTTTTTATCCTTTCATTATTATTAAAAAAATTATTAATTCTTTAACGCAAATGACCAATACATTTTTTTATTTGCGTAGTTTTAAGGAAATTTCAAACATATTGTAAAAATATTAACTAAAAGGCATGTTCTTTTTAAGTACAAAAGGAACCTCTTCTGTCTGAATAGGCCAGCTTGTCAATTCAAACCTTTCCGATTCTTCTGGAGTGTTCGTCAATGTCAACCCTTTGCACGTGTTGGAGGGACAAATCCCCGCGTTGAGACCACACACCAGGTAAATGGAGCGGTAGAAATGTAATAAGAAAATTCGACCCCTTTGTGACACTTAAGGTTGGAGCAAATTTTACAAATGACTTTTGCAAGTCACATGCCACTCCCACCCCACCCCTCTCGATGGCTTTCTTGAAGTTTTACTAACAATTACAACTTGTTCAAGTGTGGCCCTAACTGATGGCCGCTAGTCATTCGTGGTTTTGGGAGTTATAAAATTCTATGCAACCCCGCAGTCATTAACGCGGAACAAATCGGGTTGATCGATGAGAGGTATCGTAAAAGTGTAAGCATGACAGTAGTTGGCACATGAGACTTGTGAGAGGTTGATTGTAAACCACGAAGTAAATACGAAAAGTAGCTAACTGAAGCATCTTCAGTGAATGACGAATTGGTCACAAAACAAAACTTCTGAGATATTTAAAAAAGGAAAAAAAAAAGGGGGGGGGCAGAGCGAGCTCTTTGAACTGTTTTTATTCAATAAAAAGGATAACCTCTCTTGCAAACAATAATATAATAAATATCGGCTTAACACAGTCTTCCAACAAACATTCAAATATTATCATCATAAATGTAAGATTTCTTACTTCCACGACTCACAAATTAATCGATCGTATTATCACATTCCTATCACATACAATTTTGTTAAATTATTATTTCTTAAACTTTACGTAACTAAATCACAAACATGCATTCAACAATCGGATAATTCTTTCAAATTTTTAAGATCAAAATTTGTCTATAAAATTTAAGGCAGGAGCAACGTCTTAATATTTAATATTTTTATCTCTCTCTTTTAGGATTTTATCTTAACATTAATAATTCATCATTAAATTTTTCAAGGGTGTATTGCACTTATTAAATACACAGGGGACAAAAAAAAATTTCTCATTATAAGACTAAAAATTAAATTCACCAACTCTAAATTATGATGCAGAAGTGCTTGTGAAGATTTTCCCAAGTCACAGAATTCCCAAATTACATAACTTATGTTAGAATCACAAAAAAACTAATAACAATGTAACTAATTCAAGATTTACAATTTAATGAACATATTTCCACCCCAATTAAATCATGAAATTGAGGGTTCGCTGTATTTCTCAATGCTTCAAATATTGATTTCACATCACGAATAACAACAACAAAGTTTATGAATAATAGGACTAATACTTTTTTAAATGCTAAATTATTCTAAAAAAAAGTTGCTAAAAATATGGGTATTGCTATTATTTCTGAAAAAAAAAGGACTTTAAATTATATATTAAAAATGCGTAACTAAAGCAGTATTTTTTTAAAAATTTAAATATTCCAAAACATGGTGGTTTTGCTCAGTCAGATTTTTTTAGGTTGATGATTTAATAGATGATGATTTGTATATAAATTCCTTTTACGAAGATGCTAAAAGATACAAAAATAAATGCAGATAACATTTGAAAATTGAATTATATTTATTGTCATAAGTAATTTTTAACAATTATAAAAAGTATCTTCGAAAAACACCCAAAGAAATGTTTGCGACTACACCATTTCTATTTGCGACTGAGAGTACAGAGTCCAAGTACATAAAAAAAAAAAAAAAAAAAAAAAAAAAAAAAAAACGGTCTAAAGTACAGAAGATCAAATCAACCAGTTT
Organism: Argiope trifasciata; assembly: GCA_026543055.1. Classification (NCBI taxonomy): domain Eukaryota; kingdom Metazoa; phylum Arthropoda; class Arachnida; order Araneae; family Araneidae; genus Argiope; species Argiope trifasciata. Next base: position 820,517 of record JAPMOQ010042318.1, on the reverse strand, counting down.
TTCCAGACTCATAGACAAAGAACACATTTAAACACACCGCTACCTCAGAAATATAATACATATCATACTCAGTTACAAAAGCAGAGGGTAAAGAGAGAAGAAAAAAAAAACTAAAAAAGGTTTTTAAAAATAAAAATCCCATCAAGCAAAGAAAAAAAGAAGAAAGAAAAAGAACTTGAGAACAAAGAGTAACCTAAGATGTCGATTCGAACCAAGCCCATCTCCGAAAACTCAGAGAGTGGTCGATTTGGAAAAAGGGAGTGGTACCGCCATCCAACTTAAATAAACGGCCAGACCTCTTCAAGAAGAAAATCTTCCGAAGTAAGAGAGGGTGGATTGAAGTCTTCAAGCGATAGAGGCTCTCGCGGTTCTAAAGATGAAAGAAAATAAAAAAGAAAGCAAAGAAAAATAAAACCAATTTCCAGCCTCCTTTTCAACCACTTTGAAACTTCGGAAGGAACGAAAATGACATTCTTTAGGACCGTCATGCTAGATTTCACGACCCCCCTTCCTAAGGTACCATTTTCTGCATTGTCTGTCAAAAGCCCAGCCCTGCCACATCGGTTGTTTACACTTTAGATGAGCTCTCATTCAGGTTTAGCCACACGGTCTCCCTCTCTCTTTTTTTTCCTCCCAAGTTGCAATTGCTCCTTTCTTTCTTTTTTTTTTTGCAGTTTTCGTTCTTTTGGTGGATTGGATAGTTCGAAGTTAATCTGCACTGATTTAAGATTTCCTGTCCACTGTAGCAAGAGGAGTATTTCAGGCTTTTCTTATATTTTTAGTTGAAATGAAGACGTAGCAAATATTTTAAGTATCAACGAATCGTCAACTGATTTTTTTTATATAACTGTAACATTCTTACAAGTTGAAAAATTTTAAGTATTAGTGAATCGTGAACTAATTTTTTTATATAATGGCAAGTTTCTTGTAGAGAAACAGACGAACAAGATAAAAAAATTATATATAAAATTTCTTTCGTTCAATGAAAATAATATATACTATCTATATAATTATAATATGAGTTAAAATCAAGTCATATCGCTTTTTTTAAAACTAAAAAAGGGAAGTTAAGGCGTTTTCAAAGAAAAGATTTTATTTGTTTCTGTTTTCTGCATCAAGATTTTATGCCCGTAATACAAGTGAAAATTCCATCTTTATTACATACTCAATCATCAAAGATCAGAAAATAATATAAGTTCGCTGATAACTTCTAACATTATGGCCAGTTCTTGTATACAACCGACCACCCCGACACCACTGAACGCAGGCAATATCAACAATACATCATAATCACTGCGCGAAATTGCCAAATTTGACTCTAAAGCCAATCAATACCAGAAAACCAACATTATACGATCTGGTTGAATATTATCATTTCAATACTCGTATAGTTTAGAATAACATGGTTTTTTCCCCTCCGGTTTAAAACACTTTATCGGTTACATGAGGAGTCTTTTATTTTAAAAGCCTGTTGACAATAAAAATTAAAGGAATGTTATAGCAAACAACATTTAAAGTGTCACTGAGATCCTTCATATCATAAAACTGGTTCACGAAATGACATGTGAATAGTTTTTTTCAATGAGGAAGAAGAAAAAAAACGGGGAAAGGGAGCATAAAAAGCCTTTTTATAAAATCAAACACTCACATTTCCTTTCCCACATCTATTAAACACTTAAATGCAACAAAATTAAACAGGTACTTAAAAAAAACCGGCCGGCGCTCCCAAAACCACCGCCATCAAAATCGTTTGTTACCATTTAGTAATCGTAAAATGAACAGAAAAGCATTAAGAACCTAGTTAAAATGCATTTACCTGCAAGTCATAAATTCTCTTCTGTTACTCTACAATAAATTTTATAAGTTTTTAAACAAAAACGTCTACAGTCTCTCATATAAGGGTTCCTAAGGAAGAACCAAGTGAAAAAAGAGATAATTTTCGATCAGCATTGAATTTTATAGCAGCGAAAATATAGACGCCCGGTAGATGGTATATAAGCGTGTTTCAATTCACTTCCCACTCGATTACAAACTTAGCCACACCTTCCGTAGCTAAGAACACGAAAACTACTAAAATTCCATCAGATTCACTGCTTAAAAGCAAGTCACGTAAATGTCACTATCTTCTAACTGTCGTCAAGGTAGCGTCTTTTTAAAAAAAAGAATGAGGTTAAGACGCTCAAAGCGCCTTTTTTTGTATAAGAGTCCGTTGAAGAACCTGTTCAGATATGACTTACATGTTTCACAGAAACAAAAAAATGATATTTATTAAAAAAAATTCGTTACAGCCAGAAAAACTGAAGACGTTACACCCATGTAATAGTTGGTTAAGTTGATTCGACAATTAGTTCTTTTTAACCTTTTCACCCCAATCAAGCGAGTAATGATTAAAACGAATGAGATATGCATTAAACTGGCAACGAAAAAAAAAAGCCTGCCAGCTAGCAAGTGTATAAAAACAGGTGAAAATCTGCAAAGCGTTTTAATTGTAGTTGTTACTACAAAACAAAAAAAAACAAAAAAAAAACGACTCGTTGAATGCGTGTTAACCGCATTAAATTTAATCCGCCCACGATAAAAGCACGATGAAAAGTTTTTACTGAGAGAATTGGAAAGGTATGAAAGAAAGATTAACTTCTTTGATCAGTGGTGACCAAAAGTTTAAATCCAGGCACGTTTATATTAAAAGGTTTCATTACAAATTTAATTGCAAACAAAAGGTGCACATTAATTTCAACCGAGAAACCTTTCATAAATTGCATTTCAAAAGTGCCATTCAACTCTCTCACACTTGTAAGTACTTAATGAAATCAGAAGTAAGGTTTATGCACCATTTACGTCACTTCTTTCATAGCTGAAAATAAAATCATTCGCTGTTTTGAATTTGCGTAGCTAAAAACGACGAAGAAACATATTTAATATGAAATAAAATATTAAAAGATGAAATGGAAAGGCAACTTATTAATGTAAAAAAATGCAAAAAAGAAAATTCTAAGTTTCAAAGAGCATCGCATCTATTACAAAAAGCTATCACGTAACTATATCTTAAGGTTTTCCTCTCTGTTTTAACCATTCCAGTTCATTGTGTAGGAAATAAAAAAGCCCACAAAATCTTGGATGATATAAATAATTCCTATAGACAAGCATTTTATTATTATGACAAACATTATTCTGATCGTACAGATATACAGAAGTTATTCGCTGAGGCTGTCGCAGGGTTTTCATATCTAAAGAGATAATTTTTCAGGCTGAGCCGAATTATTCGGAAATTACTTTGAAGCTTTAAGGCTCTCTAAAATTATTAAATCTAATTATATCATATATGTTAAATTTACTAAGATTGTAATGATTATTTTCAGCTTATCATAAAATTCAATTACTTTACAAATTGCTAAATTCTCAAAATATTGCTGTGGATTTCTACGTCCACAAAAATAAGTATTCTACTTCTGTCCCTCAATCCTCCCCCCCCCACAGGCAAGAAGGTAGGGGAAAGTCTGCAAGTTCACCAAAAGGAAAAGGGGAAAATACTTAAACCCCTCATTGATGAAAGCTTTGTTTACACCTATGTAAATGCATTTAAAAAAGCGCCCTTGGGGGAAAAAACGAAAGTAATATTTCGTATTTTTCGTCATTATGAACTGTGGACTTAGCCTTTTACTCTAAAATGGAGCTATCGTTGCAGTTAAATGTATTGATTTTCATCATAAATTTCTAAAAAAAGCTTGATAATTAAAGTTTAACAGACAAGATATAAAGATTTTAATAGCAAACTCAAACAATAAATTGCATACTGATGCATGCATAATCAATCCATTTTTAAATTCAAATTTAGTTTACTTAATTCAATATGTATTAAATATTTATACAGATAATTTAATAATTCTGACGAATAGCAAACTTTGAGGTATGATTTACAAAATAGAAAACAAAAGAAAGATTGAAATAAAGCAGAAAATAAAAAATCACCACTTTCTGTTACTTATAAGAAAGTTAAAAAACAATTATTTATTTATAATTCTTTGGGCAGTTTATTTGAACAGCATTTGAACGCAATAAACTCTCTGAAATCCCATGCAAGTGTGGAAAGATAAACGATTGCACCGTGGCCCACAACTTGCCAATTCATCTCACTAAATTTCTACATTTGTAGAGTTCAACAAGTCAATCGTATAAAAATCTCCATCACCCTTGTAAGCACACCACCCCTCCAGTGCAAGCAGCAAGGATGTCACGATTCCGTAATTTCGTGCTGGACGGGCTCATATCCAGCACCGGAGGAGATGCCTGTGACCTCCGACCCTCGGTTGCAGCTGCCAATTCATAAGGAACAGGGGCCAAAGTGAAAGTGGCTGACTATCTACCCTTTAGAAAAGCTTTTTTCCCAGGCACATCGGAGTTGCGGAGTGATGCAGAACAGTATGATGCGCTCGCTGGGAAGCGTCGTTTCTTAACCTTTGAATGGCGCAATTGTTCTGCATGACGCGAAGAAATCGCAGTCAGAACATTCTAGTCTAGCTGAACTTAACAGTTTATAGAGTTCGTTTCGATATGGGCAAGTCCAACAGTATAGTGAGACAAACGGTGTTTGGGAGTACCATAATTAAGTGTGTTTTTTTCAACACAACAGTCGTTTTAAACTGAAAAAGTTTTTATTTCGTGAACATGTGGACCATCTGTGATTCTATGCACCATCCTGACAATTCTGAAGTTCTTGAAAAATGAATTTAGAACAATTTCAGCTTTCCTACATTTGTCCAACAATGTCCTTTGTAGATGAATTAATGAAAATCAAATTCAAAACGTTAGCTACTAACGACAAAAAAGCATCGCTTAATCTTTGAATAAAATGAATGATACATGAATTTGAAACTAAATTTATTTATAAAATTAAGACAATTTTTAGGTGAATTCAAGAACATTAAATTCAAAAATTGACAACAACAACAACAAAAATATAAACACCACTAAATATTAGAATAAAATGAATGATGCATGAATTTAAACTCAAATTATTTATAAAATTAATGAAATTTTAGAAAGGTGCTGGCTTTCCCACATTTGCTAGTGAATTCAGAAACATTAAATTCCAGAAGTTACATACTAATAAAAAAAAGAAAGAAGAAAAACGTCAATGAGTCGCGGAATAAAATTAATGATTCATAAATTTGGAACTAAGTTTATTTATAAATTCAAAGGAATTTTAGAATAGATTGTTTTCGTTAAGTTTATTGGAGAAAGAGCCATGTTTGGCTATAGAACGGACTTAGCTTTCCAATATTTGTTCGTGAAATCAAGATCATTAAATTCAGGAAATAACATTCTAAAAACAAAAAAAGGGTCGTTGAGTCTTAGAACAAAATGAATGATGCATGAAATTGGAATTAATTTTCTTTATAAAATTAAGAACAAATAGGAACCGGTCCAAAATTATTATATAAAACAATATAGTGATAAATTTAGTAATGAGATTTATATAAAATATAATGAATTTGCCATATAATAAGAAACCAGATAGACGGTATCTTTCAAGTTATAAGGAAATAAAAGAGGGAGGTATAACTAATTTTTTTTCTGTAGCTCGAAAATATTTCTCGTTTGATTAGAAAATTAGGCGAAATTATTTAATTCATACAAATTTTAATCAACCACTATTATTACATTAAATTTATTTAATAATATTATTCATGGAATAATTACAGTACGTATTTCTGATGTTAAATTTCGCTCATTACAAAAGTTTTATTTATTTATTTTTAAAAAGAGAAAGATTTCCATGATAATACTTTTGAAAATTGAAGGGAAAGAGGTTGTTCTTTATTTTGAAACAGATTGAAGTGCAACTACTTTTCTGACGAACCCCACATACGATTCGAAAATATTTTCTATTATAATAAAACACATAAGAAATTTTAAAAAAATATGAATTGTAATTGATTGAAATTCATTACATTCATCAAAAATTGCAATTGATTTTAACATCTTTTAAAACCTCAATATATACTCATAAAAAAAAGAAAAAATGTACTAGTAAAAGATAATTTAATGATAAAAGAAGGGAGAAATTTAGTTTATTTCTGCATGGTTGAAAAATTTTGCTAAAAATTTTCCAAATCAAGAGTTTTTCGAACTGAATTTAAACTATAATACTTGAATACTTTAGAAGAATTATTAAGCGTACTCATTAGCGACATACGTGTTAAATTAGAAAAGAGAGAAATACAATTATAAGTGATAAAATGTTTTTAACTTTAACTAACAATTTTGATTAAAATTTTAAAAAGTTTAAATTAAATTAATTTTGTTTTTAAAATTTTCCAAAAAAAATTTTATATATTTCCAGTAATATGCAAATATACATTAATCGCATTAATGCGCAAATTATTAAAATCTTATTTAAATAAACTTTATTAAATTTAAATATAAGAAAATAAAAATCAATTTAATGGAAGGGTAGCAATATTTTGAGCAGTTCAAAAGTCCAATTTAAATAATAAAATTCGGCAAAGCGGAAAGAAAAACGAATTTGCTTTGTCGATCATTTCAACGAAATTCACTTACAGGAATAAATCATTCCAATATCTTACCCGAATCATTTTTTAAAAAACGATTTAGCATTCGATGACTATAACCTTTACAGCAATAAAAACATTTTAAGTTAAAAATAGCAAAAACGCATTTAACCTTTTTCTTTTTTCACGGTGCATACTTTTCTCTCAGGGGAAGAAACATATTTACGGGTCGTTTCATATCACATTCTCTTCCGGAAAAACAGAATATTCGAACGTCGAGGGTAATCGAAAGAAAGAAAAGAGGGGAGGGAAAAAATGGCTCCAACCCCGCGGAAAACGAAGCCTTCTTTTAACGGGTCACTGCGCGTAACTGATACGAGTTTCCAATTTGCTGGTAGCCCGACAACAATTATCGAGTCGCAGTTAAGTCACTAAGTGAATTGCAATGACCATTTCAAAAGCAAATCATTAAGAAGAGATAGGGTATTATTCTGCCGACATGCTGTGAAAATGCATCGACTTCGTGGAAGTTAACGAGAAAAAAAATCTAATTTCATAGCATTGAATTTCTATGGAAATCGAATTTCAGTGACAGATAATTTTTCGGAGTTTTAAATATATATCAGCAATTTTAATCGCAAAATCTTGGAATCAAATTTTATAGTAAAAGGAAGTGTTCAAAATACGTATTAAATAAAAATTAGCTAAAAATTGACTGGTAAATTAGAGTCAAATAGTAAATAATCAATTAATAATAATTAACTTATACATAAGTGAGCCGGCGACCCGTACTAGTCTTTTCTGTGTTCTAGTTGTACCGGGTTCAAGTCCTGGTTCGAGCATGGTTGTTGTCTATCCTGTGTTTCATCTATGAGGTGTGTAAAACGGCCCCGTAAAAAGAGGTTGTGCAAGCGAATGTGAGTGTTTGTCGTCTTCAGATGAGCAAGAAGTCAGACTTCTCCCCTCAGATGAGACAGCACACCCGGCTTAAACTGATGGCAGTTCGTCATCGGGCTTGTAAAGTGACATAAGTGACAACCACACATGAGGGCCGCTGTGGCCTGTTGGTAAGGTCTCGGCTTCGGAACCGGAGGGTTTTAGGTTCGAGACTCGATTCCACCGAAGAGCCGTCGTGTGAGGGGGTCTCTCGCACGTGAAATCTGTCAGGCCAAACGTCTACCCGCTGGCGTGGCGTGGTGTGGAGAGGGGGGTGCCTGTTCAGGTGTCGTCCTCGTCATCTGACCGTGGTTCAAAATTACGAGGTCCGTCCCAAAATAGCCCTCGTGTTGCTTTAAAACAGGATGTTAATATAACTAAACTGAACTAAACAACAACACATAAGTGAAATTCTACGAAATGCTAATTTTATATCTTTTAATTATAAAAGTGAGAATTCCATGATTATCTCGAGATTTTAACAATAAAAAGTTTTTCATGTTTAAAAAAATATATAAAAAGATTAGAAAATAAAAAATGCTGAACGACAAACATTGGTCAGAATTAGAAACGGTAATCAGAATCCGAAAATTATTTTGTCACCAACACACTGACCCCCATCTCCCCAAAAAAATGGTTCATGAAAAAGTATTATTTTTCTGCAAACTACAAAACTGCAAAAACTGAATGGAAATTTATGAGAGAATAATTATTTCTAATCATATCGATGAGGCATTCTAGAGAATCGAATTTTAATCGTTTCATCGAAATCTCACGATCTTATAACTAAAATTAAGCTACTGATGACTAAAACTGAACTAATTTCAAAATGATAATAATGAGTTCAAAATTCGCTGAATTTTAACTTTAATTTCGCCATTAATAACTGAAATTTTGGTGCAATTTTAATAATGTTGTACTATTAGAATACGATATAATAGAATAATTAAAATTTGAATTTTATATCTAGATATTAATATCTCAGATTAAAAAATTATAATCTTATATAATATTATCCTTTCAAACTAAAATCGGTACACTGCGTTCTTTTACATACTTCATATTTTCTCGAAAATCTTAAAATTTTTCAGTTTCAGCTAATGATTTTTTTAAACTTTTCACATTACTCTAATTTTGCATTTCTTATAGAATTTAAATACCTATTTAAGAAGTCAATGTCCATTTACTGGATATTTATAAACACACTTCAAAATTAACAAAAATTTGCACTTTTGCAGAAATTACAAGTTTTTAAAAACTACATTCCATACTAAGGTATTAAACTAATTATAAGAAACTGGTGAATGCTCCTCCGAATAATAATGTCTTATTATTAGGTTGTTCGGGAAGTAATTTCGTTTTTTCCTGACAAAGGATTTAATTGCATTTTTCGCACCCAATTTCATACTTAAACCGCAAAATCATTTTATGTTTTAAGAGTTGATATAGCAAGGCTTGAGTGTGAAAAAGTGCAGCTGATTCTTCGCAGTAGTTTTTGGATGGTGCCCTTTTAAATATGGAGAGCAATAAACAGCATTTTCGTCATTTTTTTCTTTTTTGCTATAAAAGGTAAAAATGCTGTTCAAGCCAGAAATAAATTAGCCAATATGTGTGGAGAAGATGTGTTGACAGTACATCAGTACCAGAATTGATTTGCAAAATTTTTCCTTCAAATGAGGCCAAAAACCACCTCGATCAGTTTTTTTTTACAGCAAAGACCAAAACTTTTATGAGCGTGTAATCATGTTACTACCAAAAATATGGCAAAAGGTATTAGACCAGAATGGCAATTTTATAATTTAATAAATAATTTATTCATTAAACGAAAATTTCTTTTCATTTTGACAAAAAAATACGAAATGACTTTCCGAAGAACCCAATAAAAATTATTTCATTCATTCAGCAAACATTTTTTTATTATAAGCACTTGAAAATATTTAAAATAAGTACTTAATCATAAATTAAAATACTTATTCTTATCATTTTTTAACATTTAAATATATTAATATACAAAACGCCAACTTACAACGCATTTATTTTTAGAATAAAAGATACATAATATTTCAGTATTTTACGTTTGAAGCTTTATTTCAGACATAAAACACTAGTTAATAGTTAATTAACAGCCTGAACAAGAATATATCATTTCAGAAAATAAACATCTCGGACGCAAACAAACAAAATCGTCCATTCCCTATTCGTATAATTCAGTACACGGTCTCGAAGAAAAATTAATTAAAACGACGTTAACCTGCCAAGTATGGGAACCCCTCCATTCCCTTAATCCGGCCACTTTCGAGAGGCAACCGAAAAAGTGCGCGGGCAGTGATGTAGGCGGAGCTTCGGACTGTGCGGATCTCGTTCCCACGGTGGAACTCTGCGCCTGCGCTGTACGGTCGGCCTTCAGTTCTAGGTTGGATTAAAATTATGACTGAAGAAAAACTAGGATTTTTATGCTTAAAACTTCTTTCTTTATTTAAAATTCTTGTGTAACGGGCAGATCCAAATAATGTAAACAGGATGTATGGATGAAAAAAAAATTGTAATGGGTATGAGAAATTTTAATCAATCCTTGATAGATGAAATGGCACTTGTTGTGGATATTGAATAACTAAGATTTTAATTTTTGCAATGCTATTATTTACATAATTTTGCACCATTTCGTTGCTCAAAAAGAAATTGCATCACATAATTTAATATATATGAAAATAAATAATACGAGTTTTATCTCATAGTTTACCATTTTGATTTTAAAATAATAATAACAAGCTTACGGGGAAAAGCAGGTTTTGGTGAGAAAATTTTCAAATTTAAATGTAAATACAATAATTGTATACTCTGCAATAATAAAAGCACATGCTATAACAATAAATCTTGTCAAGTTCTTACTTAAGAGTAGTTTTTAAAATTTTGAAAAAAAAAAAAAAAAAAAAAAACAGTATATAACTAATTAGTTTTGCTTGAATATTAAATGTTTTTAAATTTAATTACATGATATCACAATATTGCTAAAAGTCATGGTTAAAATCACCCGTTCCTAAGAAGTAACTATTCATCTTCCAGCGATGATGTTGCCTCCGCGTTACCACGGAAAGGGGGATGCTGTAGCTTCTGAAGGTAAAAATCCCTAAGCACCCTAGGACAGAAGTCTGACGTTTAGCTCATACGAAAATTACACTCACACACTCGCTTTTTACAGGGTGACTCTTTCACACACCTCTCAGATAGAAAACAGGGTGGAAAACAACCATGACTCGAACGCGGGACGCCAAAATCACTGGGAAGGTGCACTACCTCCTAGGTCAGGACGCCGGCTTCTAATATTTAATGATGTAATTATACTAACTAATCTTATTTTAATGAAATATAATTAATGAGTTAAAAAATTATTATTTCAATTTACTTTTACATCGCCTATATTTCCACTGAGAAGTTAGTATCCTACTTGGTATTCCTACTTCGCATTACAAATTTCAAGAAAAGAGCATCGTCAGAAAGCGAATACCCCCCTCCACCTTTTACCGTCCCCAAGAAAACAAGACCTCACATGATACGGAATGGGCACAGGTAACATTAATTCCAGCATTGTTGTCATCATTCTCTGCCAACTCACTGACTCCCCAGAAAAAGAACTGGAGGCTCTGACAGACACAAATCCTAACATATTATTCAACTTATGCTTCAGAATAAATCATAAATTTTTTATAAGCACATTCTCTTCTCCCAGACCATTTCTTCTCTTGGGGTCTTAGAATCACAAAAGATTTGGAAAGGAATCTTTCCAACGGAGGAAGATTCTAAATCATAGAGGGGAGTTTGAGGAGGAGGGAGTAAGGAAGCGGATTAGGCAAGTCCACCTCCACCCACTTGCATTCAGATTTTCGGTGGGGGGGGGCGACGCTTCGAATAAATAATAAAGTTCTATGAAAGAAGGGGAACCACTAAGGGACCAGATACAAACGGAAGTTTTCTCATGTGTGTGTACGAAACATGTTAGCTGCATTTTTTGATTCTCTAAATGACCAATGATTTTGTCACCTTGTACAATAACTTATATTAATAAATACCTAGAAACCTATCTCCAATAATTAGCCTACCGTAAATCAATGAGATTTATAAATTATGAAGTAATAAAACATGCACCTGAGTTTTTGATCCCTTTCAAATGATCTCGGAAATTTAAAACGTCTGTCGACAATCCAAAATGCTTTCAAAATTGACCAAGAACTTTCATTCTATGGTCTTGGCAACAAGTGTTATATGAACAATATCTATTTAATAATATTGAAACTTAAAAAAAAAACAAAAAACCCGTAGATAAAAGAATGCTTTGGTCCAAAGCATTGAGCAGAGATTTAATTATTTGTCGATATAACAACTACCGAAAGAATTTACTTTGGGCATCAGCAAGTCCAAAATAATTTCTTGAATTAACTTCAAGTCGAATAATTAACAAACCAGTCAAATTAATATCTTCAACTGTCTCTACATATATTACTAAAAAAATGAACTGTCAGTAAAATTGTTAATACTTCTAAGTCAATTATTTTAATTATTATTTCATAAGAACTATTACTATAATAAGAGTTATAATAAATGAGCTTTGATTCCAAATAATATAAACCTGCCTTGTCTTCTTATAAATCAGGCAGGTCAATACTGTTTGATATTATTGATTTAAAGTGATTTTCTGTTTAAAAAAAGCATATAAAAGACAGAAGATAAATCAGTATTTTTTCCATCAACTGATAACTCCAAAAAGCCAAAACGATCACATGATTATTTTTAAGTTTTTAAAAATGAAGAAAGCATGCCTTTAGAAGCACATATGATGGTTAAATAATTGTGTGTATACTTTGATTACGAATAATTTCATTGATATTCCTTTCTGGTACCTCTCCAATAAATAAATAACGATTAATATTCACGATCATACGGTTAAATCAATAACAACAAGGTTTTAATTCACAATGTTCGCTGTAGAAGATTGCGATCCGCTGAAATCGGGAGCTCCGTCAAAAGAATTCTATCATTACGGACTTATGCATGAATACAAAATGTGTGATTATTTCTAAAGATTGCAGTATAAAGACTGCAGTAAGAAGATATTTATATATATAGGATAAAGCAGAAAATAATAATACAGTATATATAAGAAGTATTAAGATTATTCAAGCCGCTATTCATCCAAATCGTCTAACTGTATTTATAATTTGCGACTGTCCCCCATCGTTCCACTAAGGCGTTCCGAATCACTAAACCATACTTGAGGAGACAGTCACGTGACCCCCTCCACCTTCCAATCTTCACAAAAGGGGAATTCTGCTCAAGTCCCTCAGTGGGGTGTACGATGTCCCAGAATAAATCTATTTGGTAGGGGAGGGGGAGTACTTCGGTTCGGTCACGGGGCAAGGGGCGTAGAAAGAAGGGCTCAGATAAAGGACAGATAAAAAAAGAAAATTTGTCTGACTCATAGCACTATATAGTGCTTTGTTGAGTCCGGAACCTAGAGGCTCACTGCAACTACGAAATCATGCTCTCTTCCAGTAACTAACCATCTCTCCCCCCCCCCTCCTTTTCTTGGACCATTTCGTGTGCAACCTCAAAGAAAAAGCAAGGCACGAGCTGCCCCCCACCCCATTCCTTTTACCAGGTGATCTCTAATTCCCCCACCTCTTTTCCCCGTTTCGTCTGAGTCTAACCATCGAAAAGTATCATGTCTGCGGTGTTGCCAAAAGAATTCGCAGTGACAAATAGTCGGTGTGTGAAACTGAATTATTGGACCGTAAGCAAGATTAGTAACAGGATTAGGCAGCGACGGTTATATGTTAGTAGAGTGCGAGAAGCTGTTTTTGGTTCTTCTGTGATTTTTTGTTTGTTTGTTCAAAAAAAGAGATTATATATATATATATATATATATAAAATCCTCATAACAATTTGAGCAATTTTATTCAATAACAAGTTGTTAAACCATGTAAGATAGTAACACATGTATACATCGATTTTGCGAAACAAAAAGTGATATATTTAATTTCATACATATATTCTTAAAATACTAATAAATTATTTGATTTTCAAATCACATTTTGCAAATATGAAAAGTGGACGATAAAAGTCGGTTCTCAGCTTGTTAATTTCACTAAAGCTTGAAAATTCAAAAGATAAAAAATAATATACATATTATTACCGAATCCGAGAAATAGCAATATTCAGATCAGCAAACATAACTTTGTCTGGATATTTCAAAATCGATTAATAGTTTTTGGGACATCACGAATATTTGTATTTTATATCATCAGAAGACTACAGATATCATCAAACGATATAAACACCTTTTGAAAACTTTTCACATTTAAAAAGTTTAAACAGTTAACCAATTCGTATTAAAAAAAAAACTTTTACACTAAAATGTCGTTTTTTAAAATTTAAAGGAATGTTTTTTCTTCTAAACTTCAAGGATAATTCAGTTACGGTTCCGGTGTTTAATCCATGAAAGACTTTCTTTACAATCAATATCTGGCTATCAGACAAGCCACAAAAGCTCCACTGAATGGAAGCCTTTATCACACAACCGATAAATGGTGTTCTTTCACGAGTGACGTAAAACATACGAGAGGAGAGCATATCAGATTGTTTCTAGTTACAGTTGAGGCACTTGACCACGCATCGTTCACAAGCTCTTGAAGACGTACTGACAACAGATCGCTGATGGTAGATCACTAAAAATAATTGTTATTGAGTTTGCAAGTGAGTTGAAGACTATACAGGTTAGTTTATCTTGGAACAACTATTGGGCGTGGCAAAGTCAATGCTGCATTCAAAGGAAATGAACTTGGAAACATTATTTACAATTCGAAATCTCTGATACGGCCAAGCATCAATAAATAATATTGGTTTTTAGAAAGAAAGATCTTTGTTTGGAAGTTACTTTTTTAAATTAATTTCGTCACCTTGTTCGTTCTACTGAAAATAGAATTCAATATAATAAAAATTCCAGTTAAAACAGAATATTCATAATGAGTATCTTCCAAGTACTTTTATTAGAATCCAGTATAATACCAAAAAGTATAATGGCTTAACTTACTAATAATATAAAATATAATACGTAGAAAATTGCATATAATTAAATTAAGATAAAAAAAGATCACGGTAGTTTAGATTAGTAATGAAAATGAAATGTAAAAAGTTGGAACTTGGATGATTAATTTAAGATGAGAACTATTCATTAAATTTTTTTAATTAATGAATAGATCTCATCTTAACTTCATTTTTTTTTTACAAATTGCATCTATTTTTTTTAATGTTCCATAATATTCCATTTTATTTCAGGCAACTGTAAAATAAGCGAGAAATAATAATAATTTTTAAAAAGCACCATCAGAATATCTATCTATTATTAACAATTATAAATATGTGGTAACAGAAACAAATTTCTATAGGAACATTCTAAATATTTACATATGAAAACGCAATTTCTTTTACATTATCAGAAAACAGTCATTTATGCAAGTAGAACAGAAAACACTTCTTTCCTTTAGATGTTTCTTTAGATCTCTCTCGTTATGTTAATCATTTAAAAAAAAAACGCATTTGAAATGTTTCAAAATGATTGCTAATGTTTGTGAAAGCCGTATTGGTTGGAAACATTTAATCGGCTGAAAACAGACAAGCAATTTACACAGTTAGTTCTGCCTCAAAGCAAACTAAAATTTTTTGTCGTATCTTAATTCACCAAATACTTAACCATGATCGTTCGTGAAATAAATTCTAATCGCAAAATGATTATCATTGCATTCTTTAAATAAATAGGGAAAATTTTTCTTTCGGGATTTCATGCAATATTCAGACCAGAACGACGTCTCGACAATGCATGGGATACATTAAATAACAAAATTACTCCCCCGATTCCAGATCAATTATCCCACGTATCATAATCCACAAAACAGCATAGGCAATGGCCTACCGCTTGAACTTCATGTTCCAATCGTTCACATCGCTAACAGGAAAGTATGAAAGAAATCCTTTTTTCAAAAAGCAGCAGCGGGACCTTATCTATTCAGAATTAAAGGCTTAAAAAAGAATCCTTCTCCCCCTCCGCCTCTCAGAAGGAAAGCAATTGCTAGACAATCAACCAACAAAGAACACCAAACATGTTGAACATAAATAACAGAATAGGCTGTCTAAGCGTCACGTTCTTCTTGGTGAAAGACGCCACCTAAATAGTTACGCTCCAAAGACCACGGCAAAGTCTGGAGATAGGTTTTTTCCTGCTTTTTTCCATGGGACACTAGTTTGCGAGGCGACTTCTTGGCAATTGATACGATGATCACGTACCTTAAAAATAATGGCTCTAGGAATGAAAATGCATAACATGACTGACTGACAAAACAGACAAGCCCCGTTAGAAGAAGGGGGGAGGGGATTCTGGCAAACAAACTATGGGAAGAGGGGGGGAGGAGCGATATATATATTTTTTCTTCCTGGACTCTTCGAAATCAATGGTGCGTCAAGCTGTGAACAGTAATTGGGCAACGTGAGATGAAGTGAAGAAAGTATCAAGTACTACAGGAAAATGAGAATGTAGATGAGGTGTTTTATAACAAAGACAATAATAAATAGAATATAATTTTTCAATCCTGAAAACTGAAGATTTGTTAAAGAAGGAAACGAAAGCGAAGATTTTCATGCTGAGGCCGTTTCTGAAGATATGTTAGTTACGTAACAAGAAAATTTGTTTCGTATTTGTTGGAGAGTTTTAAAAGCAAATTCAGAATGAGAAATTATTTATAATTCGTTCGGCAAAGATATTTTGATGGGAAATCATTCATCGTTAGCTTTAAATTTAATTTCGGCACATTTTGTAGCAGATGCAAAATGAAAATATTTGTAACGCTAACAAGATACAAAAAATGGAGTCGGCGTTTCCAGAACTTTTATTTACTTCGAAAGTTACAGAAACCAAGCGATTTTTATTATACTGTATAAACTATATTATATCAAGACAGAGTCAATTTTTCAATTTATAATCAAATCAAACAACATCCATTTCCCCTTTCTATTAAATAATTGTTTTTAAAAATCCAATTTACTGACATTAAAGAGCTATTTCATGTAAATAAACATCTTATGAAAAACGTTTTTTTTTTCCCTTCATCTAAAAATAATTGAAATAAACGACAATAACAAAGAAGAAGCAATAACAAGCGTCATAATTAATTGTAAGCTATATTAACTTTCGATCAATGGAAATTCCATTTCTCAGTCTTGCAATTAATCCACATAGCCATTTAAACGAATAAATACTGAAAGCAAAGGTTAATGCCACTAAACTAAAATTTTTCAGAATCAACAAACTATACACTTCAAAAAAAAATAATAATAACATCGCTAGGTGGATAACTCTTGGGTCGCAGTGTAATTATTTTCTATTGCCCGAGATGCCAGAGGAATAATGACGTAATGGCATGTAATTAAAGGAAAATAAACCTCTAATTTCCAAACGAAAACAATGGTGAAATGATTGTGGGGATAAGATTTTCTTAGAGACTTATACAAATTCTATCAATTAAATTATAAATTATCAGTATTGTCTAAAAGCAATTCATAAGAAAGCTAAATATAATATATATTTTCACGCACAAATGTATTGTGCCCTTAAATATTTTCATAAATAAATTCGAATATGATTACTTTAATATATAATTATAATAATAATATATAAACAATATAATTTTTTGCTTTCGTTGGTACTTTTAAACTCATGAAAATGCAAGTAGTAAGAAGAAGAAATTAAAAATAGGAAAGTAAGTAGAAAAAGAAATTTATTATTACAAAAATAAATCTAATCATAAATTCTTAGCTCTCGAATTTACATTTAAAATCATAAAAATTTATTAAGTAGAAATAGAAATTTTATTTTTCTCATAAAAATATATCTATCAAAATAAGATAAAATAAAAAATAAGGTGCTAGTTAATGCATCTAAACGATAAATGCTAAATTTTATATGTACAGAAGGAAAACAACACCAAATAGTAATAAGCTAAAATGGCAATATTACTTTATGTTACCATAGGGCCTCCCCCCACATACTTTATCCATTCCCATCCTTTTTTCGAAACAATTCAGCAAACAACAACAAAAAATTAATTGTTCAAATTCAAGTTGAGCAATAAAAAATTATGTCCCATTGGAAATATATGCTGAGGTTAAAATACACTTCTTGAAATAAAAACCACAACAATCCTTTAAATTTGTTCATTCGATCTAGCTTCAATAATTAATTTAGAATCTTTTATCGAAGTGACTTCCGTTCTACAAGAAATTGAATTCCTGCTCATCCATTCATCAATATTCATAAAAAAAAATCCGCACCAGCTCAGAGCGAATGCTTAACCATTTGGTCGAACAGGTTTTCGACCTTGCATGAAATGGCATAACTTCTGGATATGATGACTCATTTGCAGCCTTTGGCGCGAAAAGATCATCAGAAATAAAATGAAATTCCAAGACTGAAATTTGACTGTGGTGACGCCCTTAAAACATTCTACCGCCTTTTCTCAATAAAATAGGCTTAAACAAAGAACATTTCTTCAACAAAACAAAATCAAACAAACCAGAAAAGACATTTATTTCTTCTATATATATAAAATTGGAATTTCATACTGCATTTATTTGTTTTGGAGTCAAACAAAAAATTCGTATCCATTTAAGTGTAAATATGGAAATATTTGCTATATCTTCCGATATTTCTTAGGGTGAAAAATAAAAAATTCTCTTTCCATTTTGTTTTGCATGACCGAGTTCTCGTCATTTCGATTCAATCGCCTGAAAAATTTATGTTACCATTTACATGTAACAGAACAAGAACATAAAAATAGTTTGGGCAATTACGTTGGCAACGGTACCGTTGCTTTACGGAAGCCAGGCCTTAAGGGGTACCATTCTTGATTTGCTTCACTAGTTACAGATGTATTTTATCCAAAGGCAGATTGAAGTAAATTTCAAATATTCGATTGAAGCTTTCTTTGTGTATTTTTATTTTATCTCCTATCAATTTATCATAGTTTATTCTCTCCTATTTTTTCTTTAGGCTAAGAATAAAAGTGTTTTGTAATAACGCGAAAAATAGAAATAAATAAACCAATACAGTACTAATTAAAAGAAAAATAAATTAAAAACCTAATGGCTTTTTATATCAATAAATTGCGCCAAAATTAGAAGTATTTTTGCTTAAAAATAAGAAAGAATTTTAAAGAAATAAGACTTTTGGACGTTGTTTTTAATATTTGTTCATATCACTAGATAAAGAAATACTAACATAATATAGTGTTTTGAAAATGCTTGGATTATAAATTGAATTTCTCATATTAACAGGAGGGGAGATAAATGCAGTTATACGTCTTCAAACATCAGACAATATTATTTCAGAGTATAATCATATTATCAGTTACTTAGCCTAAAATAAATAATTTTGGAATGAAAGAATGCATAAATAGTTTTCGAATACACTCCACAATGGGTCAATTACAACGAAACTTAAATACTTATTCTTTAAGATAGAAAAATTCTGTCAAATTTAAAATTTAAATTAAATTAAAATGAATAAAATATTCAATTAATTACAAAATAAATAAAATTTTGTCGAAAAAAACGTTTTTATAAGAAGAATAAATTATTTCACACAAAAAGACTAATGCTATTTCAAAATTTAATATCTGAACTCCTCAGCAATATTCGTTTGTGTGTGTTTTCAATTATTAAGTATTATTTTTTAAGGTTTAACAGATACGATTTTGAATAGAAGCAACAAGTTTCTGATCTACCCAATTTTTTGAAAAATGTTTATGCTCTAAAAATACTTATTTATAGAAGTTTTTTTTTTAAGAATGTTATTTTTTTTTTTTACCTTCTAGTAACCAATGTCCAATGGGAATCAATCAAGTGGAGAGATGTAATAAAACAACTGAGTGTATTCTAATAATGTATACAAAATTGGTTTTTACATTTAAAAAAATATATGAAAATATTTAAATTCCGAGCAATACCGAATATATCAACTAGTTATAAAGAAATATATTATTGCTACGTTTTAAACGTACTATTTCATAAAATTATCCTAAAAATAAAAAAGGGGGTTAGAGCCGATTATTTTGATTTAGATATGATACAGGTCTAGAAAAAAATATTTTTATTGGGACAATTCAATAAATAATGAATTATGCCAAGCATAAACAACAAAAAATAAAATAAATATAATTAAATGAACAGTAAACTGAATAAATGTGCACAGAAAATACTTGGAAACATTGAGACATTTTAAAATCATAATATCATAACAATATCTCAAAAATGATGAATTCGATTTTAGAAACGCTTAAATTAGAGGAAATGAATCACATCATGTGAAAAATTCTAATAATGGTAATTAAAGGGGGGGGATAAAATGTTTAAGCAAGTTATTAATTTGAATAACTTTAATTTCTCTTAATGAATAGAGACGAAACCTATAATTAGAGACATTATAATAAAAGGGTTTACTAAATGATAAAACATTAATCGCGTGATCTTTGCTTGTTTCTTAACCTGAAACGAGAGCACGGAACAAAGATAATTGAAACTGAAGAGGATGTCCATTATTTATCTGAACATATTAATTATTGCATCCAAATAATTGTCTTAGGTCTAGTGAAGTGGGCTAATTGGTTCCATCCTAATATCGAAAATGGCTGTATTTGTGTGTTATAATTTATATTGATATGTTAGTTACCAAGTATGACCTCTGCATATTTATTGAAATACAAAGGAAAATTAAGAGATGCCGTGTACGCCTTATTATGGAAAGAGGGTGGTGCAGTAGCTTCTGAAAACTCTAGGGCAGAATTCCGACTTCTAGCCCAAATGAAGATCACTGACACACAGGCTTGCACAACCCTTTTACAAGGGGCTCTTTTAGACACTTCATAGATGGAACACAGGGTGAAGAACAACCATGCCAGGACTCGAACCAGAAAGCCCAAAGCATGGGGAAAGCCACGTTCCAACGATCTGTGAGTCTGCAACCAAGGCACATTTTCTCCTCTTTTGCGATTTTCTAATGTCCAGTCTGTTCAGTTTACCAGCAATTTGTCGGTAAACTGAACAAAGAACCCCAGAAACCGCAAAAAAGAGGCAAAATGTGAAAGTATGCCCTTGAACTGGTCGCCGGCAAAAATTAAGATATAGCATAGTTATTGTTTGGCGTTTCTTTCAAAATGCACCAGCACAAGACACTTCATATGAAATTAATTTCCCATTCGTCTCCAAGAATTAAGAGAATGTTTGATACAGGTTAATACAACTATTCATATGCCCGAAATATAGAAATCTTTTAGTTGCCATTCTGAAAAAATGTCAACCAAATGATCTACAACATGTGATTGCCAAAACTACTTTAGCAGGCTGTAACAAAATTTATAATAATTTAATATTTAAGGAATTAAATAAAAGGGAAAATTCTAAATTTTTGTATGAATTAAATAAAAGGGAAAATTCTAAATTTTTGTATATTTTAATAATTATTTCCTAATAACTCGACAGACCAGATGTTCGAAAAGAACTTAGTCAAAATATCTACATGTAATCAGTTTTTTGTGAGGGGAGGACAGTTATAATTTATAGAATCGGCATTAAATAATAATAAGATAATAACCAGCAAAGTTTTTGTCGTTTTACCACTCTTTCAATAGTTTAATTTACTTTATTATTATTTTTAATTATTTAAGAGCACAGCCACTCCACACTTTTTTTTGGTTAAAAATAGTCAGCAGAAAAGCAAATAATAATGTAAAATATCGTGCACTGTTGAACCAAAATCTCTTAGTGCATTAAATTCTGATCAAACTTTATCTCAAAAATATCGCTTCTTAAAAAATCAATTACGAAATGAATCTGAAATTAAAAAACAATATAAGGGCTTCAAAACTTACTTGCAATAAGATTCTCCTCTAGGATTTGAAACACAAGATGCGCCATTTTTACAAGGATTAGATGAACAGGATAACAGACCTAAAATAATAATAAAAATAATTTAAAAAACAGAATACTAAGGATAAAAAGCGGCGCAACAAAATCTTGCACAATAAAAAGGAAATCATGACGTAGTTTGTTTATCGTTTCCAGAAATTTTTCCACATTTTTTTTATCAGCTATTTAAAATAATCACTCCTTTTTATCTTAAGAGTAATAAATTAAGGCACTCAAAGCAGACAATTAGATCAGATTATACTTGCGCACATTACACAAAATTTTTCAAAAAAACAAAAAAAATTAAAACAGGTACGAATACAATACATGATAAAATATTCAGAATTATTATTAAAATCAGATATTAAAATTAAAAATATATGGAATTATAAAAAAAATTCAGTCTATCCTCAAGATTCAAACTGACTCTATTTTTAGGGCATATGCATGTAAAATGTATTTTAGCAGATGATTGGTCGAAAAGAGTTTTTTTTATTTCATTCCGTGTAGCATATTTTGTACAAGAAACTAACCACTCTAAAAGATTCGTCAGTCTACATCGCGACACAACAGCAAGAGAAGTAGAAATTTTTCCCTTTAATGATTTTAATATGATATTTTGATAGGGATTTCTTTGCTCGATTTAGGCGAGGAAATCTTAGATATTCCATTTAAAATAATGCAGGGAATTTTTTTTTTGTCCCTTCGCTCAGCGCACGAGAACGTGCTTAAATCAGCTATTTTATGGAGAGCGTGTAAAAATAATTAAATACAAAATGGGAGTAGGATCAGGAAATAAAAAAAAAACATTTCAGATTGAAGTTAATATGGACTAAATTAAGATAAAAGTTAGGAAAATAATTAGGATTTAAATTAGATTCAGAGATATCATTACATATATATATTACAAACACATCACATTAAAATATAATAAGAAACTTAAATAAGCATCTTCATAACATTTCATTCCGACAGGAGGGCATTCAATAACATAAAGCGAATAAATGGTTTTCTAAGCTTAGCAGTCCCTCCCCTAAAACAACAGCATACTTTGTCAATTTATATGTAAAAATATCTCCTGTTCATAGCGACACTCTTTCCCCCATTCAAACTAGAGAAAGGAATTCCCATTCCCTATCCCATTTTCTGTGATATCTAAATATTTTATAATTTTTATTAGAAAAAGCAAAGGAAATGTCATTGATCTACTTTCACCTACGAAAATATTCAGATCAATGTAAGAAAATGTACTGCCATAATCTTCACATTATTTTATAAAACAATTTAAAATATTACCATACTATTTTTCACTGTTTTGAAGCAACAGTTGAAGCAAATTTTGTCTATAGTCGGAAAAAAAGGATAAAATTATCCAAGCGCAAGTCATTTGTCAAGTCACGAAAAATTAATAGCTAAGAGGAGATGAAGGTGAAATAATATCAAATTTATTTGCTACATACTCACATTGGGGTAACTTCAAAAAATATTATTACATAAAAAAATTTTGGCATTGGTTCAAAATTCAATTTTTTTCTTCTTCTTTTTAACGATATAAATTTAACAATCGCAAAAATTTTTAATGATTTTAGGCATTTATTAAAAAAAATATTTATTATTTTATTTTATTTATTGCCTATTTCTAACAATTTAGTATACCTACACCTGTGACAAGAACTTCACACCGGTTTCATTACTACATCAAACATTTAATAATTATATTTTATTTCGTTTGAAATACGTTTGTGCACTTGATTGTAGTTTATAAACTGCATAGTTTGCAAGATAATAAAAAGTGTATTTGCAATATCAAAAAAAGTTAAAAGTCAGATGAACCACACATTCATTCTTTTAATGACGCTATGATAACATGGGACTGGTTTCCATTAAGAAAGTTAATACACACAAGGAACAGAATATATGTAATATTATTAATACAACATGGTTGGTTTTAATGCCAGATTAAAACCAACCATGGGCATGAAATTACATTCACACGATCGAACTGAAATATAACAAATATTCCCGGTGAACCAGCTAGTTGCAAAAGACGGCAATATTTAAATAAATATAAATGGTCAACATGATACTTTAATAATTACAGAGAAATAAATTTTGCGGTCAACTCTTTTTCTTTTTTTTTAAGTACCGATAATTTCCCGCATTGAATGATATGATTGATGATATGATTGAATGATATGACTGAGAGAAATGCCGAAGACCCTTCCTTGACAAGCTTTACCATCTGGGAGGCATCACTTACAATTGAAAAATAAGCAAATCCTCCTCCGATATTGTCTTTTCGGAAAGAGCTTCACTTCAATTCAGTGCCGACCTCCCAGATGATCCTATTTTTCTCTCCTAAGATACACGGTGATGACGAGGCTGTTACAAAACGGGACTTTCGACTCCGAGAAATTATTATCAGGGGTTTACATTTGGAAGATAAGAGTCTTTCCTTTATCTATGACTTTCAGCAGATAGTGTCACTTTTAGCAGAGAGCAGGCGGTCCACTTGTAAAGCAGTTTCCGTTTCAAATATCGCTGGTTGGACGTTTCTGCCATTAGAACTCCGCAGTTTGAAATCGTGTTTCTTCGGTAGATAAAATCGAATTTATGTTTCTGTTTAAAAACCATTGAGTAGGCTTATTAGCAGATTGTAGACCATTTTTTTTCTTTCCTAAGTCAGTGCAGATATTTTGGAATGTTGAGGATTCGTGTCCTTCTTCAACGATGGTTAAAGTTTTATCTTATAGTTGATATGAATGTTTATTTTAGACATCAAACAAACACATAAAGAGTATTTAATCTCGAGCTTTCAGACTTTATAAAGTTCCATGTATCCGAATACAGGATGAAAAAAAATCAGCTAATAATAAAAGCAATTCTTTATAAAACAACACGTTTTTTATACTTTTTATTCAACAGCGTTTGACAAGATAACATTATCTAATCCATTTTTTTTTTCCATTCATTTTCAGAAGTTTCGTTGTTGTGTGTGTTTATGGCGAAGCGATTTTAATATTTACACTCTGTTATCGGTTACAGAATTTATTTAAATTAATTTTTACACAAGTGGCATCATTTGTTAAGAAGAAAATTTAAGAAGAAAAAAAATACATTTTTAAATGAGTTTAATTGATATTATTTTAAGAATTATCGATTACATTGGTAATTAAATTAAAACAGATAATATAATATTTAAAACTAAAATAATTTTAAAATTTCCTATAAATAAATTATTTTATCAACTAAATTAAAGTAAACAATAACGTCAAAACTGCTAGCATTTTGACTTCGAATCAATACTTAAGCGGTGTTCTAATGACCTATCCGCCAGCAGACGAGGCACACTTTCCTCCCCCCCCGACCAACTCTTGCGGTTTTGTGGGGTGCTTTGAAGCATGTCTAGTTTATCGGTAAACTGCACAGACATCCAAGCACCCCAGAAAACCACAAAAGAGGGCCAGGGGGGGAGTGTGCCCCGTCTGAAGATTCACGAATCGTAGAAACACGGCTTTACAATGTATCATAATTTTCACCATTTCTAAATTTTCTTATTCTTAACATAAAATTTTGAATATGTGTGGCCTTATTAAATCGTATCACATATTTAAAAATCATTTAAAACATGAGGGGAAAAAAGAACATCTTAAAGTCTGCTGCATGTTAAAATAATAATAACAACACTTTCATTACTGTTAAAGAAAAAAAAAATGATATATATCCATTATTTTATAATTACTATTGGGATTTCATCTATTTAAAAGGATTGAATGATAATATACCCAACAGTACGTTGCTAACTGTTAAATGTTGCGAAATAATTGATCTTCAAATAAAATGGTGGCGCCGTACATTAATACAAACACTCAAGTTCCCTCATAAGATAAGAATAGAACGATCTACAAATGCGATAATCAATGATCGTGTTAATCAACCGTTAATCATAATAGTTTACGAGAGAACCATTGTTTGCCGATTCTGCTTGAAAGAGTTAGTAACAGAAGCATAACAGGCAGCGCAGCTGAAAAGAACTCAATGAAGGAAGCCCTTCCGTGCTGTCAACAACCGAACTTGGAAACAATCCAAAAACTCTTACGACAACGACTTTAAACAAAGAGTTATGAATGAACAGCGATTTGACACAAGTTTTTTATTATCTGCCTTCCTTTTTAAGTATCCATTCTGTTTTAAAGAGAACTAACGAATTAAATTTTAATCGCCGATGTGTGCGGCCAAGAATTTAATCTGTTTCCAGTCACTAACCGAAAAATCGAAAACAACTTTCGGGCAAGCTGATAGCGAAGGAAGTGGCTGAACTCTGAACCGAAAAGTTCAGTTGTTTACTTTAAAAAGCTGAACTTCTCGTTGACGAAATAATACAGTCGATCTGTTTCTACAGGGACACTGGGGTCATAAAATTAAACTCGGGTAAAATTTTTATACAATGAAATTAGTATATTTAAAACATAGAAACATTTTCTAAGTTACTTACATATAAAGATATATGAAGTTTTTGACAACTATTTATTCAATGAATATAAATTGTTTTTAATTTGCAAAGATATATTAAAACATTTATAAACTAATTCAAGTTTATTTTAGATGCCAAAAAAGAATTTTTAAACATCAGTTCTAAAATCTTAAAACTTAATAATAAGTGAAATATGTTAATTACCTTTTTTTAAAACATATATTTAAAATAAGAAGGAATTCAGTAATACACCATAATTTGTGACCTTTTAAACGCTTTATAATTAAAATTTATTGCTAATAGAATTTGGAAATTTTCGTTGTGAAAATCATAACATAAGGAAATTCTAAATATTTTCTATATAAGATTTGATATATATCATCAGAACTCAAATTTCATAAATATATTTATTTTTGCGCTCTGTAGATATGAAAACAAATATGGTTCAATACAGAGGAAGTAAGCAATTTAAAACCACTATGTTATGCTAAGAGAACATAATCTTTCCATTACCGGCTAGATATTCTCAAATCCCAAAAGTATCCATACATAAAATGTAATAGGAAGGGGGAGAAAAGAAGAAGAAATGAACATTAATATTGCGTGTAAAAAATAATTTAGTGCAGTATGCTTAGTTATGATTTTGTAAGCCAATTTAGTTTTTGAATTATTCCGGCCCATTTCCATATTAAAATAATTACAGAAATATTAGTTAAAAATGTTTATTCCCCAATTCCTTTTTGTGACCCATTTGAGAAAGGGAATCAATTAAAGAAATCACAATTAAAGAAATTCTGCTCTAAGAATCTAGAATTTCATGTCAAAAAACATGACAGCGGAATTTTTTGGGCACTACAAATTTAATTTAAAAGTTACATCACAGTTTTTAAATTAATATTTTTCACTTGAATTTTCAAAAAGTAGATTAGATGAGGAGATACAAGATTATAATTCTGTATCAACATGTTTTTAATCATTTCCAGAGAGATTTGATCTTCAGAGCAAAAAGGCACACATATGTCCCATTAGCTCAAAATGGATAGGTTAGAAACTATAGTAATATTTCAACAAAAAATTCTTACGAAGACATTAATGTTTAAAATTTAACGTTCTTCTTACAGAAAAAAATCAATACTTAAATTGCAAACCAATTTATAAAACGTACTCGTTTTATTTTCAGTATTTGATTTCCTTTGTATATCTTAATATAACTGTCACATCAATACAAGTTCCGCTTTTTCTTTTCATTTCCAAGAATACAAAAGCATTTGATGTAATACTAATTAAAACGAGGAAGTTACGCTAGTCACATATATTCACATTAAAAAGACAGACAGAAATTGAATGTTTTAAATTTACTGAGGAACAATACCTGACAAGAAGACAATAGCTTTTAAAATGCAAAAAATAGTAAATAGGATTTACTGATTTCGCAATCAAATGTATCAGTTGATAAATTAAAACAAATGTAAAAGGAAAGACAAATGCTATTTTTCGTTGTTGACTGTAGTAATTTATTAATAAATCAGAATTAAAAAAAAGACTTCTAAAATCGTTTGGAGAAGGTTTTATACTTTGGAATAAAATTCTTCGATTCTCGGATTGATAAACATAAATTATTATACCTTGTTTAGAATGTCGTTTCTTCAACATAAATAAAGTATTAGTAACAATAAGAGGACAACTATAGTTTTTAACTTGAAACATTACAAAAGAAAAAGCTTGAGTTAAATAACTAAAAAACTTACAGAGAAATTTTATAGTTTCCGGGAAATTAATATTTCAGTTTGGATCTTCGCATAAAAAGAAACAAAGCGTAAACTTATTAGCCTATTTTATGTAAACTGATTTCAACATTCGTTTTAAGATTCTCGAGAACATTACTGCTTGCTCAGAAATATTCCACAGAACTCTGACGTTTTAAGTTTATTGAAGGCATTTTAAAAGTTCCATGAATTCGATGTATATTCTAGTAATTATCAATAATAAATGTATTTACATATAACTTTTTTAAAAACACGATTTTCGGTACCAAAATACAATATACATTTAAACTCATTTTGAAACTTTTAAAAAGTACTTTGTTCTTCCTGATTTCCATTTTAAGATACTTGTTTCTAGAAAACACTATTCAAGCATATATCTTTCAAGAAATACACAAAAGAAAGATTTTTAACAAATTAAAAGAAATATATAGATGTGAAAATTTATATATACGAATTCTATTTCTATATCACGCTTCAGCAAACGCATGCGAGACACAGACACGGGTACAGTTAACTAAGGAAAATAGTCTATCGTCTGCAATTTCTACAGTGCAAGTTATAATTTTACGCTTTATATGCTCGGTCGATCGTCAAAATGCCTGAAGAGGCGGGGCGATCGACCATTCAAATTTTGAGCCTGAAGGAATAAAAAATTTTTTAACAGTCTTGAAAGCGATTTTGTTATTATTTTTGAAACAACTTTAAACCCGTTGTTTGGGAGACAGAACGTCTTGATTGCTATGCGGTCTTCCTAGAGTCTGAGTGCTTTCTGCCATTTCATAAACAAATGGCTCAAAATTGGTTAAAGCTGATGCCAAAATTCAAACTATTGTCTACAATGACTGTTTACTGAATACGATAGTGGAATTTGAAAGATAAGCTAGGAAGAATGATAAGAAATTATGAGGGTTTTTTTTCCCTTTTTTAAGCCTTTGGAAAAGTTTTTGTCGCTAATATTTAATTGTTGCTATCTAATAATATGATGAGTAATGTTTATTATAAAGGAAAAAATTACAAGCATGACTTAGTAGAGAATCGTAGAATTGAATAGAGTAGATTTAAGCTCACATGATAAATTTAAGTTTCATTCGACAATTTTACGGCGGAATGCACTAAAGTAAAAGTAAAATAATAATAATAATAATAAACACATAACGTGGCATTAGATTTTAGATTGCATAGCAATTGATTTTTTTTATAATTACGACAACTGATAAATTAAATTCATTTTTTCCGCAGATGAGATAATTCCTAGATATGTATTTACTAAGGTATTTACTCACAGTTTCTGCTTAGATAATTTCTAAATATAGTGGATTCATTTATCTTTTCAAACAACTTCTGTTTTAGATTGAATCTAATATCTACAGGCATAATTAGTAGGATAAGAGAATATTTCTGTAATCATAAATAGATAACAGATTATTATTATTATTCATTCATCGATTATGATACGCTTGCTATGTTCATTTCTTTCCGTCTGGGTGACTTATATATTCCCATTTGAAAAAAAAATTATGGCGGGAAGAATTATTTCAGAAATATATAAAAATATTAAAATCAAATATCAATAACTAAAATTAATTAACTATATATAATACATAATTATAATTCATTAAAAAATACAGACTGTTCCAAAATTGAAGCAAGATTTAAATTCGGCAACATTCGTGAATTAAAATGTTGGCAACAATATTAAAAATACAAATTAACAGCCGATATTTAAAGTTAGTAAAGACGGAGTGTTACACGATACAACGTGTTTCCGATGTTGAACAATATTCCAAAATTATGAAAGTCTGGCGGCTCACGTTCGAAACTTTGAGAAATGTCCCTTAGATTGTGTGATTTAACACTGGGTTAAATCAACTTTTTATGGGGTTATTCGAAGTCAAAGGTCTGTGCCAACAACCAGGCGTGCACTGAAGGAACACTGGATCGATGAAATTCAGCCACATTTATACAAAATGGTCATGTGAAAATTTAGTCAAAAGAATGCATATGAGCCAGCAAAGTCGTGGAAGCCGTTTGCCCTATGCGTTATTCTAAACATACACTTATCCTGACGTTAGCACTCATTAAATATATAACAATTTAAAGAAGGAAAAAACTGTATTTTGTTTAATTCAAATCTTGCGTTAACGCGTAGTTAGGTGGCAAATTCCGATTTTGTATTAATTTGGAACATCCTTTGATTCTCTATAAAAAATTTCACTCACACATAAAAAAAAAGCATTTTAATAGTAATATTTTAATGAATCTTTCCTTATCACAGTCATATGAACGTTTTTTTTTTTTTTAATAATTTCATTGATGGGGTGTGGAAGGCTATATTTTAGTGCTGATAAGCCGTGATAACCCAGGATTTGTTTATTTTTTCTCTCCTTTGAAAACTACATATTTTTATATGCCATGCCCAAAACGAGACACAATTCCTACCACGTGCTTCGTACACCAAGTAAACAAGAATAGACATATTTCAAAATGCATCTGCGCTGAATTCGCAGGAAGTGAAACGTCCTCTCGCACGTGCACGGAAGCGACTTTGCCTTGGAAATCCATCCCCCCTTTCTTTTTTTCATCCCTGCTTTCTACCCTCCTTACATCCACCCCAGAAAAATATCTGATCAGGTGACAGAACGCGAAATTTTAAGCGTGCTTCTAACAGGTGTGTGGAACAATTTTTTAGGAATCACAGACAGTAAGTTTATTCATTGCCACCTGCGCAAAAAAGGATGAATGAAACGGTTTTTATAAGGTCACGATTGCCAATTACGGTAATATTTGCCCTTTATGCTAATCCCTGCTGTCTAAATAAGAATTATATAAAATAAATACGGGAGAAAACATCATTTGTTAGGCAGACATTTTTTCGCGTGCAATCCCCTCCTTATTTTTCAAATGAAACGGGCAGTATTACAATAAGTAGCATTCATTTTTTGATTCCAGACATAAAAATTAAATATCAAAAAAAATATTTTAGACAACATATTAACATAATAATGTTTATAACCTAGCATACTATCCTGTGATATGGATAGTTTGATTCTAGTGAGTAGTCTTCATTTTGAGTAGTCAGTGTCCATTAAGAAAGGATATTTCAAATTTTTAGTTAGATTTTTATGAATTTAAGTTAATTAATTTTAAAAAAATTGGTTCAAATTTTATCTTTTTTTGAAAAAAAATTCGAGATATATTTATTGCACAAAAACTATTTTTATACTCCTTTAAAAAATAAAAATAAACTTTCCAATGTTGACAACTGCATTTTTTTAAACAAATTAAAAATATTTTAAGTATAATTGGCAAATACAATTTCTTTTTTTTTGTCAATGAACTTAATTGTCCGCAATGGAACTACAAGTAATACATTAAGAAATTGTTCATAATTCAACATGGGTTAAATATATTTTTAAAAACAACTGGCTTAGACTAAACCAGTAATCGAAGTTATTTATTTATTTATTTTGCGAAATCTTATAACTGTTCTGCAGATACCTTGCAAAATTCAACTTAATTATCGCTTTAGAATTCTTGACAAGGTAAGACTTGTCAACCATTATGTTATAAGATACTATGTGTATATGTTACTTTTAATAAAATTATAGAATCATCATCGTTACCGATCGGAGATGTGCTGCTAAAGAGGAATGGAAAAAGATCTTAAAACAAAAATGAAAAGTTAAAATAAAATGGTGATTAAACTTTTATATTATCTATATTGCTGAATCTAAATACAGAGATACTTTAAAATTAAACTCAAGAAAACTAATTTAAATAATTTCATAAAAAAAGACCCATAAACCAAAAACTTAAGTTTTAAATAGATTAACTACTAATGCAATAAAAGATAGCCAAATACTTTATTAATATTGGCCTTTTCTTTTAATTGACAGGATTAGTTTCCTAAGTAAACCTACTAAGAATGAAAACTTCAAATTTTATGGTTTTCCGCCATCACGTTTAAAGATCTCGATATTACGATAAATATCGTCTGAAAGAATTCCAAGAAATGTCAGTAACCTTTCAATTCGTTGTGTTCGCTTTACCGCCATATATTCAGTGATAGTCTAATTTGAAGGTTATTGTATTATCAAAAGTGGCAACTTATTCTCACGCAGGGTGTCAGCGAATTTCGAAAAATTCTAAACACATTTATCGCAAAACTGAATTGAGTACAAAGAGCATTGAGAGTACAAGGGCCAAACTTACAATCCAAGGACAGCAAGATCATGTTTCCTTTGAATTATTTAGCGGATTCAGTGAATTAATTATCCCAGCATAGAAATTATTTATAAAAAGATTTGAAATTAAACAGCATTTCAAATTAGATTTATAATCAAGTTTAAAGACCTAAATTAATATTACGTAGAATGAAGGAAGTAATTTTGAATGCATAAAATTGCTTAAATTTTAAATTTCAATATTTTTTTTTAATTTACTCAACTTTATTTTACAATCTATTTATCATACATATATATAGATATAGATAATTAACATGCATTATATAGCATGAGTTTTTAAAGAGGATTTATAGAATAAAACTTTGTCTCCAAATTAATTTAATGCCTCTAAGTAAATTTGATTGATATTTTATTTTAAATAAACTTAAGGATTCATTAGACATCTGTATACATATGAATTCAAAGGAATTCTCTGTAAAATTGTACCCCAATAACAGAGCCCAGCTTTACAATTTATATACCATTTCCAAAAGCATGACAGACTAGAAATAATAATAACTTCTTTTAACTTTAACGAACTATAACATAAATGTAAAAAATTCACTTATTTTAAAGGCTTAGTGTGCTTCGTATATACACACAACGCTTTCTCCTTAAAATTAAATAGATAAATAACTATAGACATAAAATAAACTAAACAGAAGAATTATGATAGGAAATCCATTTACGATTTTTAATAACTTTTTAAAATTATTCATATTTTTTTTTAAAGAATCTATGATAATTTTCGATGTACTAATAGCATATCTAATGTAAGAATTTTTTTATTATTATTAAAATTAGTTACAAATAGAGCGTCTCTGCACTAATTTTCAAAAATTCCCATCCGTTTTTAATTAAAATAAGACTAACAATAACATTTAAAAAAAATCCTTTTGGTGCATGGAGGACGAAGAATTAATTTTTAATCTTAATACAAAATTATTCTAATTAAATAAATTAAAAATATCAAAAGGAATAAAAAGCTTACACAAAAAGCAGAAAATATTTAATGATTAAATATGATTAAACGATACTACTATTGATGACATGATACTACTGATAAAAATCCTGACAACTTATTGAGCATCAATGGTATAAAAACCTTCTAAACTTATCGCTGATAAAAGAAAAAGAGTATAACAATTTCCTTCTGTTTCATGCTGTTCTCAGTTATTAATTTTTGTTAAAAAGTAATACTTGCTGAAACAATTGAAGTTAAAAGCCTCCGAACTCTGCGATATTAAAAACAATGGTTTGCCGACACAGAACAAAACTTCAAAAAAAGCTTTAGCTTTAAGCCTCTTATCCTATAAAAGAATGTGTTTTTTAATATGAGTTGGGGGGGGGGAAAGAATATATCGGAGGGAAGAACTCATATTAAGAAGTTCGTCATTCAAAAAAGTTTAATATTTTAATCAATCACTCGTAAAAGCTTCATCAACTATATTTTGAAATGAATCGAGCCCTCGATGAATAAATCATGAAAATGCTGGCAACTTCCAAGTGCTTCTATCAAAGTACCGCCACAATCAAACTTTTTAATATTTGATAACAGTGACTTAAGGCAAATTTCAGAAATGTAATTTGATACATAAAAAAAAATTTAAATTACTTGTGGAAATAATTAAAAAGATACAATTGAAATTTTATTATAAGCTATCAAATAAGTATATTAAATTGATATGTTTATTATGAATCATTAATCAATACTACATCGGTCATCAACATTTTGTATTCCGAAATGGTGCAACAAGGAGTAAGAAATTTCATTTAAAATGTGTTAATAAAAATTAAAATGTTTCAATAAAAATTAAAAATTAATGTTTCTATAAAATTAATTATCAATAAATAAATTTAAAAAAAAAATTTCTTACATTGCTGACGTATAAAAAAGGTATTCTTCAATACGTTAACCCTTAAAAGAAATGAATAATTAAAATTGCTTTGATGAAGAATTCATTTTCGATAGATTTAAGAATTATTTTGAGCGTTTTGTATGTTAGAATCAACTTCAATCAGCAGTCTTCAGCTTCCCTATTCAAAAATTAACAATCAATAAAACTTAATGCGTAAAGATATCCTCTCTTTGTTTAAGCGGTACTGAATATTTACTGCTTAAAATCCGATATTTGGTACATCCAAATCGGATTGTTATTGTTCGTAGGTTGCTATATTATTCCATGTAGAAATTATAGTTAATTCTTCATGAACAATCCTACACACATGAAGGGATGAATTAAGCATAAATGATGAGCAACAGTACAGAAATAATCGCAGAAAATATATGTATAAAATCACAAATCAGGAAAAAAAATATAAATAACTGGTGAAAAATATAAATAACTAATAACAAAATAGAGCATCAGTATAAACAAACTATGAGTAACTTATGAAATATTAATAATAAAATGTCCTAAAGTCACCGAAAAAATATTTATATCCGGTAATACTTTTTTAGATATTAATTCCCAAAAATATGTCTCAAAAATCGTGTAAATATATAAATAGATGTAAAGGAAATCACCAACATTGTAATTGATATCTAGCAAAAACAAAAAGAATCAAAATTACAAAATGAATTCAGAAAATTAAAATCAAAATATCTAGATAATTCTCAGTTACAACATATATAAGGCACTTAAAAAAATAACAAACATTCTTAGGTATTAAAAATTTTGAAGACAATATATTTGACAAATATTCGCGTTTCTAAAAATTAAATTTCGCTTTGAATATTTTGTTGGATATTTATTCAAATTAAATTTTCCTTTTGCTCTTGTTGGATATTTATTCAAATTAAATTTTCCTTTTGATTTTGTTGGATATTTATTCAAATAATCAACCTTGAATAAAATAAAAAAATCGAAGAATAGCATTTTTGTTTCAAAGCAAAAACAAAAAAAAATTTTAACAAAATTTTCTGATGATCAGATGTGTTTAGAACAAAACTTTTCAGTTACAAGCCTTTTTTTTAAAAAAAAAAAAAAAATTAGATAAATTTAACAAACAGCAAATTTATTGACTGTTCCTTTTGTTAAATGATCTCAGAAAAAAATACATTTTTTAATTTTAGTTCAAAATATCAAATTTATATTCGTCAAAGTTTAAGTTTGAAAATTTATTCTGCTCACACGTTTGAAATGCATTAATATAGTAAAGCCTGCAATACAAAGTAACAAAAAACAATTACACTATTTTTTTTCTTTAAAAATAAACTGCACTTATACTGTCAAAACCAAATAATTTGAACTACGAAAAACTTAATAATTTGATTACTGAAATAAATTAGTTTTTCTATTATGTTGATTTTCACAAATAAAAGTAATCTTTAATGGCATGCACAAACAAGATAATTATTTTTTAAGAACTAAATTTCTGAATTTGTAAACATAAAATTTTATTATTTCAATTCAAATTTTATTATTAAAGTTTGTTTAATACATTTTTTTATTTTACTGACCAATATTAGGTTTAAACAAAAATTAACTTTTAAAAAACCATTTAAAAAAAATTCATTTTTTATGACGAGAAAAAAAATTAATGGGGGAAAAAAACACAATATTTTCATTCAAATTATTGCATCGCCTTAATATCATGTTAGAAAATTTTAACAAGCATGAAATCATCAATTTTAACACAAAACTTGGATAAAAAAATTAGTCAGACCCCTGTAAGGTCGCTTCCTTACCTTGCATGTGAGCAGGTCTGCAAACCGTAATTGCCAAGACGGTCAGGCCGAGGAGCCAGCCCAGTTGATGGGACCGCGGCGGCATTCTGACGGAAACTCGAAATCAAACACTCCACTATCACATTGGTGAAGATCGAAGTTTTAGTATCCCACGGTTATCCAAAAGAGAATTTATCCACACTGTTCGACGATCACGCGCACACACACACACTGTTTTTCATAAAATTCCGCAAACTTCTCAAGTTGTTGTCCCGTAAAAACTGAATAACTACATCGGTGTACGACCTGTTGTACACTTGTTGCACTTTCCGTCCCACCTTCTCGTATCGTTTGGATCTAGACTGTGAGGCACACTGCTCGCCTCGAAACAGCAGGGTTGCCGTGATTGCTGGAACCTGATGGAGTTGGCAGGTAGTGGAGAGAAAATATCGCCAAACCAGCTTTTGGCTGCATTGAGATGAACTTGGCCACACGTTCCCGTTTTCACGTTTTAAATGGTGATGATTGTACGGAATATAAAATTCACACTTTAAATATTAAAATGATTTACTATTTCTAACGGTGGAATAAAGATAAGGCAGTTTCTAGATATTCATAAGCTTAAGAATGTAATAAAGTAAGATTATTTAAGATTTCGTTTGGTGTTTTATTATAATTCAGGACTTTTTTAACGATAAAAAGGTATTTTGGTGCATGGTAAAGCGTAAAATATCACATTAATAAATGAAAAGAAATTGAAAAAAGGTTAATATTAAAAAGTTCTCTTTTCTGAAGTAACCATTTTTATTTCTTTCAATAAGTTATGAATCAATAAAAAAAAATCTATATGAACCTAATTTAACCTTATAAACCTTCTCATCTCTTTTATCCTTTTTTCTAAAATCGAATTTACTATGATTTAGAATTATTGTCTTCCTTTTGAGAATAGATTTTTTTGAAACTATAAAAAGTACTATGCCAGTTATTTTATTATAGGTTGTTTAAAAAAATTAGAAATAAATATTATAAGCTCAATAAACAAATGAATGAATTACATTTTGAAGGTCAATGATATTGTTCCAAATAACTAATTTATAGATATTTCTACAAGACCTAAATTCTCATGAAATGAGGATTTCAAGCGTTTTCTTTTTATTTATTCCTTTTTTACACCACAAAAAAAAAAATTTGATTAACGAGGGTTAAAAATATTTTTTATTTCTGAAATAAATAAAAAAAATTTCAAGGCTAGTAGCAGTTTCTTAATACTTCAGAGAATTTCCAAAATAATATAGCTACCGACGCA
The DNA here is from genome assembly GCA_026543055.1 of Argiope trifasciata. Lineage (NCBI taxonomy): Eukaryota > Metazoa > Arthropoda > Arachnida > Araneae > Araneidae > Argiope > Argiope trifasciata. Next base: position 783,626 of record JAPMOQ010042318.1, on the reverse strand, counting down.
CAAAAAATATTCTGCTAATTTACACCAGAATATTTTAATACAAGATCTTGTTTTTAAAAAAATGTAAAGCATTAAAATTTTTAGTCCGAAACATTTTAAATTTTTCGTCCAGCTCATCATAGCCTAGTACTTTTTAGGTTTGAATTATCAGTTTTTATTTCATATCTAAGATTTGTTATTAATTACATAACAAGAACAAAGTACGATAAAAAAATTATATAATTTTATCATAGCGTGTTCGAGGATAAATTCAGTAACTAAAACAATACATAACATCGTTTTAAAAATGTATTAAAAGTAGAGCAAAAATAGTAAGAAAAATAATAGTAACATCATTGAAATATTGATTACTTTGAAACTTTAAAAGGGTGTAAAAGGGGGGGGGGTCTCGATGATATGTATTAAAGCTATTGAAAGAAAGCGATATAATTTTCATTCATCATTAATTAAAAATTCTATTTAAAATTTGGAAGAAAATTTCTTTCTTTTCGAGCACATGTTACTCAAGAAGTAACTACTCGACAAATCCAATAATTTGTCCGATTTAATTTTTTTGTGCTGTCAATTATGCCTACGACACAGTTTAAAAATAATATGCCAGACTATATATAGCAGTTGAAAGTTATGATGCCTATTTGCTCTATTATGAATTGCTGCATCAAATTTTATTTGCCACTCATGAATTTTATTTGTAACTAGCCGCCTTTGGCGATCAGCTGGTTCGCCATGAGTAATGGATTCTAAAATTTTCAATTAAATCACATATTCATTAGCCTTGAAGTAACTCCGGGCATTGATTGGTCTGAAATTAATATTTTCTTTAAGATGATGGACGGAAAGTTCTAAAAGAACGCGTTTTCCTAATAATATTCTTTAATTTTTTTAATCAGCCAGTTTTAATGATTGATTTAGAAGACTGATTGATGTAGAAACTTTTATTTAAAATATAAATAAAAATATTTTGTAAAATAGGGCTCACAGAGCAAAGTGTGAAGAAATCTAAAACTCATTATTCATAAATGCATTGTTTGACTCAAACTACATAAAATGTAATTATTTACTTCATTTAGATCAAATTAATAGTATTAAACAATATATATGCTTATTAATAATGTTTTACAAATTGGCCATTGGAACGGAATTTGAATACATATCCTGTATAAATTCAATCCTGTATAAATAAAGATATTTTATTCAATTAATGATTTAAATATTGCAAACGATCATAGAATCCTTTGCCTTGCATTTTTTAAAGAAAATATCACATTTTATATTTATCTTATTTTATCTAGTCACGTGCTGAAAGTTACATTTCTTAATTTTTAATTTGCGATGATAGTTTTTTTTTTAATTTGAACTTCCGTCAAAATGATGGCAACACCGTGATAAAACCTAATTTTTTCCCTCTGACGTGCTCTCGCAAATTTTATAGAAACTTTAGCTTTGCATTCATTTTTTTAGAAACTATCACATTTTATAATGAAAAAAAATATTGAATTAATGATACAGATATTGCAAACGATAATAGAAATATGCCATTAAGTCGGAATTCCAATGCATATCCTGTCTAAATTCGATCAGGTTTACAGTAAAGAAGATTTATTGAATTAATTATTTAGATATTGCAAACGATCATAGAATCCTTTGCTTTGCATTTATTTTTTTAGAAAATATCACATTTTATATTTCTTTTATTTTATCCAGTCACTTGTTAAAAGTTGCATTTCTTTAGATTTATTTTGTGATGATAGTTTTTTTATTCGACCTTCCGGCATTCTTTTATTTTATCCAGTCACGTGATAAAAACATGGTTAAAATATTTCTTTAAAAATTCGTTAAAAATAGAAGCTTACATTATAAATTTAAAAAACTGATACCGTAAGAAAGCTAATTTTTTTATCTTTAAATTGATATAAAAATCATGTTTGTGCAATAATATTTTCGGAAGTTATAGCGGAAAAACGTCGAAAATTCGCTTAAATTTTAATTAATTCAAATTCTAATTAAAAATTCGAAAAAAGGGCTCCTAGATGCACATTCCCTACCTCCAAGGTATACATGTACCAAATTTGGTAGCTGTAGGTCCAACGGCCTGGCCTGTAGAGCGCCAACACACACACACACGCACGCACGCACACACACATTGAGCTTTATTGTAAGTATAGATGAGTCATAGAATTAGTACCAAATCACTCATTTGATCCTATGATCACTTTTTTTTTTATTTCATTTAATCGAAAACTGTATTTAATTGGTTTTACATAGCTTCAAGCCGAGATCAGTAATTTTTGTTTCCTATACTAATGTGATAAGAAAGGACACAATCAAATTTATTTTAATGTTTAACTCAAATTATACACTGCCTTTTAAAATAGTGTCACAGTAATAAATCCATTACATCTAATTCTTTAGCAATTTTGGAATTAGAATAAGCTCCTTAAATCTTCCTTTGTTTGACTTTCAATAAAAAGAAAAAAACATTTCTTTGCACACTTTACATTATAGTAGTATAAACCCTAAGATTTATACTTTGAATTGTTCAATTGAATGAACTGAATTTGAATAGAGTTATTCAATTGTTTATTTTTCAAAAATACAATACTTTAAAACCCGATTAGTATTTTTACTAACAAAAATTAGACGATCAGAATCTTATAACCCAATCTGAGGGGGAGATGGAATTAGATAGAAAATTCTCAAGAGGTATCTTTTGCCAATAATATCAATGATAATAAAATTTCGCAAGGTAAAGTAACTTTTAATAGTAAACATTTTGCTCATTAATTATTCATTAACGTAATCATTTAATCATTCAGGAGGTACATGAAATTTAAAATTACTCATTTATAAATTACAAGCTATATATCACATAATAAAGATATAGTACATTTATATTCAAAACAGACTGAACTCAAAACAATGTAAAATTCTACAAAATTATAAGTAAGGATTACAGAATTTAGGTTTTATAACAGAGAGTTTGGTTATTTCCTCGTGATTTAGTTTCTCGGTCAATTTTGATGCTACAGATAGAATTGAAAAGATGGAATATTCTTCTCATGTATGTTCTAGATCGTAAAATTTTTTTATGTTGCCTTCATCCTTGAGAAATATTTTCCTGTTCTTGATGTATGAAATAGTAGCTTGAATTTTTAACAGTTTGAACGAATTTTGAAGAAAATTTTTATTAATGTTGCAGAATTTATGGAACTTTCACTCTGCAATAAATCATTTCCTGGAAAATATCAATTTTATTTTTTTAAATCAATGCACTTATTATATAGATGATCAATATAAATTATAATTAATATAATATAATTAAAATCAATATAAATTATTATATAGATAAAAAAGTTTGTATAGGTGTGTATCTATTAATATATTTAAGTGTTTTGGAACATATTAATTAAAATAGAACCTATTTATTTGATGCTTCTTTCGAGGCAACTAAAATAAATATCCCATTATACAGTTTCGTCATTTACATGTAAGTTGCAAGCCTGAAAAGTACTTCAATACCTTCTTCGTCACTTATTGCACTTTTTCAGGACTTGAAAGTTGTCTTTATAGAGATTCTTCGTCTGAATGCAAAGTCTTCCCAGGCAGCATAAGTTGTTGATGGAAATAATATGTGATATTTGGACAGGTAATTTCACAATTGGAGGGATGTGATTATGAAGAAAGAAGAACTACAGAATCTTCAAAAGATGATCTGATCGTTTATCTCTTATGGAATTATGAAGGCGTTTATAAAGTTTAACGTATTCTTCTTTAGTAATCTTAAAACAATGGTGATGGTATTTTTTACTTACTACCCATTTACAATCGAAGAAAAGTCAATATTTTTATTTTTCTGCGACAGAAAGTTCTGGATCAGGAACTACTGTCGTATACCATACATAATCGAAACAGATTAAACCGTTTCTGATCAGTCATTCAAGGTATAACTTATTTAGTGAGAAATTGTATAATTCTTTTACACTAGGAAAATATTAAAATATTTAAGAAATTTTTCTCATTATAGTAGTAGGTCTCATTTATTAGCGTTGCTAAATTTGTTAATAATAAAACTAAACGTTTGGAAAAACTGATATTGAAGGAACCTGGTCTTATCCATCAGTATGGTTTATATGTCCCTTCGTCCAACTATGTTTACAATTTTCGAAAATGTGTGAAGTTACTTTCATATTTTTAGGTCTCAATTTAATAAAATCATATTACGGAAGTTTTTAAACGACCTGAAAAGGAACCTTAAATGAATGCTTAAAACAATGAAAGATTTTACAAGATGTGCTTCTTTTAAATTCTATCATTTATTATAACAAATATTTTTAATTCTCTTTATTCTAAAAAATCGACTGTAATTTTCCAAATAATTATATTTAACTATATTTCTTTCAATTAATTTTGAACTAGAACTCCAATGAATTAATTATTTTTTAATCGTGCATCTGTATATTAAATGAGATCACACACGCACACACAAAAGATAAGATAGAACGGAATTAAAAGGTGTTTATAGAAAATATCCCTCATTTACTTATAAATTTTATAAGGTGAGTGAAGTTATATCAGAAATATATAAACCAGAATTATTTCTAAAAGTATCAACTTTGTTGTCACAATAATTATTCCTAAAAGTATGTACATCAGTAATACTAGCATAACAATGCAATTTGATAAGATTAAATTTTCATTTAAACCTAAAGATTATTTTCAAAATGCAGAGGACAAACTGGTCTGTTTCGAAACTATCACAATATGAAGAAAGTGTCTTGTAGTATGAATGCAATAATAATAATTATAATATAATAGTAACAGAGAAGTTGATTAAACTAAATTTCTCTTGCAATTTATTTTACGTTGTAAATCTACATCCTTTTACCACTTCATAAGGTAATTGTAGATGTATATTAAGAGGGGTTTTATTAATTTATTTAACTCTCATTGGCTTCATCTGCCTATCCAAAATGGTATAGAGTGCAGGAAAAAATTCTCAAAGCGTACACCTTACTACATTAAAAAATATAGTAGCATATAATTAAAGCATGTGACGTGTGTACCAACATCAAATAAAAATATTAAAGTATTGAGAAAAATTTAGATTAACACTTAAAACAAAAATTAATATAGAATACTAATATAAAGAAATAATAACAAGTAAGAAAAAAATAATATACGAAAATTAAAGTATAAATAAAAATGAAAAATGAAAGAGATTAATATGCCACACACTTTGAGATTAAATCTGAGATTAATTAAGTCTGTTAGGAGCATTCTTTGAAAGGTTTTGAAAGCCAGGATACAAAAATAGGGTTTTTATTGGAATCCTCCCAATCTACTTCCAAGGTTTCTTTTTCATGTTTCTAAATTCTGTACTCCAAAAGAAGATATTTAATATCTCTTTCTGCTGCCCCCAGAGCTTGACTAAGTCAGGGGCATACGGGGCAGTTGCCCCGGGCCCCCACATCAAAGCCCTACCCCAAATCGAATAGCAAGTTTATTTAACGTTTCTTTCTTTAATGGACATTTTTAAAGCAAAATATCAGTACAGTGCATCAGTTTTATGTTATCTTCTTCATTAATTTCATATTTTCCTTTTAAAAATGTACTAATATTTATTTTATGAGATTTAAGAGTTTCTTTTATAAGCAGATGCTTAAGATAGCTGTAGCAAGTATTCTATTATATCTTGCCCTAGCATTTGCCATATCCATTTTAAATTCAACGGTTAAATGTGGTATTTCGAGCTAAGACTTTTAGTTTTAAGTTTAATTAGAGTTTTGAATTAACTAACTAAAAACACCATAGACAAATTCTGTGAACGTTTTTTCATTATTGAAGTAGTGAAGCAGAGAAATGCCCCAAAAGAAATTTTTGTTCCGGCCCCAATTAGGCTAAGTCTGGCCCTGGATGTCCCACGATTACACATTTCATTTTTGCAGCAGTATCTCTTCGGGTACGTTTTGAAGTTAATATCCCCAGTACAAATTTGACATAGGAAAAAATCGTTTTTTAATGTCTACAAATTTTTTACAAATTTGTCTAATCCTTTTGAAGCTTTATTTTTTAAGAATCTGACCACTTGTCCTATAAAAAAGTCCATAGCTTTTTTCTTAAAATTTGTTTTAATTTCAGTTTTTGAATTTTTTTTAAAAAAAAGCTTAAATCATTTTTTTACTGTTATCTTTGTAAGTTCATCAGTTCTTTCATTTCCTGTTCCATTTAAACTTTTAGCTAACTTAATTTAATGTCTTTGTAGTATTTAATTATTTTATATTTAATATGGTTTAGTATTTTTTATTCAAAATTTCTGAAGACACATGTGTAGAATCAGATTTTGAAGCGACTGAACACTTTTATTTTTTTAGAAGCAACCTTTATGACGAAAACTACAATCATAAAGAATGAACAATACTTGACAGTCAATATATGCAATCTATTTTAAAATTCAACACTATTAGTAAAATTTACTAAGTCGCAATCAATCTTGTCATCTAATTTGGTTCCATCAGTGTAAACTATCTTCACATGTTCCTCTTTTAGATGTTACCAATTCCTCTTTTGAACTTCCCCTTCTGTAATCCTGTTTTCAAATTCAAAATTTATGGTGTTATCCTTGATTTCAACAAATTTGACTCTGTAAAATTTATTGTTCACTTCAACAAGCATTTTCGCTTATGTGTTAAGTTACAGACATCTACTGAAAACTTACAATGTTTCATAAGATACCATATTATATGATTGTAAAAAAGTTTTTTAAATTTTAATTAACTTTTCATTTAAAAATTAATCGAAATATTTGTGAGGTTTTTCCCAGCAATAATTTTAGAGCATATTATGCCATAACCTTCATACGTCTTTTAAAAATTTAAAATACAAGTTTTTCAGTAAAATTTAAAATACCAATTTGTATTTATACACTTCCCCTCTAATATTAAGATAATTTAAAACAATGTAAACATATTTTATAACAATATTTTTCATTGTTTTAATTACTGAATTTGTATTCACAAACTCTGCAATGATAAATATTTCTTTTATTGGTGTTCACGTGGTATCTGTTATATAATGTGAATAAAAATGGATGAATAAATGGAATATAATGTATAACCGAAAATAAATAAAATAACCGAAATAATGGATGAATAAATGGAAAATAAATAAAATGAGTGAAAATGTAAGAAGAATGGAAAATAAATAGAATGAGAAAAATAGATATAAACGAAAATAAATAAAACGAATAAAAATGAATGAATGAATGGAAAATAAATAAAGTGAATAAAAGTGGATGAATAAATGGGAAGTGAAGAAAACTTATTGAATTAATGGAAAATAAATAGAATGAGAAAAATAGATGAATAAACAAAAAATAAATAAAATGAATAAAAAGGGATAAACAAATGCAAAATAAATAAAATGAATAAAAGTGGATTAATAAATGGAAAATAAATAAAAATAGATGACTAAATGGAAAATATATAAAACTAATAAAAATGGATGGATAAATGGGAAGTAAATGGAATGAATAAATGGAAAATGAAATAAAAATGGAGGGTATGAAAAATAAAATATTATTATTTTACGATATTTCGGATTAGGAATTAACATTAATTTTTTTTTCCTGTTGCTCAGTAATTTACATTTACTTTTACAAAAATTTACTTGGTATAAAATTAAAAAATAAGAATAAATAATTGATAATCAGAAAATGTCTCCTTTCCAACCAAAAGTTTATAAAATAAATTTAAAAAAAATTAATTAAATGTTCAGCAAATTTTAATGAAATGCTTTTGGTCTAAATGATTTTCAATACTGTTCTTGCACGCAAAATTTTAAAATTATATAAAATTATAATACTTGATTATATAACGTACGCAAACCCAAAAAAAGAAAATAAATTAAAAGGTAGAATAAAAATTCTCACGACAGCATTAGTGCTACTTGGAATCCCAATTAAGATCGCAATCCGCAATTTTAAAAGCCCTTATTTAGATTCTAACATAGATTGTAGAATATTCTGGTATAACGAATCTAGAATTTGTTAGAATATTTGAAATATAACCTGAGAATTGTCTCAGAATCAGGTTTAAATACCATGTTCAATGTCACACGTGATACTTTTTTTCCGTTGCTTTCTAGGATATGAAAATGCCTGTCCTTCGTTTCACAGAATGCGCACTGTATGATTTCTTCAAAGAAACTGCCATAAACTAAAAATCTTAGTTTGCATTTTTACGCATAGAGATATTCTGAATTCTTCGTTTGAATCGTTATCTATCATTTCAATGAAGAATGGTTCTAAATGCTTGTTATTTTATACTGTTCTCATGATAATATGCTCGAGATGCTGTGTGAATAAATGAAAATACATCGTTTTTACTAATGATGTGTAGGGGAAAAAAGAAGTTGTTAAAGGGAGATTGAAAATTGAAAAAATAAGATTCTTCGAATTTGAAACTTGCTCTCTCTTTATATTAAATACAACAATTATTAACAGTTATTAACAGATTAAAAAAAATAATGAATAAAAATAATGAAAATGGAAAAATTTTCAAAACACCAGAAAAGAAAAATGCAAAAAGAGACAAGGTAATATATGAAATTTATGTATAATTACTAATTTTTTCTGGTAGTATCATGACATTTTTAATTGAAAAGTCACTATACTGAGTTGAAGACACTTAAAGATAAGAAAAAGAACTTTGTAAATTAATTCAAATTCAAAATTTATATATATGTAATGAAACCTCTGAAACTAATTTAAATCTAAATTAATTTCCTAATTTTTATTCTAATTTAACATATAACTTCATTCTAATTGAAGAATTTTCTAATTTCCTGATTGAACTCCACTTTTAATTTAATAAATTTTCATACACGCTACATAAAACTGCTAATCTCAGTAGGTTCCCGCTTTCTGCGAGTGAAAGGATAAAGATCCTTAATGATTACCACATTCTTTAAAAAATATCTAAACTTCCCTTTCCTAAGGCTACATGGGTCAAAGAAATACTTATCAAAATCTCATGGTAAAACCAGTGAAGGGAAAATTTTCGGCCTATTTTGCTCTTATTTCACGATGTAGACTTAATAGACGTATTCTTAGTACTTAAATTACGTCTAAAGTGTTGAAATTAATCGAAATTTCAAAATTTCAAACGTTTCTTCTAAGTTTCAACTGCTAAAATATATTTAATTATATTTATTTAATTATTTGACCAAGCAAATGTTAAAATATTACATACATAAATGTAAATGATATATCTTATTCTAATTTAAATCTTAACCATTTCTTAAATTTTATTTTAAGTTAGTTAATATTACTTTAATCTAAAATTTTCTCCTATTGTCTAATCCAAATTCAACTTTTTAAAAATTAATTCTAACACGCGGATTAAAAAAATGAAGACTTTTTAGATTTCTCACATTTTAGGAACAGGACTAAAAATGCCTAAACCCAAAAGAAAAGTCAAAGAAATCTCTATAAGGATTTCTCAGCAGAAAGTGCTGAGAGGAAAACCTTCTCACACTCATCTTCAGCTCTTTGTATAAACCATTAACTAGCGTGACAAAATAAAAATAAAGTTTTTCCAAAATTGTCCTTTTTTCAGCCTGGCATCTGGAAAAATTTGTGACTTACATGTATATACTTACATACATAAGCAAAATTATTTTAATATATGACGGAAAATTATAAAAAGAAATAAAATATTTTGTTCAGTTTAGATAATTTTATTTTTTAAAAATTTAGACTGTACTAATCTGGCAATCCATTATAGTAATAAAAATAAATAGTCGAATTTTAAAATTAAAATATTCCCATAAAAATAAGAATACTCAAGCCTTTATTACTCAAAAATCATCTTATTTTATTCGAATTATGACCACGAATGTAGACTAAAGCCCACCCATGTCTCTCATGCCAGGAAAAAGGCCAGTGCTGTAATGAGGATAAATTGCACCCGGAACGTAATAATTATTTTCTGCTCCTTCTTTATGTCTTTCATAGATTTCTGGCCTTTAAAACACATAATATACTCAGAAACATTGTCTTCTCATTGACCCTATAGACCTGTGCTAATGTCATTAATACATTCTAACATTGCCCCTCTCTTGCTACGCCACGGAAAAAGCTAAAAAGATTTTTAAAAAAATGAAATTTTTTAAAAAAATTGTTTAAAAAACACAAATTTTTTTAAAAAAATAAATATTTAAATCAACTGTTTATTTTTTTAGAAAGAAAAGTTAATATATCAAATTGAATTTTTTCATCACATTATTTAATATCGGACGTAACTTAAATGTTTTCTAATCAGTTAAAAGAACACTTAAATAACATATTGGGAATTACTGTCGCAGATTGCAGTTCATATTATCCAAAAATCGTAATGATTTGGATACTACTTCATTGAGTCACTGTCTCTATGATCTTCGAGTTTCCCTTCCTCACAACCACTTGTTCAGAGAACAGAAGATTTGCAATCTAAGGGGATAAGACGCCAAAACAGATAACCCTGGTACTAGGTCCGAAATGGAAGAAGTTCCCATCGTTTCGTGCTTCCTCAAGAAATAAAACTTTGGCGCTGTTGGATGTGCTTCGGGTCAAGATGAAATGCTATAAAATCGTTTGCACTTTTTTTTTTTCAAAAAGATTTTTTTTTTCTTTTTTTCAAACTTCGTTGAACTTCATGAAATGATTATAATTGTAGATATTTAATTCGTTCTTTTCGTAGATGTTATAAATTCGCCTTTTTTTTTTTTAACAGTTTACTATTCGAAAACAATTATATGTTCTTTCTCAGTAAAGGAGACATTATTTATTTGTCTGAGACGAACAAAGCAGCGAAGAAAATTTTATCATAAAGTTCATTCAAGGAAAAAAAAAAAAAAAAAAACTTGTGTCCCCGATGATATAGCTTTGCTCTTTGTGTTTGAATTAAATTTCCAGGACTTTGTTTTTAATAATGATATTCAAATAATACTTCAGAAATAATTAACAGATTTTTTTAAATAATTTTTTAAAAAAAATTGCATTTTTCTCAACAAAACAGGTTTTAAGTTTCTTTATGTTGAAATGAATGCTATACGCATTAAATAAATTTTTGTTTTAAATACAAATTTAAACTTTTTGCTTAATCTTAATAAATTTTTACATATATACTGTTTAAAGAGAGTTTTCTTCAGTTATCCTACTATATCTTCCAAAAATATTATCTCATAAAAGGATTTTTGACCATGCTAAAATTTTAGCAGAACATATAATTACTACAAAATTACCTCTAAAGTACAGTTTTTAAAAATATTTTCCAGCAAAATTTACGTGAAAATGAATATAATGGTACCAATAAATGTAAAAAATGGAGAATTAAAAAAAAATATATTTAATTTTTTGATTAAAAAATCAAATTTATCAAAGAATATTAGTTCTTTCATTAAAATTTCTTTACTTTTTCAAAAATGTAAGTATATTCATTTGTAAATTATTCAGCAATAAGTTTTTAAAAAAGCCGAAACAGGCAGTGTCAAATATAAGTGAATATATTGTGTGATTAATATTAACATTAATTGCTTTATTTTTAACAGAAAATGAAATAATATTACTGATGATATAATTATAAAGTCAGTGTAGTTTCACAAACATTTAATAATTTAGTCCTATTTTCAATTAACATTAACATCTGAATTTTATTTGCTATGGCTTTATTCTTCAATAAATCATTGTCACAACAATTAAAATCTGTAAAAAAAGGTTTCATAAATGGTTTTAAATCTTATTTATTTGATAATTATGATGATATGAACATAAATAATGCCGAACTCTTAATTTAAACAAGCAATGAATTAAGTATGCTCTTTATTCAACAAATTTTCTTCTCGCTGTTTAATGAGGCGTATTGTGATTTATAACAAAGTCTAAATAGTTTCTAAGACAAAATAACCAAATTGTTGGGGAGTTTTTTGAGGGGTGAATCTTTTGTGTTAAGAATACAATTCTTTAAAACTTTTCTAAAATAAACACTTTCTGTAGTGTGTGTACATTTTTATTTCCTGGATTAAATACTTTTCTTTTCTCTTAATTCGATTTTTTTGTTGTTGATTTCTTTTGCTAATAGCAGAGCGTTCAATTTTAAACATTTCCCATCAAGTTATTTAAACTTTGAATTCTGATCGAGTCACAATAATTTAAAGACTAAGAAATATTCGTAAAAATCAAATCAAAATACTTTCAAATGAACTAAAATAAATTTTGTAACAATTTGCGAACGTTGATCAAATTTTATGTACAAAGTACAAAATGACACAAGATGCCGTGCCCTAGAAAAAGAGAACCTTTCACGAATGTGGTTTGTAATTTGATATGTATATGATTTTAGATATCGGTACATTGTTTGATATTGCTATATGTCTATGTCTACTATATTATTATATCTATTATGCCACTTAAGACATTGTGATATTTTTTTTGTGCTTATATGTATTATTACTGTTCTATATGCAATTCTCAACTTAATCTCCTGGATCCAGAATTGGCTTGTTAATTATTTAATTTAAATATTTTATTTTAGAGAAATAAACAATAATGTATATTCTTATTTACTACCCATATTCTGGCGATGACCGTAAGCCTTTTAATAAATAAATAATGGTTCTATCCCCTGCAACCTTTGAGGTCTTACACCCAATCGAGTAGGCGGGTTGTCGTGGGTACCAATATTACTTATCAGATTCAATTTTTTAAAAATAAAATATTCTTGTCTCCCCTCTCTCCTCCTCTGGTCAACTTAAACTCTTCCATTCCCATATTCTGACTGTGAATTAATATTCCGAGCAACCATCCTTAGCTGAAAAATTTTGTTGTTATCTTAAGTGCATATATTAGCTGACGAATTAAATATGAAAAATAAAACATTCATTAACAGTACATGGAAAAAAATATTGGTTGAGTATGTTTATTTGCAAATTTTTAATCAAATGCTTGAAGTCAGGTTTGTTTTTTATGTAGTATAAGTATTCACTGTTAACATTTTATTCTTGAAATTTTTATTTAAAATGCAATTCCACTGGTCTACAGTTTAAGGAACGCAATATTTGATTGGTATTTCCTTTAATATGTCAACAATTAAACGATAATTTTATCACACACTTTTCGAAAACGAGCTGAAACCACAAAAAACAGTAATTCACATTTCAAGTTGAAACATTTTATGCAACAGTTTTAGTGTAGCAACGAAATTCATTAGAATGACCCCATTTGGGGCGGAAACCCATATTTTAAGAGGCCTGGTCAACAGGATGTCCTTTTACGAAATGTGACTGGGAAAGTTGGATCCATCATAAAATTCTAGGAAGGACAGTAGAATCTTGGGTACCAGGCCCCCAAAGTGCCCGTTGTATTGAAAGGGAAACGCCCATCAAGTAGGGGAAATACTTGACAATAGAAGAAGCAGAAAATTAGCTCTCTTGGTGGTCGACGTCACATCGACTTTCGAAGTCAAGACTTTTCGTGAGAATGATCTAGAGCGTAGATCGACAAAATTGGAATGCAAAATGTTCGTCTTTAGGTATGAACATTGGAATAAAATTGAAAAGAGAAATATAATTTTTTTTATTTATGAAACGTTAAATAATAAGGGATCAAGCAACACAAATTTCATTAGTTTCATAGATGGTTCTGAAATGACTATATTAGATTTGGTTAGACTGCAAGGATGCCATGGAGTATGGTACTTCCTTTTCAAACTTCCGTAAAATGGTTCCATAATTATAATATTTCAATCAAATTTCCTATGCACACATCAGATAAGCCATTTCTGGTAAAATGTTAGAAATGCAGTAAGGGACGTGAATTATACTGATAGTTGAATATTACACATATACTTCAATTTTATGCCAGACATGTCATTAGCGGCTCTTTTGATTGGCATTTTCCACTGAAATTTGAAGAAAACCTGAAACATGTGGGCATTACCCAACTGCAGTTAATGTAATTAGCATCATTAATCGGTTCTCCGACATTTTGACGACAATAACTTGAACGACAAAAAATATCGGACACTTGGTATATATTTATCAAAGAGTAACTTTTCTTTGTGTATTTCTTTTATTTTATTTTAAAAATTAAAAAGTTAAAACATCAAAGTGCTTATTTTTAACTATTAAATCAAACATTATTTTTGAGTTTCCATATTCGAAAAAATCTACATTATTCATAAAAACATTTACATGATTATTGATTCAATTATTATAATGCCACTTTCTTCTAGAATAAATTTAACATTTTTGAAACAGTATTCCTGTTCCGGGAATTTATTAATGTAAAGTAATTAAATTATATAAATTTTTATATTTTTCAAATAAAATTGTGCATGTTCACAAGAATGAATGTAAGTAATATGGGTAAAGTAATAATTAAACATTTAGTTCAAATTTAAATTAAATTAATTTATAAAAATGCATCATTCGTTAAGATGTAATTTCTTTTTTAATTATTTTTTTCCAATCGAAAAATAAGGAAAATAAATCCTATTAAAAATCGATAATTAATCGTAGAAGATTAGTTGAAAAAGATGATAGCCTTACAAATAGGAATATGAAGTATAGAGATGATAATTATTTATTTTAAGTATTATTATTATTTATTTTATTTACTTATGACTAGGTATTATTGTTTTATATTTCAATCTATCCATGATCGAGCTTGTTTTTCTAAGTTTCTTTTTTGAATGGATGGTCTTCATTCAGGTTTGTTCCTTGGGGAAGGTTGAGTTTCTGTGCAGATTCTGAAAATTTCTTCAATAGTTTATGTAAATAATAAAGCCGGGAGCTGACATCCTATATATTATCCGTCAAACCATTAGCACCAAAATGTTGTGAAAAAAAATTAGTAAAGGGAAATACACGGACAGAAGTGCACAATTATATCTAAGTTTCCTTTATGCTCTGGTGAAAATATTGGATAAAAGGATCACTACATATTTTTCTGACGCTGAAATATCATAGGAGCGCCCTACCCAACCGCAACTGACGCACATCGTTCCTTTAATGGATTCTCCGATATTTTATTGCTAAAAATTTGCTATTACAAATTGCAAATATGCTCTGGGCCTAGCTCTGGTTTTCTAGGAAATATGATAAGTACTAAACCAACAATCAAAAAAAAAATTTGTAAACCAGATAACAAGGTCATTTATACAGCTGAAATTTTATACACTATTTTGTTTCTCTAAAGTTTGTACAAAACAAAAGATATCCGATCGAAAGGTCTGTAAGCGTGCGTGAGGGCTTCAATTTGTGACCAAATCTGGCTTCCTTGGGTCATCCAGCGGAGAGCTTCCCATCGAATTTCGGACGATTGTGCCGTAGACACTCGATAGGCCCGGCAGGTGCAGCGTGCCATGGAAAAACCGCAAGCGAAACCGCACTGGAGGTGATGGGAAACGTTTACATGTTTAAATTAAATGATGACTAGACAAGCATTCAACGGTTTCAGGATACACTTACTTTGTCCCCATATCCGTCCAGTTTTTTCATCTACGTCATTTGTCGAACGATCGTTGGCTGCATCACGGATAGAATTTCATGTTGTATCGAAACAGTGAAGCATTTATTCTCTATCAGAACTGCCATATATTAGCATCATCCGTTCTCCGATTTGCATAATATAGCGGTTCAGAGGGTTTTAGTGGGGTTAGGGGACGAGTTAGATTCTTCTCCCCCCCCCTTCCACTAAGGACGAAGGCGGAAGGACGGGACGTAAAAATGATTATTCATAAAGTCAGATTTATATGATCTACTGTGTGAATAAAAAAATATCAAAGATTAAATTTTCTATGTAGATTCATAATTGTGATAAATAAAAAAACTTTTTTAAAATTTTGATTTATTTACTACAGAGTATTAAATATTAAGGAAAGAGGAACAAGAATACTATTCTGGAGAGATTTGAGCTTTTTTGTGCTTTTATTTGAGTATTTTGTACAAACAATAATTTAATACAATCTAAAAATGAACTTTTGTTTGTTAGTACTTCATGTGCTGCCGTATGGTTCATCCGATGGCGATAAAACTTTACCAACTTAATTGCTTTCACTTACGCGTAGGTTGTAGGCATAGTGCAGTTATCATATCTAATATATAAAAATGAGTTTTTGTAGGTACCTTAAGCCTATGGTTTATCCGATTGCTGCAAAGATTTGCCAACTTAATTGCTTTACTTAACCGTAGGTTATAAACATAATACAAGTATCATACCTAATATTAAAAAAAAAGAATTTTCTTTTTTTCATATTTAATTTGCTGCTGTGCCATTCATAAGAGTGCGATAAAACTTTGCCGAATAATTCCTTGCACTTGGACATAGGTTATAGACATAGTAGAATTATTATAGATAAAGTTAAAAAATAGAATAAATATTATTTATATTCCTCCTTTATATATATAATTAAATTTCAATGAACGTATTCAACGTCGACAAGGAAAAAAATAGTCTTCTTTCTGTCATTTCTAATTAAAGAAGATAGGTATTTCAAATTTCAAACGATATTTCCAAAATTATTTCTTCTGCGGCAAGTACACGGTATCAGGTAGTAAATAATTTATATTTTTATTATATTTTATCAACCAATATTTATGAACTGCAGAAATTTTGCGTGATTTTTGAAAAATCTGATTTACTTAGTTGCAAATAAGCAATAATTGTATTGCACATACATTCTATCACTTTAATTTTTCTCTCATCGTTATTTTTACTTCTGCTCTTTGAATAGAGGCAGGGGGCCCTCACCCCGGGTTTGTGACAAAAATTATGCATTTTTACTTCCCTTGCTCCCTCTTCCTCTCCTCATGAAAGGGTAAGTCGGACAGTAATTGGCAGTGGGGTCCGGTTGTATATAGTTCTGCAAGTAAGAGGTGTAGTTCACTTGTCAAACCTGACAGTTCTCAATTTTAAAGCATGGGATATTAGATCTTTTCTTCAAGGAAATTTTGGTAGAGAAAATGGTATAGCCAAATGAAATGTTAGTAGATGTTAACTCATTGATTCAAGTTTATATGAGAACCAAAAACGATGGTATATAAATAAGTCCATATCCACACGATACGCAACAGATGTAGAAAAACAGTCTAATTTTGAAAACTCATTACACATCGAAGAATTTATCTATGTTCATTTATTATGTCTAACAATGACAGACTTATTTGGAAGAGCTTTCAATTTTTTTTTTAATCTTAGATCCCAGCACATGTGGAAATTCCTGGAAATGAAATGGCTGATATGGCAGCTTAATTGGCTACTATTTTGTTTCCAACATAGATTCCTCTTTCTGACAACAAAATTTATATATGTCGCATTTAGCACTTCAAATGGCAAACTATTCAGATTGCCATTCGCATAAATTCGTAATAAACTTCATATAATTAAGCCTATAATAGATCTCTGGCCACTTTACACAGCAGAAAACTAGACTGATTAACCAGGTTAAGGATTGGGCACACTCGATTCACCCACCAACATTTGTTGACACTGACTGAATTTTTAACAATCTTATATCTATTTTACACATTCTTGCTGAATCTCTCCAGTTTTCTTTACAGCGCCTCACATTTTTTTTCCAGAAATCGCACTCTGGTTTTGGCGAGCTGCTTTCCTAAACTCAGCATGTTAACCACTTTAAGGTTTTTTTATGTATACAAACACTGGCCTTTAACAATTAGCCTGTTTAGTTTTTTTTTTAATATTTAAACTCTAACCTTTTTAGTTTTTACAATTATATATAAACATTAGTCACGCTTTTTATTACTGTACCGTAATTTACATCATTGTTACATGATTCACACTTTTGCTCTTTTAAACATTTGTATTTTGTAGACATTCCATATTTTGAATTTATTATAAATTGTTACAAATATTTTAATTCTATAAATATGGCGCATCTTAGCCAAAAATGACTTTTGTGCCATGAAACACAAACAAATTCAAATTATTTGCATTTAGAATTAAAATAAGACCTTCAGTTACTTTTATCATTAGACTGTGGCGTCGTGTAGATGGATACCGAATCGCTATTAATCCCTGAAATAGGTCATCTCTTCTAATAATGATGAATGTGCGTATTTATGTTGCTGAACAGGCCAAACCGTTTGACCTACAGCCTATCAAAAATGCCATATGCATGTTTTGTAGGGTGAGAATACATGCAAGGAGCGATTTTCTGGGAAATTTTAATTAGATTCTAAATTAATTAAAATTAAATGGAATGTCGGTGATTTTCCACTATAACTTCCGAAAATACTATTGCACAAAAATAAATTTTGCCCCTTACAAAATTTAAAAAATTGTCTTTAATTTAATTTAATTACTTACCAATTTAATAAGTCTGCTATTTTTTTCTACATTTTAATAATTTTTTTTAAAATATGTTTTTGCCTGATTTTCAGCAATAGATTACCTTGTTGCTCTGAAATTGAAATATTCACTCGTTAAATATATAATTGTAAGATTTTCTTTCTTGTTCTTCTTTTTTCCTCCTCCTTCCTCCCCCCCCCTTTTTTTTTCACAATTGTGTGTTTATAAAATGTGTAAAATTTGACTTCTTGCTTCTCCTTCGTTGCTATGTATTAGGTCTTCGAACTTTATAATTTTCATTTTCTATTGAATTTGGAGAAACAAAATTTCACAACTTTTTACTTTCTTGTGTACAATATAAATATAAAATATTTTAATCATCAAAAAATTTGAACGGAAGATTTTAATGACCCTCTGTGTTTTAGACCTTAACAAGCCCCCAAAATACCTTTTTGGTCTATTTATGAACTGAAAATCTTCCGACCGCTAAACGCGGATGAAATTTGGTATATAATCTGTATTATAAATATGTAGATTTCCATCAAATTTTGAACGAAATCCGTTAAAAAAATCTTTTAGTTCGGATGTCCGAAGTTGGTAAAATAATACAAAACAAAGCCAGCTATATCAATAAAGTTTAATTATTTAATTTATTGATTTAATATTTATTTTATTTATTGATTTAATGCTTATTTTATTTATTGATTTAATATTTATTTTATTAATTGATTTAATATTTATTTTATTTATTGATTTTTGTATTTAAAATTTAACTATCAATTTATTGAGTTAACACCTAAAGTGTAGATGCGTTTCAGATTTTGAATCGGATTTGTCAAATGTTTAACCATCTATGGATCTATTCTTTCACAAGCATGTAAAAACGATAACTCAAAAAGCAATAATTTAAATGTATACACATGAGTTTGTGACTACATTTATTGATATGTATCAGATTTCGGTTTTAATCAGTCCAAATGAAAGTTATCTAAAATACAGATTCAGTTTTTTCTGATACCTATATATTAAAAGAATAGCATAAAATTTGGAATTTTAGATCTTGATGAATCTGAGTGTTCCGGATCTCGACGAGTCCAAAAACACATTGTTTTTTAATGCCTGTGTTTGAACACAATAACTCCAGACTTGGTAAATGATATCTATTCCAAACAGAATTCCACCAAATTTTGAAAGAAATCCGTTCAGAACAGAATTTATCTGTTCGGCTTTCCGGACATAAGTTAGTAAAATAATGTAAAAAGAAAGCAGCTAGACTGATAAAAATTAATATAAAAATATGGCATCTAAAAGCTCAGATACGTTTCA
Organism: Argiope trifasciata; assembly: GCA_026543055.1. Taxonomy (NCBI): domain Eukaryota; kingdom Metazoa; phylum Arthropoda; class Arachnida; order Araneae; family Araneidae; genus Argiope; species Argiope trifasciata. Next base: position 763,954 of record JAPMOQ010042318.1, on the reverse strand, counting down.
GATTTTGAACCAAATTCGTCAAGGAATTGATTATTTATCGATCTATACTTTTACAAACATGTAAATGCAATAACTCAAAAACGCGATGATTTAAATACATTGGTATTGCTTATGATTGTGTGACTAAAATTGTTGTTAGGTGTTAGATACCACTTTTAATTTGTCCGAATAACGATATCCAAAATGCGTATTCAGTTTTCTAATACTTGCTAATTAAAAGAATATTAAAAGAAAAGAATAATAATTTGAACTTTAGATCTTGATGAATCTCAATGTTTCAGACATCGATGAATCCGAAGAGCACAATTTTAAAAATAATGTTTGTGTGCGAACACGATAGCTCCAAATTTGGTATACGATCTCTATTCCAATCAGATTTCAACCAAATTTTGAATGAAATCCGTTCAGAGATAAAATCTACCTATTCGACTTTCTGAAGTTAGTAAAATAATGCAAAGCAGTTAGATCAATAAAATTTAATATACACATATAATATCTAAAATGTAGATACGTTTCAGATTTTGAACCAAATTCATCAAGAAATTGATTATCTATCGATCTATACTTTCACAAACATGTAAATTCAATAACTCAGAAACGCATTAATTTAAATATATGAATTTGGTGTCCGATTTTGGGATTATAATTTTTGTTGTGTGTCATATTTAGGTTTTAATCAACTGGGAAAAGGGCATTTAACATACACACACAGTTTTCTGGTATTTATATTAAAACAAACCAGTGATTAATTTTTTAAATGGCCTAAGATCACATTCTAATAAAAATTTTCACATTTTTTCTTATTCGGAACGAGACATATACTAGAGAGAAAGTTTCAGAGAGATTAATTTCTTTGATTAACTATTATATATTGTTTGTAATAAAGTTTCAGAGAGATTAATTTCTTTGATTAGCTATTATATATTGTTTGTAATAAAGTTTCAGAGAGATTAATTTCTTTGATTGAGTATTATATATTGTTTGTAATGAAGTTTCAGAGAGATTAATTTCTTTGATTAAGTATTATATATTGTTTGTAATGAAGTTTCAGAGAGATTAATTTCTTTGATTAAGTATTATATATTGTTTGTAATTTCTTTCTTTGTTTTATAATATGAACTATTTACTTAAATTTTAAACTCCATATTCTAAACAATCTTTTTTCGTTATTACTATTTCAGAACAAAGAGCTTTTTCAAAAGAAGCTTCAAGGAAATTAAAAGCAGGTTTGTCCAAGTTATTAAAACACAACTGGTCGCATTTGATGGGATTCATCTTATTCCTACTGGCATAATTTTTCTCTCTGCACCAACTTTTATATTTACCAAGTCCTAATTATTTTCGTATAAGATAAATAACTTAAAAAAACGCATTATGAATCTCGTGTGAAAATTTGAAAACATTCGAGGTTGAATTTATTTAAGAAGGAAAATATACATCACTTCACAAAAGATAATATTTCTAAAAAGTAATGAAAATATCCATTGAAAAAATAAAATTCTCTCTGCTGTATTCAATGAAATGCATTGGAAATTATATGGTGGATTAGAAACAATTCTTTGATATCAATTACTTCTGGCGGTGTCTTTTAACTTCCCCTCCAAAGTTTTGTTGGGGAATATCGATGCATAATTAAAAATAAATTATTTTAATTTTGATTTTTGGCGTCTGCAGCAGTTGAAGTTTATATCTGTTTTCTATCGATGCATTAAATCATGGCCTTGAAGAGTATTCGTTTAGTCTTTCTTTCACTTTTCTTCATATACTGTTTCGATTTTTGTTAAGTTAGTATTTTAAAGATCATTATTATTCATAATAAAATTTGAAAACTTTTTTTAAAAAAAAAAGAAGATTTGAGTTTTAAAAATGCGCATATTATGCATAAAAGCAACTCAGTTTTTGCTGTTTTATAAAATAAATATATCATTTCAAAATATTTATCTACTAAGTGCAATGTTTAAAGCAAATTTTTAACTTCGATTGTTGCTTCTTAAATTTTTTCATGTGCATTTTCATTCATTAAATAAAAAGTTAAAACTATGTATTAAAATAGTTTTTTATTCTGAATAAAAAAGTAAATAAATAAATAAATCAAAAATTAATTATTTATAAAAATATATTTCAGTTTTTTATTATTATTCAGTCATTGATGTTTCATTTTAATGATTTTTTTTACATAATTAAACTGTCTATATTTTTTTCAATTAAATTATACATTAATATCTTAAATATATAATTATTCCTTTTTGTATTTAAAAGTTATTAACTAACTTTTAAAACAGAAAAATGAAAAAAAAAGTTTAATAATGCAAATTTTTTTATTAATCCGTGTCTTGAAAGGTAAAATATAATTTACTAATTTAATTAAAAAAATAATGAAAAATTTGCAGAAATTAACAATACTTCTGTCAGGTAAAGTTTCATTCCTGAGTTAGTTTTATTAATTAGTTATTAAATTTAAAAATCTTGTAAAAAAATGTTATATCCAAGTTTTCTAGTTTTCTTTACAGTCGAATTTCTAGTGTAAGAAATGCTGAAATTAAATTATTTTAATGGTAAAAAGAAAATTTTAATAACCAAATTTTAAAACATCGAGATTCCTGTCTAAATAGATGATAATTATTCTATCAGGCCTCAGACTGCCTTGACTATTGTAATTTTGCAAACGATTTACAATGAACGATTACAGATCATACGGTTTATAAAGAATGACAGTCTAAAAATATCTTCCTGTTATCAAAAATTTTATTTTGAACTTAAATTTTAAATAAAGCATTTTTAAAAAATCATAACCTGAACACAGACAAAATCATACGAGCAAAATATATGACGAACTGTAATTGATTTCAGTCTTTTTAAGCGATCAAAATCATGCTGCAAATCACATTTAAAATGAATTTTGAAAAATTTATTAAATTTAGGGAAAGGAATTGTGCTTAAATGAAACGGATTCATTGAAAAAAAATTCTTTTTAATATTTTGCCTTTTTAGATTGCGTGAAAATAGCTTTTAGACAATAATATGTTTTGTATTTATTGAGGAAAAATTTTTAAATTGCCGTTAAAACTTAATTAATTAAAAATCTAAGTACCTTTAAAAAAACCCTCTTTTTAATCATTGTCCATTGTTCCCAAAAATTCGATAATTTTAAATCTAACGTAATATTTTGATACGTTATTTATTAACTTATTTTAAAATTTTCAATTAAAAATTTTTATTTATTTTTTTGGAAAATATTTTAAGCCTTATAATCTTTTATATCACATAGTTGCAGAATTTTATGGCATAGTTACAGAATGCTTTATTTAGTATTTCAACACAAAAGACTATTAAATTGAAAAAAATACTTGAAAGTGGGGTTTTAAATTTAAGTTACGGGGAATTTTAGAGATATAATCCTCCGATTGATCTATTTTGCTGAGTTAGTAGCCGCAATGATGACTAAAATTTTTATATAAAATTTATATCCAATCTTCTAAAAATAATATTTGGAATAATATTTTTAATTTGAATTATAACAGTTATTATATTTCTATTTTAAATTTTTTAAAAGTTGATATCATATTAATACAATTTGGCTAGATTTGCTCAATTATTTTCATTGAAATTTGGGAGGGAAATGTCACCACAAAGAATTAATTTATGAACTATTTTTATCAATAATCCACGCAATGTCAAAGACACAAAATTGATTGGATAAAAGAAAAAAAAAATGCTTCTACCATAATTAAATTTAAAAAATTATAATTTGACCTTTGGATCCTGTTTTTATGATTTGTCCGAGATTGATAAATTTAAAATAAATCTAATCAAAGAAGCAGAATTGCTTGATTTGAAACTAATTTTATCGAAAATGTGGGTAATCATTTTCTTAAATCAATACAATCAGAATAATTATCTATTCAGAAAATAAAGTTCTGACTTATTTTTACAATGTTTTCATAGAAATTTCCTGCTGGATAGTAAAATACAGTATTACATATTCCCTCGTTGGGTTTCTTTTCCGAGACTTTAGATTCATGAACTTTAAAGTGTCGCTTGATGTGGTTAAAAAAATTTTAGATAACCGAAAACATATTTCATGACCTCCATATAGTTTTAATATGAATTTTTTAAACTTCTGCTGTGATAAAAAATCATCTGTAATGCTTTCTTTAAAATACATGTAATGCAGATATCATTTGCAAGATTTTATCAAACATTTTTACGACTTCCCTAAACAGCTGTCAACAGCAGGGGCCTATGTCATTTTATTGTTCAGTAATAAATTATTTATTAATGAAGAACAAACTTCATTTTTTCCAATTTTCATAAAATGACGAATGTAATTGAGTAAAGAGGAGGCATTAAAATTTCTTTAGGCAAGCATTTCAAATAAGAATATTTGAAATGTTGAGAAAAACTTTTCAAGGCAACCGTTTGTCAAACACAAGGTTTAAGAGGAATGAAATCTTTAAAGAAGATCGAGATTCCATCATACAGACCATCCACATAGCTACCAGATAAGATAGCTGGCGTTTAGTGACCGTCATTCAACTGAGCAGAAGGACTCATGCGCTTTGTACCGTAACACCATCCACAGTGTCATAATTATTTGGGGGTTTTGGCAAAAAAAATCAAATACGGCTCTTTACATATTCGGCATTTACTGACAGGGCATCGTACTTTTGTTATTTCCACAAGTGATATTTCTCTTCTTGGTCATGAATTTTGAGTCTATTAATTTATTTTCAAAAATTCGCAATGAATCCTGTTCTAAAAAGAGCTTTTCAAAAACGATTTATGTTTTGTTGATTCGGAAGAACATTGGCAGAAATGCATTGTAATCGGCTCTGAAAAACAACCAAAATGACGATCAAACTCGAGTTTAATGATAATCGTTTAACAATTAGAGGCATTATTGATTAGGTTCATATGTATAAAAAATGCCAAAAACAACAAAAACAGTAGAAGAATATGATGGACTTTGCGTTATAATAATGCCTTTTCTTCAATGACATTATTGTTTGTGAATATTTGACAAAAAATCATCAAATATAGCTATCTACAGGCTCCGTATTTCCTGATATGGCACCTTGTAACTTTTATTATTTTCACAAATGAAACTATCTTTTTATAGTCATCATATTAATTCAATTTTTTTTAATTCGCTATCAACTCTACGCTAAAAGGGTTTCCCAAAAACGACTTATATATTTTGATGATGGGAAATAAAGTCAAGCAAAAATGCGATGCAGTATTGCAGCCAGGACCTGACTAAGGAAGGGCATGTGGGGCAGTTGCCCCAGGCTCCATATTAGAGGGGACTTTCAAATCGAAAAATACGACAGACAAGTTCTATGCATAGCCTTACATTACTGAAGTAGTGAAACAGAGACCCCCACCCCCACAAAGAAGGGTTTGCCCCGGACACCAGTCAAGCTAAGTCGGGCCCTGATTACAGTCATATTTGGAGACAATCAGCATGTCGATTAGGTAAGATACTTGGCATTTAACGATCTTCATTTAAAGGAAGCATGGTGAGAGTCATTATTGACTAAGTTCCAATGTGAAAACTGTCAAAAGCAACAAAAACATTACAAGAAGGACTCGTGGGCTTTGCATCATAATAATGCTTCTCTCACAGCTATTCGTGATTTTTTTTTTGACAAAAAATTCGAATGTAGGTTCCGTATTTACAAATACGATATCGACGAAAGAAAGTTAGCTGATATGCGTTGTAGTTGAAGAAAATCACTTTGAAAGAGTTACAATTAAAGGATATCTCTTGTTTTTGCGCCCCATTCTAACAACTTTTTGATTACTGTAGCGAATCAGCAAAAAATCCGAATGCAAAGCTTTCGAAACGATTTGTTTGTACCCAATGAAAAAACAAATAAGTTCTAACACGTCACTCCGATAAGAATTAACGAAGAATTTTAAATCTGTACATTGCACGATACGACAGAAACATTTGTTTACATTTCAGACACGCATGCTTAATGCCACTATCGTTTCTCAGAGGAATAGTTTACTTCAGAATACTATCTGTGCTCAAAATCATGAGAACTCTAAGAACCCTATTTTAAGACGACTTATTTGAAATTGCTGCTTGTTGACTCATCCCATTTGGTGTCTCATAACTAAACACATGCGTGAATTAAGGAATGAGATGAAGGGGAGCTGCTTTTGTTGATCAGTGACCTTGAAGCACCTTCACCTGAGATAGAAATCAGACTAAGCTCCCGCATATGGGGGGGGTGCCTTTATAGGGAGCTTTCAGGGAAAACTAGACTAATTTATTATTAGCTCCTTGGTAAGATAAAAAAAAAGTTCAGCATCAGTTCAAGTCGATAGAAATTAGATTAAGCAGTTAACTGTTCCACCCTCTTCGGAACATGCATATCTAAATTGTGCGACATAAATTTAGCGATGACAAGTATACTCATTAAACACATCAGTGTGTGTAATACGAAATTATGTTGTAACGAAATGACTCTTATTTTTTTATCTCAAAAAACACATTTTATTTATTTACTTAAACTAAAATAACGGAGAATTAGCATAAATATTAGAAATTAATTTATTATTTTAATTTGCTGTTAGAGAATGGTATTGAGAAAAGCACGGTTCAATACGTAATAATCTTTTATTTGTTCTTTTAATTTCGAGCTGGCATCAAAATATTTTAAACATTCTGAAATTTACAATATGTTTGAGTTTTCACTAAAATTGTAATTCAAATCGCAAATTGTCATTACTTATCACTTTTAACGAATAAATTCATCACAACGCAAAATATTGTACTTTTCCATGACGAGTATATTCTTCAAAAACAGTTAAAGCCCACTTTAGCATACTGTCAATTAAGAACACAGACAGGATCGAAACTATGACCTTTACCATTCGAAAAACACTCTACACACACACAAAAAAAAATCCGTTTTTTTTCCCCACTCATTTTTTTCTTTAAAATAATCTTTTTTTGAAAACTAATTGTTATTATTTCAAAAGTCATAAACGAGGCGATTTTATTCTAAAATCGGGTCGTATTTTCAAACTTTGATACGGAAAAATTTCTAAATTACCAATTTGGAGCATTCTAATAAACTATACATTTAATGTTATAGCAAGTAATTCAAAAAAATATTTTAGATTCAATTCCTACTTAGATCAACACAGAAATTTTTTATTTTAGTTGCTTTTTATTAAACATAATCAAAATTTATTAAGTGTAAAAAAAAAAATGATTGATTTTTGCAAGAATTGAATTCGTATTCTTCACTTCCATGTGCAAAATACCGAAACCCTTGCATTTTCCTGATTGAGCTACCGCCCGTTGATTTCAATTTTCTTTACAAATTGCTAAAATGGTATATAAAACATTAAAATTAAATTAAATTAATGAATTCATATTTGAAAACAAACTGTATGAACATCAAGTGTCATCCCCTACAGGCTTAAAAATATATATTTTAACTTGAGTGGAGGAATAAAAAGTATTTTATTAGCGATTGAAAGTTTGAACAAGATATATATACGGAGAGTGTGAACTAACACTAGGAATTGAAAAATGGAACGTAGTTTGTTCGTACTTTAAGCACTACCGCACAGTTCATTCGATGGCGAATAAATTTGACCAACTGATTGCTTACATTTGAGGAAGGATATAAACATTGTATAATTATTATATCTAATACATAAATGTGATTTTTGTTTGATCATATTTTATGCACAGCCGTACCATTCTTCTGATTGCAATAAAATTTTGCGAACTTATTGCTTTGAATTAAAAAACGCCTTTTTTTTTTCACATGACCAGTTGTATGTCCGATGTTCACGAATTGGACAGCCAAGAAATTTATTTGTTTTTGCAGAAGATGGAGGAATAAAAAAATTTACCCTCTCTAAAGTGCTTAGATAATAAAGTAAAAAAATAAAATAAATAGAATTAATATTATTTATATTTCTACTTTATATGCAATTCAATTTCATTAAATTGATTCATCATCGTCAAGAGAATAAATGCCATTATCTCTATCATTCCTAGTTAAATAAGATAGCTATTTTAAATATCAAATGATATTTCCAAAATTATTTCTTCTGCGGCAGCAACGTGCCGGGTTCCAGCTAGTAAGTGTTATAATGCTATTTGGCAGTAAATCCTTTAAAAAAGATCTATAACGGTCGTATTTTCGGTATAGTTTTTTTCCTATTTAAGTTCAAAACATATTTTATATTCCTCCTTGCAATCGATATTGAAACTAAAATTACTCTAAAAAAAAAGAAAGATTGTTTCAATTTTTTTATACAAGTGAAATCCATGACACATTTAAAAAAAAGCATGTTCTATGTTAAAACAATGCATATATTTGAATTCTTGAAATTTAAATTTTGTAAGAATTGCAGGCTGAAAACTTTCGGAATTATAAAAGGTCTTAAGATATTTACTATTCTTAGAATCGACCAAATTTATTTCCTTTCAAGTATTAAATTTCCTTTTCCCCAGATTTCAATTGTTTGCTAAAACTATTCTTCCGAAAAACATCCACCTCTAAGCAATTGCAGTCGGATTGTTTGTTTTAGTTTCAAGCAGAGTTAATGTAGCTTCAAGCAGTCCAATATAAGGTTCGAAATGGACTTGTGAGTGGACAGTAGCTATTATGGTTTTGGTAAAAGAAGCGTAACTCATGGAGCGGAAAAAGGATGTGAGATCGTATAAACAATAACAAGCTTTATATTGTTCTTATTGGTAACTTCACTGTGGTGACTATTTCGTCGCCATCGTGTTTAGTCTGCCAAGAATGGTAATCAGATGTTTTGCATTCAGCGACTCAAACGAGTGGAAAATAAGCAATGGGAGAGTTGTGTATGAAAAGCGGGGTTATTTTCTTACAACCTGTTATTTGACGGGCAATGTTTTCGAAGTATCTTTCTTGTTGAAAGAAAGAAGTATTGCAATCTGAAGTTGAACAATGGCAGAAGTTCCCGAATAATGCAAGCAGAAAGAGTCCTTGATCTATTTATTTAAAATTAAGACCAAATGTTGGATAATTTCTGGTTTAAAAAAAGCTTTTTTTGAGAAATATTCATTTATTAAAATTTTCATTTCTTCTTATACAGATAGTTGCGCTTTTTCTATAATAGCGGTACCTCTTGCAGATTCAAAGGTGGTAAGAGATCCAGAGATAATCCAAAATAGTCTCCATTTTTAGTAAAGTATCGAAAACTTTTATTTATTTTAATAAATTCTACTGATTGCAATGGATTTTTTGATGGTGGAAAAAATTTTCTGCAGTTTCTCCCATTGCTGAGAGTAATTGGAGAAATTCGAAAGAAAAAAAATTTAACCGTTGGTGGATTGAAAATAATGAGTGGTAAAATGTTTTATTTCCTTAAGAATATAGAGAAATAACACAATAAGGAAAATATTTAAATATAGAGTGCTAATTTAAATTAATTGTACCATCTCAGTATGGCGAACAGCTTTAGTAGTAGCAACATTTCCGTAGCTGCATTTGCTTCAAAGTTAGGGGCTGAAAAGTGTTTTCATTTTCCGATTTCAACAGTTTTTTAACCTAAAGTTGTTGCATCTTGATAGAAAAACTTGTATTTGTTGCAATTATTTGCTTCTTTTTTTAATCCTAATAGCTTTAACTCTTTTGGAATTAGAGGAGAAGTCAAGGAGGTGAATTTTTCTTTTATTTATATTTCTCGATAAAAAGGTATCTATCATTTTCTACTTTTTGGTCATTCGCATTTAGTCACTTAGCTACATTTGGTCATTATCAATTATGAATATGCAAAAAGTAAATGGTATCTGGGACATAAGATATCCCTCTTATTAGATTTAATTTTAAAGTGATACATAAATGAACTGGTATCTTTTCATCGCCTTTTTTAAAAAGTCATTTAGGATAGTTACACTTTCTTGCTACTTCTCTTAACTTTATTAATAGAGGTTTTTAGAATTGAAGTTTAATAAATCTAGTCTTTTTTCCATCACCTGAAACCTGAATTAAGACCGAATTTTGTGCATTTTCTATTAGGAAATTGGTTTAGAACTCATCTCCTTATTCCTAATTTATTTATTATAATTTATCTAATCTAATAAATCTAACAATGTTACTTGTTTTTATTTAATTTTGTTGCAAAATTTTAAGTTTAAATTCTTTATATCCATCATCTGTTGCTACAATCCTACTTTAATGTGCTTGTTTGGCGATTTTTGGTTAAGATAAAGCTTAAGTTAAATTTAAGTAACGATAAATTTTCACAATACAAGAATGCTAAAAATGTTTTTAATGCTTATTTCCTGGTTGGTTTTTTCTTTCGAAAAAAATATTACTCGACAGGATATTAAGGGTAATAGACTAATTATTTGAAAATTCCAATGTTTTTACAAGGAATGTTGAGAATGTTCGATAAGTCAGCATGAAACTGCCGACTAAATTCTTCGAGTTATCACAAGTTTGAGTTATCGCAAACGTTCTAGAAAATTTTGATTAAGTTAAAATCATTTATACTTGGTGAATAAATAAAGTTCTTAAGATCTAAGCACAACAAACAGCGCTGTTCAATCAAATAAGAATATTGTTATTATTACTCATGTAACAAAATCGCACAATGACTAATTGAGTTATTTGACAGAGGAGCCATGGCTGATTATGTAATGTGTATACGTAATGGCGTAGTTTTAGGAGAGAACTGGGATGTCGTAGTGTTTATTTCAGAAAATCCACAGTGAAGGGGAAATGGTATTTTGTTAGTCTTTCCTTTCTAGAGCTAAATATCAGATATATTAAAAATTAAAACGACTTGAATTTAAAGAGTATGGGATATGTAACAATAAAGACTATTATCCTTTGATGGCTAAAAAGTTGAAGTGAATAGATGTGAAAGAGCTGGAAAACTAGAATGACAATGGTTTGATGATTATTGTTGGCAACAAATTGAAAAAAAAAAAAAACACCATCAGGGTATGGTTTCTCCAAAACTTTATCGGAATAAAAGTATTATCCTCATAGTGCCTTGCAAGATATTGGCGTACAAGAGTTACAAAATATTAACCTTTGGCATAAATTTAGTATTCTTAGTGAATCTACTCCATCATCTTTGGTTAGTTATATGGCGATTAATTTCTGGTGAGCATTTAAGAGTATCCGAGAATCGAATTTGTGTTTTATATGAGTTCTCCCCATTCGGTTAAAATAAAATTTGAAATTTAATTCGTAGTCACAAAATCCCATACCAAATTTGATGTAGTTAAATAATTCCGTTTTTGAGTTCTTGCATTTACATATTTCTAAAAATTGCTGATTGACAGACAATCAACCTCTTGCCGGATTTGGCTCCAAATGCGATGGGAGAATGGATTATAGATGTTGTAGACGCCATTTTAGCCATTTAGTTCATTTTCTAATTACCATATCAAATTATATTCGCTGCTAGTAGTGTTATTTTTACAAACAGACTTCTGAACAGAATTTATTCAAAATCTGATAGAATTCTTCAAATGTTATGTAAAGACTGCATACCAGATTTGATTTCATCCATCTAGATCAAAGGGCATTTCAGTTATCACTGTCACAGACAGATGGTCATTTCTAAAAAACGTGCTTTTCGAACTCAGGTCTGAATCGTAAGGACACGTTAAAATCTTTTCGAATTTCTTTTTGACGATTATTGAATTTTTTTCAATTCTAAGCATACGAGAAGTAAAAAGGGGAAATAAAATGTCGGAATGAACGATTTTAACTATTTTCCCAGAATACAACTTTTTAGAATGACTATTTTGTGCATTTTAATAGGATGTGTTAGATGCCACCGACTTCCATGAAATGATGTAAAAAGGATTGTCATAAAGATTTAATCTGAGCAAAACGCCTAGAGTTGTAAAGAATTTATTAATCACAATACAATTATCATACTATACAATAAGTGTATTTTTACTTTGCCTCTAGTCCATTTAGATACCATAATAGTTTCTGGGACATTTCCAACCAAAGTGTGATATTTGATCTATGAGAATTTTCTATTGGTACTTTTCTTATGAAATTTTTCATAATTTGTGCTGAATTCTTTCTAATATAGGAAATTTTTTCTTTAATTTTATTAAGTTTTAAAAAATACTATTAAGTAATGTATTTTAGAACTTTTAATCTTTTTTTTCCCAGAATTTAACTTTTAATTAATATTTTTCAATGTTTTAGTAACTTATTTTATACTTAGGCGTGTTGTGATGAGTACATGTTATCACTGCTTTAAAATTAAGAGCAAACTAGTAAAATAAAATTAAGATGGATCTATCAAACTTTAAACATTATCGCGCTACAATGTTTCGAATGGGAAGTTCAAAATTTTTATACCAAAATTTTTTTCTTGAAACAATTTTGAAGGGTTTAGTTTTTTTAACTTATTTTCAAAATATTCTCTCTCTCTCTTTTTCATTCCCATCGTAATATTTGATTATGTAGTTCACGGTACGTTAATTTTTTCCAACTGTTTATAATCGATTGTATTTACTGCCGACCTTATTTTCGAATGTGCCCGCAAATGGTGGTTTAAAGATAACCTGCTATACCATATCATTATTATAAAACCCTTACAAGTTGGATGCAAACTCAGAAAAAGACAAGCCTTTATTATGCTGTCCAAACAAATTACTCACTAGACAAATCATTGGAAGATTATTTGCTGTAGTCTTTTATTAACATGTCGTAATTTGCCAAAACAGGTTTGTAGTGATATTCTTGAGACAATTCAGGATTTTCACGTATTTAAAAAAAAAGCTGAATATATCCTTTATCAATCAATGAAAAGTTAAAATAAATAAATCCATAATTTTGAAAAGGTATTTTCAAAATCTTTAGTTTTACAAATCTAAAGATTCTCTAGTTTTACAAAAAAGTATTGAATCATTTACTTGCAAAATACTTAGAAAAATTAAATCAGAAATTTTATGCGATTTGAGAATTAAAGGGTATTACCAATGTACACTATAAACACACCTTCATAATTATTTATTTCTTACAGAACGAGTAGAAAAAACATATATCTGATGCAGAATCCATTTTGAATTGAATTTCGACTTGTGAATGATGAAATTTCTTTGAAATTACAAAAACATATTTTTATGAAATCCTCTATAAAATACAAATATTAATGATATAGATTTTATTGATTTACTTGTAAAAAGCAAGATAGGTGAAAGATCAAGCTGAAGAAATACTTATTCAGAAACTTTATTCGTTGTAGTTGTGGGACTGGTATGTACTAGTAAAGCTTTCTAGTACATACTATAATAGTACTAGTAAAAGTTTTTATGATTCTGTTTTTCTTTAATATTGATGGAAATTGTTAATTAAGAGACAGAATAGTTTTTTAGAATAGGGAGGAGCAATAGAGGTCCATTATGTCCTTGTTTCCCAATTATTAGAAATAATTCCACTGAGTTACTGCCAATGCAAGGTTCGGCTATTATAACTCCCGATTCCTAATCTTGAACCAATGGGTGTGGTTTCCCATTATTTTTCTCCCATAAAGATATTCCAGAGAATGACTTGTACGGCACTGTCATACAATAGTTATGAAGTATTAACCTTTGAGGTGAATATAGCATTTTTACTGAATCTATTTTGTAATCTCTGGCGCGTTATTTGATGAATAATCCCTGCCATGTGTTAATAGTATTCGAAAATCGAATCTGTATTCAGACACATTTTTCAGAACCGATTAAAACAAAAATTTAACTCAAAGCCGCATATGTAGTCACAAAATCCCTGCACCAAATTTGATAAAATTAATTCATTGCGTTTTGAATTATTTTCTTTTACTTGTTGCTGAAAGTACAAATCGAAAAAGAGTCCATCAGTAATTAAATTTGGCTCAAAATATGACAGGTATCTACCTATACATGTTAAATCTGTGCACTGAATTTTATTTGTCTACTTCTGTTTGTTTTGTAATTATCGTGCTAACTTATATTCGAACAGCTAGGCATACACATTTCCTCAAAAAACATATAACTCAAAATTTGATAGAAATCTACAAATTTGGTAGAAACACTGTATACCCAATTTCAACAGAGTAACTTAAGGTGTTTTTGTCTCAGACATACGGGCATTAACCAAAAAATGTATTTCAAACTCAGGTAGGTCTAAAACGTAAAGATCCATCAAAACTGAAGTTCAAATTTTTTTGTTGGTCGCTAAACATTTTCGTATATTATGTATACAAAAAAGAAAAGAACAAGTGCTTTTTTTTTCTAAATAACCAATTCAAATAAACAATTTTTAAGAAAATTTTCAGCGCAGGGTTGCCACTGACAAGTCACGTAATATCGAATTCTAATTCCTGTTGCAGAAGCCTGAAGGACTTCAAGAAACACATATGTGAATAATTGCATTTAAAATTAAAACCTACAATTACTGTTAAACCTTTTTTTAAATGTCAATTGTATGTATCGTGTTGTTTTTGCGTTAAGGATAATTAAAATGTTAAAAGACTACTAGTCAAACATTTCATACTGAATGGCACGGTTTTCATTTTAAACAAAAGAATACTTTGCTTAAGCCTGTCAAGAAACAATGCTATTTTCAATATTTTGACTGTACGTATAATTAATACTGGTTAACAAAAATATCATACGTAGCTGATTTCGTTGGACAGAAAGGTGTTTGTATGATTGATAAATAAGATTAGTAAAAAATAGTCCAAAATGATTTAAAGAAGCAATGAATTTCTAAGGTGTGCGCGTTTAAAATTCCTGCTTATGAAGTCAAAGGTTCCGGTACTGGCCTTATGTATCTTGGAATACATTACTGTTACTAAAATACGGCCATTAAACCAATGATTTACTCTAAAATCTTCTTGATTTTCATCTTGTTCTTAATTCGACACGAAACATTCCTACGCATATGTTTCTTAGGAAAAGATAATTTCGTCAGTTTCTCTAAATTTTACGATCACTGGTTTTAATCGCATTTATGATCTTCAAACAGGTTTCATCAGGAATTGTAATCCGAATAAACAATCTGCTTAAGAAAAATAAATTTGTTAGATTAATTATCTTGATTATATTTCATTTATTTAATTCAAAGTTTTACTTTTGTATTGTTATACCATTGGTGTTATCATATGAAGAGGTCAGTGCACTGCTATCTGAAATTAATATCCCATATCAAAATAGCTAATGCATCCATCTTGGCTGAAAATATGAATTTGGATGAGAATCCGCATTATTGCAATTTCAAAAAAAAAAAAAAAAGATAAGTTTTTTTTCAATGATATCTTTATTTCGTTTCTACGCCAAATAGATTGATTGGTTTTTTTTTTTATGGCGCAAGGGCCAACAGAGGCCAAACTGCGCCAATTGTCAGTTAGAAGCCAAGTAAGTTATAACTTGACTGAATCTGGATGAAAATCCACGTTTATTTGATATAACTAATGATATAACTAACTATTGTCGTGCAAGTGATTGTTTTTCATAAGCATTAAAAATTTTAAATACATTTTCTGAGGAACAAAATTTTTTTTCTTAATCCTATTGTAGTATTAACATGAGTATTGAGTATTGAAAAACGAATATTGTCACGTTTCAAGAAATAACCAAGAAATCTTAATGAAATTTATAATTAATACTCTTTATGTTATATAAAATTTAATGAGCTACAGATTTGATATTGAATGCTCTCAAAGTAGATTTATGATTGTTTAATCTAAATATTATAGAAAAAGATTCCAAAATTTCATATATTACACACAAAAATTTATTTTTTGAATTTAATTTTCAGATAATAGTTAAATATATGCTAAGTTATGTTACACGTGTAATGTTACAAAGAAAAATGAAGAAAAAAATTGTAAGTAAGACAAGATTTGTAATGTCCGATATCTTATCCGGCATGCTGAGTTTTTATATGAATAACAAGATTTTTATTTTTATTTTTGGAGGAAAATCAATTATTGTTCGTAAGCGTTTGCGACCTTACATTCTATACCAAAAATGAATGGTTTCTGTATATTTTACCTAAGAGTGAAGTTTTTAAATAATGTTTCGTGACATATTGTATATGACTTAAAGAACATTTAGAAGAGTGCATATCATACGTCCTTATATAGAGTTAAGCAATGTTTCATCGAAAACGATTCACTTTGAGCAATTTTAAATTCCCAAAATGAGACATTTGTAAATAAGTATAAAGAGACTGCCATTTGGTTCCGCCATACTTCAATCAGATTGTTGTTTTGTAATTTACAAAGAGGAATTTAAATGTAAATTCATTTCAATGGATATGTCACTCTGAAGAGGAAAAGTTAATTGAACTTTCCTCTTTTAAAATGTTGTTTTCTGTTTAGTGATTGGCAACACAACTCTGAAATAACGTGTTTCCTCGATGGATTTGCCCGTTCCTGACATGTGATTTGGAATTCAGTTAATAAGGAAAACCGAGTTAGAATTTCACTTCTAAATATAAAATATGTATTCTTTTTGAAAATTTTATTATTTATGCTCTCATGCTAAAGACAAATTTTATTTTTAAAGAATTGACGTAAGTTCTAGAAATAAAAATTAAAGAAGAATATAAGCAAGCAGTCTGATTTTCAAATGTTGCATTAAAATATACTTATTTAATTGAAAATTAGTTCTAATGCAGTCCGGTGTCCTGTCTTCCCAGTGATCTGAGCGTCCCGGTTCGGTCATGGTTGTTCTTCTCTGTTCTGTCTGTGAGTTGAATGAATGTGCCTCCCTGTAAAAAGGGGTTGTGCAAGCGAATGTGTGGGTCATTTTCATATGAGCTTGAAGTCAGTCTTTTGCCCTCTGGGTGCTCAGGGGTCTTTACCCTCAGAAGCTACTGCACTCTTTTTCCGTGGAAACGCGGATATCATTTCTAATACAGATATTCTCCTTTATTATATAGCAAATAACGGATGCAGAGATTCTCAACAATCATATAGAAAATAACAGATGCAGAGATTCTCAACTATTATATAGAAAATAACAGATGCAGAGATTCTCAATTATTATATAGAAAATAACAGAAATCGAGAGGAAAAAACCCGAGAGGGAACAAAAGAAATTCAAACATTGGCATAGTAAAATTATTATTTAAGATAAATTATAATTTAAGAAAGTATTATTATCATGTGAGAACATGATATTGTTTTCATTTGAAGTTTGTTGAGTAAAAAAGAATGGAAAGGCAACAAATTGTTGAAGTCTCAAAACGCGTAGGTAATAAATTGGCGATTTATCCCTTTTCTTTATTTTGGAGTCGACTTTCACAGCATAGTTTTTCCATTATCTATCGTTTGCTAATGTAGTTTTATTTTGGAGTCGGTTTTCACTGTATAGCTTTTGAATTATCTGTCATCTGCTGTTGTTGTATTTCTAATGGAAATCACAATGTTATTGCCTAAATCGTACAACATTTTTTATAAATAAACCAAACAAGTTAAAATATTGTTTGTTCAGGGATAATTTCCACCAATTATTAGAAAATAATGCTGAGGGTTGACACAACTGGCGATATATCGTCTGCTAAAGTTACGGCTTGATTTCCAAACTATACATTCTCTGAATTCTTACGAATTGTCTTAATTTAAGTCATTAACCAGTTTAAACCGGTTTGAAATAAACATGAGGCTATCACATTAGGCACGTACTGATATTTAGAAAAACGATAGATTTTTTTTTCTGTTCGAAATCCGTCGAGCTCCAAAACTTTGTGATATTGTCTCGAATAAAGTATAATTTAAGAAAATAATGCTGTTTATTTTTACAGGAAAAAAAAAGGATAGAATAAAAAGAAACATTCAATGTTGCTTAAAAATAAATATTAAATATACAAATCAAGAGAAGTAAAGTGCTTGCAGATTTTATAATTTTCTGATAAAATTTTACATGGTTTTTCTATTAGTTTCTATTTTTTTTCTTTTCATTTGAAAGAGTATTTTTTTTTTCTCTCAAGGAACTAAATCTAAGCCTAAGTGCGTTCAGTCACTTTTAAAATAAGAAAAAATATTTATTATATCGTGGGTTTATTATTATTTATTTATTTTTAAATGTAGCAATATTGTGGTATTTTTGTATTAGCCGCATGACAATGATTTATCGCCATATATGCATGTTACTATATTGATTATATTCACCAATGACATGTAGTTAAGCTTCGCCAATAATATGTGGTTAAAGCTGAATTTCGCGAATGGCATCCAGTTAAGCTGAAAATTCGCCAATGGCATTCATTTAAAGCTAAAATTCGCCAATAGCATGTATTTAAAACAGAAACATCTGCATTATTTCACCGTCTTTTTTACCATATCAAATTTATATCATCACAAAATTACAAAATAATTCAAAATGTAAGAAACCCTTGTCAAATATCAATTAAAAATATGCAAGCATATCTTGAAAATTAAGCATTTATGCAATTTAAATATACTAATATTTGGGTTTAAATGTTATCTGGTATTTTACAGTGTTTCAGAAGAATATGAATGAATAAATTCTATTACATCAGTTGTTGGATAGTAAAATTTTGCAACAATTCATAAAATTAAAGAAAAAATAATTACTTGGAAATAAAATAGATACCTATGAAAAGCTAATATTTTGATTTTTAAAGCCAGAGTAAATTTTATTTTTGTGCGATAATTAGTACGGAAATTAAGGGCGGAAAACTTTAAGAATTTCGATTAATTTTTAATTATTAAAATAAAATTTTATTTATTAGCTTATATCTATGAAGTAACTGTATGCATGTATGGCTGTTCAAGGTCAATCAGTCTACATCGTAGAGAGATTTGAATCTTTTTCAAGCAATTTATTGACTGTAGGCCAGCCTATTATCATGTCAAAAACATTTTATTCAAATTTAGTTTTAACTTTATTTAATGAGAAATTCTTATTATTAAGTCTATTGATAAATATGTTGCTCTTAATAACCGGGATATATTTTCAGACTGGTACATTGCGAGAACCACCTTCTACACATATGCTAATCTATTTGAGAGTTTATTTTCAGTAACAGGTGTCATTTATGATTAAAAACACCTACAAATTAAATAGCACTTTTTTCTATGGCCACCAACTACAGAAATCGTAATGAATACTTTCAATTAAAAAAATGAAATATTTAAATCCTGTACGTGAGCGTATAATTTACTTTTTATACTTAAGGGCATTAGTTACGTGAAATAGGTAATTAAAGATCTTGGATTAAATTATTTCTTTTATTCAAAGTATTTTGGCTATCTTTGAATATTTAGTTTGCTATATTTCATTGTCTATTTTATGAATTTCGGAAATTTTTTTCTTATTTTTTGAAATTTAACCACTAATACCAATAAATAATGGTAAAATCTTCTGCATTGAAAAAATTCCATTAAAATTTTGTTGATTAATTGATGCTCCAAGTCTTTTTCAACATATTTTGTTATCAATTTAACAAATTTAATAATGATGTTAAATTATCCACTATATCGATACAATTCAATAAATTTTACTTCTTCAGATACGAAATATATAATGAGATTCTATTTATAAAAGATGCTGATGCACTTGACACAAAAATCGTGTTCATATGTTTTAGTCGTATCAAATAACATATTGAATTAAAAAAAATGCACTCGGTATTAAGCTTTTTATTGTCTAAAAAGTCAATAAAGTTGGTTATATGGTCATCATTAACACTGTATCAAATTTCAGACCTAGTCGATGAAAATACAAAATTGTTAGTTTTCATTATTGGGGTATGAAATTCATAATGCGCCATATCGTGTTAATGGATGAGAAAGTTAAAAGGAGAGCCCCTCCTCGATCTTAGATAGCAATAAATAGTTCTTAACATCTATGAAAAAAAATTACTTCAAACACCAGCTGAATATCATAAAATGTAATAGTTAATACATCTGATACTTTCTTGAACCTTCTACATCTGATACTTTTCGAACCTCCATTTCTCCATTTGTGAATATCTATTACAAAAATTATATGAGACATTTTTGAGTTAATTATTAAAAATGAATAACATTTAATGATGAGTAAATATTTTCAAGCAATATAGAAATCGCATCTTAGCCATCCCATACTAGTCATCTTTGAAGATCAATTAATTAACCAGGAATGCAGGTTGTATTTAATTTAATTTAAATTTCTTATGCATTTCTTGATGATCATGATTTCCTCAACCAAAAATATCAAATCGTTATCAAAGTTAAAACTGTGCAATTTTATTTGCCTTACATTTATTACATTTATTATATGCATGAATCTTTCTAATGAAATCTATTCTCATAATATCATAATGCCTTTAAAAATTTAACAGTGCTTTGATAATGCATTTTAATTGCATGTTGTCTGTTGCAATAATGTAATTTCCCAATCTGACTCCTCATGCATATTGTTCTGATAATAAATCGAGTCCTTCTTTCTTAGCTTTCAACCATGGAAGAAAATTACACAATTCAATATATGATGGAACATAGTAAACCGTTTGAATTTCATTACAACAATGAAAATTTTTATTGAAAATTGAGCATAATAATTTCCTAAACAATCCCCGAAATTCAGAAGAAAAAACTACCAAACTAAATCGATATAAATGAAAAATAATCTTTTAATTATATTTGCTCTAAAATCCTTTTCATATAACAATATTTTCTGGAGTTAACACACACAAACTTCAGTGTTTCATTTTATTTTTAATTAATTAAAATTATGATTAATTTTTTTTTAAATTCTTCTAAAGGCGCATTTACCACTTTTCATATCATAAGTCTTCCAAATTTGGTAATTTTAACTCAGGCCGTTTCTCTTGTAGAGCGCCAACATAAACATTTTCCTTTATTATTGGTTGAGATAATTCAGCAGGCAAAGCAATTACAGCATTACGTATAAGTATTGACCTAACAGTCTATGATTTTATAGAAAAAAAATATAAAAAGTCGTTAGTGTTAGAGAGTTTATTGAAAAGGTCAATATTTTGTGACTTATCTAGATTACATTAATAAACTTGAACTTCACTCAGAAATCAACAATTCTAAAGCAATAAAGCTGTTTCAGGGATATTTTGATGACCGAATTGGAATCATTTTTGTGCAACTCACTTACGTTGAATAAATCTTCTATCGCAGCAGGCAAGAATTTTCCGCACCTTGTTGTATCAACTCATTTCGTTTCTTCTAAATCATACTTTATTCAATAACCATAATCGAATCTTCTCGGACAAGATGAACTCTGCCTTAGGAAAGGAGTATGAAATAACTCGAATCTGTGCTTTTATTTCTACAATCTCGAGTTTCAAATTCGATGAAGGTCAAAGGGAGGGGGTAGCTTCGGAGTTCATCGGACTTGCACCTCCCCGAAGGCTCAGCATCCAATGACTTACAAAGAAAATCTTGGAAAATCATAATAGGTAAATCTGTGTTTAGTTTAGTTCAGCTGGATTATTTCCCCGTTTTGAAGGTATTCTAGAATTGTTTGAGGTAAATCCATAAGAGAAATCATAACAGAAGAGCCTTAAAAAGTAAACTGTTTTTACGTTATATTAAATAATGGGGTAGAAAAGTTGCAAAGAAAATGAAAAACAGAACTGGACAGGACTATTTTTCAGTAGCAAAATGTTTATCGAATAAGAAGCCAGATAAGTAGGTATTATTAAATTGCTTAGGATTTTTTTTAATCTTCTTATATTTGTAGATTTTATTCATGGCTGAATATTAAGAACCGATGCAAAGACTTTTTTAGTCCCAATCAAATTAAGCTCTGTCGGAGCTCTTAGATACAATAAGTAGCAAGCAAAGGTGTAACAGATGAGAGACAAGGACGATAGATGTTAAGGTGACAAGACTTTCATCACCTTTGAAATGAAATATGGTGATTGAACAAGCAAACAAACAAAATAATAAAGTCATGAATCGGGCTCCATTTTCATTTTCCGATCTACTGGTAAAACATGGAAAAAACAAATTCTGGAGCAATTGGCTTTAAGGTCCTAATTTTCCTCCAAAAGTTCCAACCTTAGATAACTTTTTTTATTGACTTCGATTTAAATTTTCATATATGTAAGTTTAAAACCATAAAAATTTCTGTAAAATGAAAGGAAAAAAATCAATCAAGCCATCTTAAAGAAAGTTAATTTGAGTATCATGCATACAAAAAATATAATTTATCAGTAATTTTAACATAATGCAATTTAAGATAATGAAAAAAATCAATTTTTACCCAATGTAATCTAAAAATTCTAATTCATACTTTGCCAGCGCTTTTGATATACGAATCAGACAGCTACGACAACAGCTAAAAACCTGCTTGGTTTAAATTTGAATAGCTTCGACCATGCGGCGATAAGAAATCAAATGAAAATTAAATTACATGCAAGAAATATAATTTAATAAAAAACTAGGTCCTTACTTCCCATCAAAACTTCTAATTTTGGGTAATTTTTTTTTTACTTTGATTTAATTTTCCATGCACGCGATTTTTAAATTACAGAAATTTCTGAATTAAAAAGCAAAAAAAAAAAGTCTTTGATTTGAGTATCGTACATACAAGACTATGTAATGTATTAGTAATTTCAAAAGATAGTAAAAAATTGCTAAATTTTTTTCCAATGTAATCTAAAAATTCTGATTTACTGCAAAAAAAAAAGAAAAAATTAAAAATTGTTTTTAATTTTGAAATTATATAATAATAATTTTTATTCAATAACATTATTGAAAAATCAAAAATGCAAGTAAAAAGTGCAAAAATCTCATTTGATTTTTAATTGGTTAAAAATTTTTTTAATAAAATAGATCCGATGTGTACATTTTTCCTCTCCAAAATGTATTCGTGTCAAATTTGATAACTGTAGATTGGACTGTCTGTCCAGTGAAGAATCAGCACAGAGAAAGATTCACATACTTCCGCTTTTGGATAAAAGTCATATATATAACTTTGACAGTATTGTTTGAAATATTTAATGGAAATTATTGTTATGTCATAGTAAATATGAAATTGATATTGCACTTGACGGTGGAATAGTCAAAAATAAGAAAAAGTAAATCTTTAATTAACAATTAATAGCAAATGAGTTTAAAACGATATTATTTGTTAATTCTTCTTTTAAACACCACGTTTGTGGCAACGCTAATGAATAGTTTTCCGATTTGTTCACCTTTTCCGAGTGACGGAACTTTTTCGTTACTTTTGTGGATGTTCTTGGAGTTTATGATCTCCAACCTGAAAAAGAACTCTACCGAAATATCTTCAAATAATTATCACAGGAACAAATGTCTTCCTTTGATCGACCTACCTTTGATTTCCCAGACATCATTGCAATCACTAATTGGACTAGAAGTAAGATTCAATATAAACTTAATACACGGATGATTTATAAAATGATCATTACTCCAAATCTTCTTCACAGGCTCAATTTCACAGACAATCCCTTACGCCTAAAATGCAACATTTCCCACATCTTGTTAAAATATTCAAATTGTACAATCTACAGAGATCAGCTCAGGGAAAATAGATAGCCGAACGTTTCTTTTGTCTCAAGCCCTGGCAAATAAACATCATCTAAACATCTACATTCAATCCCTAAAGTATTTTGAAATCCATTAACAGCAACTTTTTTGTTCCTATGGAATAAGAGCCTTTGTTGCTATATCCCTCATTGTTTATATTCAAGTTAAGTTTTCATCACTTGATTAGCCATCTTTTGAATATCTTAGCAAAACACGTGTTAATTCTGGATTGTTATTTTAAAATAGTAATGAATCGGCCAGAGATATGAGATGAAGAAAAAAATGCGAGGACTGAGTGAAATTCTGGCAATTTGAAAAGAAAAAATCGTGATCGTAAAGCTGCTAGGTTGGCTTGAAAACGTGAAAAACTGATTCAATATTTATCTGTTGGAGATATAAACAAAGAATGTTCTCATTGTGGGATTTTGCGTTTTGAATCAGAAGTAGACCGATTGAAAAACGTACATTCTCATCGCGGGAAGACAAAGCTTCCAACATTAAACGAATAAACAGTGGAGTTTCAAAAGTTTCTAACAAGAACTGAAGAAACATTGCGAACAGTACTGGATAAAATTGAGGTTGCCCAGTAAAAGAGAGCAAGAGGTTAAGTTATTAATAAAGACACTTTAAGTAACAAATATGTTCCATTATTTTATAATTTGGTTTAATTCTTCCCGTACTATCAAATTGCATTGTTTTTGTATTGTATGCACTGTTTTTTTAAAAACAGTAATGGGGTTTTCAACTATATCAGATGAAGAAAAAATACGAAGAAAGATTGAAAAAGAATATGACAATTTGAAAAGAAAAGCCGATTGCAAAGCTTCTAAGATGGCGGCAAAATGTGAAAAATTCAAACAATATTGGTAATATGAGCAAAGAATGCTTCCATTATGGAGTTTTAAGATTTTAATCAGAAGAAGGCCGATCATCAAATGTACGCTCTTATCATAGAATGATAAAGCTTCCACCATTGAATGAATGGCAGTAGTTTTAAAACTTTCTAATTAAAGCCCTCTAGTTAATAATAAAGATAATTTATGTGACAAATATGTCCAATTATTTTATAATGTTGTTAATTCTTCTGGTATTATCTAAAACCCGAAGAGAAATGAACAGGAAAAATTCATGTTAAACTAGGCATAGTGAAGACTTAATTGTATTATGGAAATTATATTGTCAAATTATAGTGCTGTAGAAAGGCTCCCTCGACCTTTACAAACTGTCATACAGAAACCTTATTAGCAGAGTATTGTGGTGTATTAGAGCTGACTGTTTTTCAGTTTTCCAAGTTCCAGCTGAAGGATATTAACCTCTTCCACCTCCTCTTCAATTCACCCTGCACCCCAACTACTCAAAGATCACCGAAGAATACAACAAAACATTTAGCTCCAATTACACATTGCTCGACCTGCCCATTGAACATTAAACCAAAACCGCTATGAAAAGGGGAACTACTTTTCCCACGGGTCGCTCCCGGACTCAAGACGCGTGCCGGGGCACGTGTCTCTCGCCGTCTCCCACGCCGGGGCTCCCGGACATGAACAATACGGTCCGGATACACCCATTCACGCTGCGGTACTGCATGCAAATCGGGCCTTTTCCGTGATCCACGCCGCTTTTCCCCGCAGCTAATCTTTTTGACTCTTTGTTACAGAATTGCTCAGCTGAAAATGTTTGAACCCAATCTATCAATGGTAGGATGAAGCCGCTCCTGAGAGTACGTGGGAACATTTATTTTATTTATTTATGTATTTTTTTTGTGTGAATTCGAATTGTGTGTTTGTGCGGTGATGCGTACATTTTGGGGGTATTCGGCCATTTTTTTTAAAGCGCAAAAATTCTTTTTTTGTTGCTGTTGTGATTTTTAGCGGTACCAATGCGGAAAAGATTTACTCTTCCACGAGTGTTGAATGCAAGAGTTATGCATCGGTGATGCCTTTTTTGGGGGGAAAATTTAAGTTCCTTTTTCATTTTGTATGCCTGTTGGTAAATATAAATAACACACAGGAAGGTAATCGATTATTTTTTTTATAATTTTGTTTATTATAAGCCCAAAGAATCAAATAACATATATTTAATCACGGATTAGAAATATCTATTATTAGAGAAACATCCATTTAAAGGATGGGGGCAAATTTATATTTTGGACTAAAAGCGAAATATGTTTAATTTATTATTGACGTTGGAGGATATCTACTTAATTTGATTTGACGATTCAGCTCTACAAATGAAACGGTCAATATACGTAAGAAATTCATTTAATTGCAATATTTGAATGTCGCAAAACAGATTGTTTGAAGACATACGCAACGAACTACAAAACTAAAATATAAAACTTTTTAATATAACCTGAGAAATGTGTAAAAAAGTAATAAAGAATTTTTTTTGTCGTGTCCGTGTTTCCACGGAAAGGGGGTGCAGTAGCTTCTGAGAATGAAGACCCCTGAGCATCCAGAGGGCAGAAGTCTGACTCGTAGCTCAAATGAAGATGACACACACACATTCGCTTGCACAACCCCTTTTTACAGAGGGGCACATTCACACGCCTCCCAGACAGAACACAGAATAACAATCATGCTCGAACCGGGTCTCGAACCCTGGACGCCCAGATCATGGGGAAGACACGCTACCCCTGTGCCAGGAAGCCGGCAGTAATGAATAAATAAAATTCAGGTTTGAAGAATTATGAAACAGTTTAAGAAAAACGAATATTCTTGAATAATCAATTTGTACTCTGTTGCAACAATTTTAAACACTTTACTATATTGCTGCAGCAATTAAATAGGCCTTAATATTTTATTATAGACTTTACAATGATTTTATTTTTATGTAGATTTTGCTTTAGACTATTATTATCGATATCTTCTCTTCTCTTCTAATACTAAATGAAAATGTTTGAAGTGGTCCTTTGTAGGACCAACCATTTAACCCACTGCTGTCAAACTGGACATACAATATTTTGGAATGAAGAAACGTATATCTCGGTGGGATTTTTAAAACGTTTTAATCATAATTTTAATTAATTAAAAATTGAGTTTGGGTTAAGTTTTTTCCCCACAATAATCCTCTAAAATACTATAGGGTAAGTTTCATTTTTATGTGATCTTAAAATTAAAAAAAAAAAAACTATCTTTTTAATGATACTTGTTTGATTGTCATATAAACTTTTTCTGATTTTGTGCAATTAAAAAAATATTTTATTGCTTAATTTGCAATAGTATACTTTATAACCATTTTCATTGTTTTATTAAATATTTCATCGCATAATTGTTGGAAGCTAAAGAAATGTTTAATTAAATTTTCTGCTTGAGTTACATGCCGAATAAGAAGATGAAGTAACCTTACAAGCAAAAGTGAAGAAGAATTAGAGGGTAGGTTAACCGGATAGCTTAATGGCATGGGAGTTGACTCCATTAAGAAGAGTCATTTATATAACAAATATAAGTGTAAAGCTTTCAAAATAACAAAGTTCTTATGCTCATCATTAGTTAATGTTTAAAGGCGCTTTTTTTTGACGAGAAAATCATGAACAATATGAAAAGTATGTATAAGAGTTCTATCGGGATTTAATAAACTCCGGCCGATCTAACTGCTTTCCAAAAATCGATAGTATATTGAAAAGCACTAAATTTAAAATAAATGTTCACTTTCTTGGGGTTATTTCTACAGATCTAAAATATGTGTTTCTGGTACGATAATTCGAAAATCGTTGCTTTTTCGAGTTATATACAGAAACACACAAGATCAACAGACGATCAACCCATTAATAGATTTCACAAAAAAAATTGATTTACGTACATTATTTTATGATAAAAACAAACATCATAATTATTCAAGTAACAATTAGTGCGTTTTCTTTCTCATTTCGTCATGCATACAAGCGGTCAAACTCATGCCTCCAAAAGAACACCTCTTTCGAAGGTGTCGGGCAGACGGAACCAACGACAGACTTCCTTGTTACTGATTTCTTTCTAAATTTTGTGAGACATCCGACCACATATCAAAGCCTACACTTGCCCAATACTTTATATCAAATTTCGCTGTTCTTTTACAGAGCGATGAGTTTTTTAAAGTATTATATTCAGAAATAGACAGGACAACTGACAGAAATAATTCCAAAAATATGTTTTTTGAACTGCAGGAGTTTGAAAGGTGGGAATTCATTAAAATCTTGAGGTCGAATTTTTTTTGACGTCGACGGTATTTTTTATTTGTATTCTTCGAATATAAAGAAATTAAAAACAGAAGGGGGAAAAATAATTTAAAAAATAGTTTTTCTTTCGTGCAGGACTCGGAAACAATGTTTGCATAACATAACCATTGCTCCGGCTTTTTTAAATATACTTTTTATTTTTAAAGAAAGAGCTATTTTGTCAGTATTTCACATTATTTCAAATTAAAGCTTTAACATGCATTTGTAAATTTGGAGTTTTTGTATTTATTGATGTATCATTTAATATTAAGCTTAATGCTGAACAGTAGACTCCGATATTATGCATATAAAAAATCACATATTCTGTGAATGCGCTCGAACAAAGCGTAAGTCTTTATTCCTATTGGTAATAAAGATCAATATGAGTGTGTATGTGTGTGTTGTAGTTCTATAGGTTCGATCTGCAGCTATTTTAGTATTTTGACTGATAGCTCTCAAATTGAAGATATGTATAACTTGGAGGGTGCTAATAGAAATACAGGAACGATTTTTTTTTTTGTTTAAAATTTTAATTAATAAAATTTAGGATGAATTATTCCGCTTTTTTGCAATAACTTTCAAAAATATTCTTGGACTAAAATTAATTTTACAGCGTTCTGAAATTGAAAAAAAAAATGTCTTTTTAATGATTTTAGCTTAATATTTGGGCAAACTTATTTAATAATATTTGATATTTTCTGCATTCTAGAGATTTTTAAAAAATTATAAATATTTTTTTTGCATAATTACCTGCAATAAATCGTATTATTTCTGTGAAATTTAAACCGTTATCAGATATTGAATGACGCAATTTCTTTATCTTTTTTAAAAGCTAAACAAAAAGGATTTTGTTTAATATCCATATAGTTCATTGTTAACACCATTGTTTAATATCTGTATAGGTACTGTTAATTACACTTCAATAAGAAAGTGAAATTAACAGTCCGTAAATTAAAAAATAGATGAATTGCTTATATACATTTTTAATAGCTCTATTGAATTGGTTTCTATTAAAAAGATTCATGCACGAAATAAAAAAAAAATGAAATAAGACAATTACACTAATTTGACTTTAAGCTCTGAAAATATGACAGATCAGAGATATGCAGTTATGTTTAAACCATTTAACTGGAATTAATGTTACTAATACTTCCGACCAACTTGCTGTTCGCGAAAAGCAATTGATTGCATTATAAGTCTTTTGTATCACTCAATTTCCTATAACACAATTAGTAACTTTTAAACCGAGTTGTACCAACTTCTGCTTTTTTAGCCAAAGGGGAATTTCCGAATCATTAAATTCTGCAAAACCAAGCAATGAAAAATGAAAGATGAAAGATGTTGTGCCTTGATATTTAGTTTCTTTTGAATATATATCATTCAAATGTTTCATCACACTGTTCCTTTCTACTACATGCTCCTTAACTTCATATCGGCATTTTTCATCTCTATTAAAAATACAATGTTTCTAGAATAAATTGAATAATTAGATCTTTCTACTGAGTGACAACATGTTTTCTTTTCAAGCTGAATCAGTTCATCAACCATTTTGAAATGCATTCAAAACATACCTTTTCATTTATCATTTTTGAAGCATGTCAGCTTTATGCAACCTTTTCATGAGTCAAGCTGCTTATTCGTTACAGATTTGATAAGAGACATTCATTGCATACCTGGGCTTGATTTCTCACGCTTTCCTTCCTGCTGTAACTATTTTTAATAATAAAAATGCCAAGGAAGCTCTGATTTAAGAGTCTATATAAAAGTTAATAAATGGTAATTTTTGAAATGAATTAATGCACTTCGAAGAGCAGTATGGAGTTATAAGAAATGTTTATCAGTAAAATATGATTGACAGAAAGGTATTTATTAAATGCAGTTAGTTAATTTCTTCTTCAAAAATGTAAATTAAAATGTATGCAAAACTGAAAAAATTCCAGTCTAAAAAATCCATTTTTCAAAACCCAGCGTATATTTTTAAATCCCTTTTTATTTATTTTATTAAAATATATATAATAATTATAAATATGAAAAAAAAAGGATTAAAAATAATAATATTCTTGAAAAAATTCCTCATGACTTTAGTTAATGATTTCTTACGATTAAAAGCATTTAAATATTATCTTAAATTATAAGCAAATAAGCTAGCGTCCTGGCCTCGGAGTAGTGCGTCTTCCCTGTGATTTGATCGTCCTGGTTTGGGTATGATTGTTCTTTGCCTTTGTTTTTTCTCTATCTGTGAGGTAGGGGAATTTAAACCCTCTCCTGTAAAAAGGGGTTGAGCAAGCAAGTGTGTGAGTGTCATCTTCATATGAGCTAAATTTCTGTCCTCGGATGCTCAGGGACCTTTATCTTCAGAAGCTACTGCTGAAATTCGACTTAAAACCGCTTTCCTTCTGGCAAGTGCCATGAGTAGCAACGACAAGTAAATAGTAAATTCCAAACCCTAATATCAGTAATTACTATTTCACAAGATTGGCTAGTGGAAATATATCAGAAGAAGTAATTCCCTGTAATTATTATTTCAAAGAAGCAATTGTCGAGATTTAATCAGCAGAGCATCACATTTCTAAGTGGTTGAATCCAAATTACAATATATTATACAAGACTGGATTTCTTTTATTTAAATTTTTATTTATTGTTTATCTAAGATCTGGAAGATTTTAGATCTATCTTAAATATTCAAATTGGATTTTTTTTGAACATTCTATATATGTATAAAAGTTGAGTTCAATCACTGATGCGAAACTTCTGAGTGCTGTTGTGAGTTGTTTAGTTATAATCAATCTAATTGTTCGCTTAAATTAACGTCCTAGTCTTTACATCGTCTTATAATACAATATAATCGATTAATGAATATTGCAATGTGTACTAAAAAGGATTATATATATTTTTTAATTAATGAATTCAATAATTAAATGCATTTAAAAGCTGTAATCCTTTTTTTTTGTTAATCAAAAATATTTATATTCCTTACAAATTTATTTGTCAGCTAGACTAATTTTTTTAAATTCAACTTGCCTGTTCCTTCCCCATTCCTTCAATTCATTAATTCTAGGCAGCTGTCTAGTTTGCCTGATTGGATTTTTTTCGAACAATAATTAAATGAAGAAATTAGCTGCTGCATAAATTTTCATTTAATTATTCTTTGAAGAATATTAAAATTAGTGTTGGTTTAAACGAAGTTTTAGATTCTTTAAGAATAGATAAATACAGAATGAAACTCTTTAATATCTGAGCTTTATCTTCGACAAAAATCCTATTTAAAAATAAAGCTACTTGTAAAAAAGAGTTGTCTTATGCAGCAGAATTAATAATAATAAACTAATTGATAAAAATTTTTGAAAAAAAGAAAAAGGAGAAGAAGAAGAAGAAAAAGTAAAATAACAGATTTGAAAGTACAAAAATCTATTGTTTTTTAAGTCATAATTGTATGTGTAAGCCCAAATTTTGATTAAAAATTCTTCAATTGAATTTTCGTTGTAGTCTCTGTTTGGCCATTTTCAGGTTAATCGCGGTTGCTGCTTTCCCAATTCGCTGAATGAATGAAAGTTTAATGCACATTCTACAACAGAGGTGGGTAGACTTTTCCCAAGGTGCAAACTTTCCAATAGTTATTGTAACTTAATAAAGACGGAATATGTTCTTCTCTGCATAAAAACAAGCATAATAATAGTAGCAAGATACAAATTTAACAAAATAGCAAAACCCAAATTTAACAATAATATCCACAAATATAATAATATCATTTAATATCAAACAATTCAAAATACATTCAAAAATAAATCATTTTCATTTAAAGTTAGTTCTCGCAATTATAGTTGCTGCATACTGTCCGTGGTATATCGCGGTATATAATTACAAACTACTTGGATATCACGGTATATAATTACTAATTGCTAATTTTGCACCGGATTCTAAGCAGTTGTTTGTGGTTCCGGAGCGATATGTTATCGAAATTATATTCATCGTTGAAAAGACAGGTTCACTCAGGTAGGTAGAGCCACAGAAAGATGTTTTAAAATTACCACTTTTTAAAATTGGGATATTTTACTTTGTCCATTAAATTTCAAAAGTTATTTTTGGGTTCTGAACTAATTGCTTTTAAAACTATGTCATTTTGAAGGAGAAAAACTTCGTGTTTCTCAAGAGATACAAAAAATATATAATTTAATATAAATATGTTTCTTTTAGAATGCGCGTTTTAAGTCATAGGAAAGGCGGCCATCCCAAAATGTCTTGTTCACCTGTCGATCGAAATCGACTTAATGCATTCTCCCGTTCTAGAACATACAGTAAAAGCTCCTTATTCGCGCTTCCTTCGTTCGTGTTTTCACTATTCACGGATTAAAAAAATGCCACCAAATTCCTTTATTCTTTAAAAATTTCTTTATTCGAGGATCTAATAAGTACATACATAATAAAAAAAAAAGGATTCCAATCGGCATCCAACCCATTATCCTTTGTAAATGCCATCAAATGGAATAATAAAAAAAAGTAAAATAGATCTTATTACAACTTTGTCTAAAGTATGTTGTTGAATGCAAACTGCAAACATAGCCTAAATCGCGAATGGAATAGGACGAGATGGGTTCGAACAGATAGAATCAAGTGACATTGAGGAGTTGTTTGAATCGCAAGATGAAGATCTGACTGAAACCGACGTGGAGGAAATGTTAAATTCACAGCCCATTGAAGAAGAGGCTTCAACAAGTACTAGAAACGTGACATTTAATTTGAAAAATCTTAGTGAAGGTTTAAGAATGGCAAATGAGCTTTGCGATTTCTTTATGAATGTCTATGGAACGAAGTCTTATTTTTAAGAGGCAAATTGCTAACGCAACTGCTGCGTATCAGTCTGAATGGAAGGATCTTTTAAAAACTGCCAAGCAAGAGAAAATTACAAAATTCTCAAAAACATTTCCTAAGCCTTAAGTAATTAATATGTTCAAAAACTTTAATTAAATTGATTTTTTATATAAATTTGTTTATTTATATTTTGTCACCTAGGAACGTATCCCCTATACTCCCATATAAATTACCATTCCGTATTCATGGTTTCTGTATTCGCGGCATATTTATGGAACATATACTCCGCGAATAAAGAACTTTTACTGTATGTTGTTTAACCTAGGCCCAATTAGTCTTGGCCAGAGGTTTTAAATGTCATCTTTTGAAAATATATAAGTAAACTTAGAGAAAAACACTTAAATTTTTCGAAATTTCATATATTTTTTAGGTGAATAAATCAACTTAATCAACTTAGGTGTAATCAACTTAATACGCAATGAAATGCAATGATACAATTAAAAATTGTTTTTAGAAAGATAATTGATAAGATATACACATATAAGGAAGTATGTGCCACTTCAAGCAAAATAAATTGTTTAATAACTTCTGTAATACACAATTTAAAAGCTTTCATGTGAATTGTTGAAATAACACCGAGACAGTTATAATCGTATTGTCTTCTTAGCACACACTCTTTAAATTTACTCTGGAATTAATGACCTTAGACAGGAAAATTTTATGAATGAAGTGTTGGCAAATAGGAAAGAGTGTTATAATATCCTGATAAGGCAATGATAGATAGCTCAAATCATTACAGGCTCAATTGCCAACTTTTTCACGTGACGAAACAACAAGGAAAATTTTAGCTTTCGTCCACTTTTCAAAACTTTTCTGGGTAGTCATTTTTTTAAAAAATCAAGCTGCCACTTCTTGATTGTGAATAGTGGACTGTAAAACAATTTTTAAAGTATCTAATTTCGATTGTTACGCAAAACAGAAAATTAATTACTTTGTGAAGATTCTCACGTTCAATTTTTGGAACATTGTGGAATTTTCTTATTTCAGAAGTTCAAAAAGTAGGCAATTCCTCTTTGGAAAATATTTAATGACTTCTGAAAGATTGCTATTATTTTTTCAAAGAATTTAATTTATTTAAATCGCCACTTCCAAAGCAAAAAAATGATTAACTTGATGTGGTTCCATAATGTATGTGATCCCAGGCAATTTATATTCTGTAACCTTTTCTGCTCTCTTTTCAACTTTCCCCGCCCCTTGATTGGCACATACGTCTGAGAGATCAGATTTCATTCCCTATTAAAAAATATCCCATTTTTACACGAGTTATCGTGAAAAGAATCCTTTTTATATGTGATTTAAACTTTTAATCATGGAAAAGTTACATGAAAAGGGCTAATAATAAATCACTTTAATTTCACCTTTCAACACTTAAGTTTTAGCAATTAATGTAACTTCATACTGCCAATTGCTTCTCCGATATTTTATAGTTAATGATCTCACACAAATTGGAGGGTCACAGTGGACCTCATGTGGCATCAGGTAGGAACACAATAGAGTATAATATCGAATCTGCTTTCTTCGAAGAGTGTTATTTTAATTCATAGGTATATATTTAATTTAATGTCCTTGTTGTCTTCCCCGTGATTTGGGCTTCCCGGGTTCGACTTCCAGTTCTGGTATGGTTGTTACTCTGAGAGTAGTGGAATGCGCACTCTTGTAAAAAGGAATTGTGCAAGTGAATGTGAAGCATGAAGTAGCTAAGTGGTACTCCTCGCCTTAATTGACGATTCTGAAAAAGCAATGGACGCTAATTTAGGCTTAAATCGCTCACAGCTTTCTGTTACCGGGCTTGTAAAAGTGCCTTAAGTAACAACAACAACTTCCTTGTTTACAAAAGAAAAATGTACGAAAGACATTTATCTGATATGAGCTTTAAGACGTAAGGAAACAATTCTTTAACAGCAGTCAGATTTGATTTATTAAATAAGAAAAGCGGACAACTGCCTAGGAACCCCACAATTTTGAGAAGGCTCGAAGCATTGAAACTTTTCGCAATATTTTCAGAGTAATTTAATTTTGCCCTTTTATAGTCTTTTCGAGGATTGTGAGCGTGAATTTATTCAAATTAAAATCAAGTATCCTTTAAATTTTGGAATATTACGCCAACAGCACTCCTAACCAAATTAGCGAAATATAGAGTTTAAATTGTAAAACAACAGAAGGAAAAAGGAATCTGGCCTGAGACTTTATCAAGGGCTTCCTTCAAACAAATTCAAATCAGGGAATTTCTTTTTTTTCTGTGAGAGGTCTGACTTTTCTCCAAGTATTGACCCCTCGTAACCCGAAAATCGCAAACAACTGATTTTTTTTTTTTTGAAGAATCAATGTGTACAAAGCAAAGATATTAAAACCAGACAATTTACAAAATACACAATACCAAGCACAAACTTATTTCAAAATTCCAAGCAAATGAAACGGCAAAATCAAATCAATCAAACCAAGCACACACAAATAGTCATTCCACCATTTTTTTTTTCTTTTTTTTTTTTTTTGGCGAGCAATATTGGCGAGCTTTAACATAACGTTCACACTTTTTAAAAGACTTTGACTTTAAAAAGTATGGTTTCATAACTGTGGCTTAGGTATTTTTTGTAAATTTTTTCAACCGTAATCCTTATCTTTTGCAAATTTTATGTTACTACTTGCTTCGTAAAAGCCAAAGAGAGAACGAAAGAAAAAAAAAAAGGGGGAAAAAAAAGGAAAAAAAAAGAGGAGAGTAAGGAAAAGAGGAGAAAAGTAAAAGGAAAGAAAATGAAATAAGTACCATATTACTCTATAATTTTAAAAATTCTTAAATAATAATTTCTTTGATGTTATTAAATAAAATTTAAATTGTATTAAAAGGCTTTGCCATTTTTTATTTTTACTATTTTGTATAAATTATTTTCAAATTAAATTTTTTCGTACACTTCAAAACCATATACTGAAATTAAATTTCTTGAAAGTAATCCACAATTTAATGCTTTTCTATTTTTGTCAAAATTTACTTCATTTGCAGAGATTAAATCAAAATTCAATAAGTATTGCAGATTCAAGAGGGATAAGAGAAGGCTCATGGATGACTTACTCCAAACCTGATAACCAAGCCTACAATGAATTCAGTAAAATGATCAAACGAAGAATACAATTATTTATCATTTTAATTGGCATGAATAACTGTATGGAACTTATGATCTATTCTTCATCAGAGTCATTTATCTCTCAGACTGGGATGTTTGCGGAAAGTGTTAATAGCACATTTTTTTCCATTTATTTGAATCATATTAAAATGCTTCCTCCGGTTCTTTAAGAAGATTTTGTATTTCAAATCATGTGAAAATATTTCTGACTAAAAGTGGGAAAACATGTTAAAAAAATATGAAGAAAATTAATTATATATTCGAATCTGGAACAGAGAAGCTATCACAACGGGATGGAATTTAGTAGGAAATGAAAAGAAAACATGAACCGGTTCTCTTGAGAATTTGTGCATTTCTTGCATTATGTAAGAATTTCTGCGATAGTCACCTTGAAGGAAATGCCCTTTTCTTTTTTTTTTTTAAAAAAAGGCATAAAGATTTCGTAATTTAGGTAATTTTCAATCGCTTTATTTTTTAAAAACATATTTATTATCTTTTGGTTCTCATTGTTTCAGAATGTAAAATTATCTAAATAGTCTTCAAAAGTTTTATTTTGATAATTTTTTCAAAATCTACTTTTTAAAAACAATTTCATTTCTTTCATCAAGAGACATACTTTTTTTTTCGTTTCAAAATTGGAAGTAATATTTGTAAGAATCTCAAGTGAGCAATAATCCTTCTGAACAATAATTTAAAATTCAAAAATTTTCACTTTTATTTTATTTTTTTAAGGATAATAATAATTATCAAACACATTTTTTCCCCGTCTCTTATCTATCAAGAAATAGTATTCACATTCAAACGTTTCTATAAAGTACGAAATGTTTTTTCTTGATAATCATTGCATCTCTACTAATAATAAAGATCAGTGTGCATATGTGTTGGCG
This sequence comes from Argiope trifasciata, assembly GCA_026543055.1. Classification (NCBI taxonomy): domain Eukaryota; kingdom Metazoa; phylum Arthropoda; class Arachnida; order Araneae; family Araneidae; genus Argiope; species Argiope trifasciata. The sequence goes on along the minus strand of JAPMOQ010042318.1, from coordinate 727,391 downwards.
CTCTACCGACCAAGTCATTTGACCTGCAGCTATTAAACCTGACATATATATGCTATGAAGTAGAAAAATGAGAACGTTGGATGATTAAAAAAAATTTTAATTAATAGAAATGAAATGAAATTTTGGGGATTTTTCTTGATAACTTCCAAAAATATAAAAATATAAAAATTATTTTTGCAGCCAACTTAAAATTCAAAATAATTTCTTTTCAATAATATTATTCTTTTTGTCTTTTAATTTTTCCAACTGAATCTAAATTATCAAAAAAATTATATATTAAGCCTATTTTGCAATGATATATTTCATAGTTGAAGTGAAATTCAAACCGTCTATATTTTTATTACTAATATTTCGCCTTGAATTTTTCTATTATTGTGATCAAAATACGAAGTTACGATTTATTTTTCCATGTTGAATAAATTTCAGTATAAGAGGCATAGTAATTTTTTAAAATAAATTATTCGATATTTTGTTATACTTAAAATTAAGATTTAATTTCAGAACCATAAAATAGTGAAGAAATTTTAAATTGCCTCCAATTTAAAACATTGTTTATTTTTGTGTGATATAATTGAAGCATAAAGATGTAGACAAAAATTAGGGAAATGCAAAGCAAAATGAACAGAAGTATGTAAGGCATTTGAAATAATGTGAAATTATAAATCTATCAAAATTTCGTTAAAAATATTTTGCTGGGAGAAAAATTGAAATTTTTACCAAACATTAATTTCAATAATTGGTTAGTTTAAACTACATAGAAAATATGTTAAAAAAATTAAGGATTATATTTAGAAATTATTTCAAGCATTAAAAAAAAATGTTTACATTATATATATTAAACAAATCGTTTAATACATAGAAAAGTAAATTTTTAAAAATTTGTGGTTTAAAAAATTTCCATATAATCAGCCTTTGGATTTTATCAATAAGAAAACATAAAACATTTTAGAAAATTTTATTAAATTTTCTCAAAAAATGAAATAAAACAAAAGAAATAATAATAAATAGAACACGTGAAACATACAAACAATGAAAAAAGGACAAAACAACTACTATGCAATTCTTGAAATTCTAGAAGGGAAGATCTTTGTTGTACTGTGACAAAGTTAATTCTTGGAAAGAATTTTTTTAAAAAAATATCACATTATTAGCAGTTTTTATCCCCACATTTGTATTTAATGAAAGTTCATAAATGATTTTCATTAAGAAAATTATTAAGTTTCAAAGAGTTCGCTAAATTGATTTTGTAAATTAACATTGCTTTAGCCAATGGATTTTATTGAATTTTATTTAACATTTTCATCAGGTTTTAAAAGGAAAGGAAATTAATTTTTATTTAAAAATTAAGTATGATAAATACAGAATTTAAATATCACAGGTATTTATGAAAATTTTCTACCAAAACTATTTTAAAGAAAGCAATTTTTTGAATTTGAGAAGAATATTCTGAAATTTTTACCAATTTTTATCTTCAAAATTAGAAATTATAATTTGTTTATTGCTTTCACTCATAATTATTTAGAATTCTTATTTTTGATTTGAGAAGAGCATTCTTACCGATAGATGTCATGACAAGCGGCATTTCCGGAATATTTCGTTTCAATTTCCGGTTTGTTCAAAACAACGTGTTTTTTCGTAGTAAAATTTATAGTATTTTCTTAAAGATCATTTTTTAAAAATGAGGAAATTAAAGTATCATGAGAAAAAATTGCTGAAAAAAGTTGATTTCATCAACTGGGAAGTTGATAATAATCTTCATGAATTAAAGATTATGAAAAAATATTATGTACAAAAACGTGAAGATTACACCAGGTAAGAGAAGGGCAATTGTTAACATTTGATTCTGTGTAATTTTTGCTAGTAAAAATATATATTTACTTTATTTATCTACAATTTAAAATATAAAATGCTTTATTTCATGAAATATGATTAGTTGTTTGAAGAAATCACTTGTTATTCTATGAAATATTCAATAAAACCTGATCAGTTACTTCATGAAATAACTAAGTGTTCCATGAAATTTCTGTTTTACCAGTGTAACAGTCAATTATATATATTGATGGTTAATAATTCATTTCTTTCTTTTACCATATTTATATTTAATCTAGCTTACTGCTGATATATATCTTATACCAATCAAAACTTTTTGTTGTTGACATTTAAGAAATTACTTATAATGAATGATCTAAGAAATAATATTCTTGTGTTATTAAATTATAATCTGTATAGAATATTAATGCTAAACTAAAGAGCTTGTTGAATTGTCCTATTTTTTACATACCTATTTTGTAATTGTCAGTATTTCAATCATTTTCAATTTCTTTAAGTAAATTGAATGAATTAATTTGTGTTTGAAAGGGAGCAATGGAATTTTTTATAGTTGTAAATAATTTTATACAGTGATGTTCTTGGAAAAGATACAGACATGATTGCATTTCTTTGAAGTCTGAACTGAAATATTAGTATAATTTCGATGTGATACTTATTGTCAAATATATTTCATGCTACTCCTTGAAATATGATAATATTTGTATTAATGCTTTTATTGTCATTTTTATGAAATATATACTGCCTAATGCTAAGGACTCCCAATGTGTGCTTCTCTTAACATTTGTATTTTACCTAATTACTTTCAATTATTTTGTTGATGTTTCTGCACTTCCTATAATCCTGGCTTGTGATATCTTGGCGTGCATTATATACAGCAACAATGGGGTTTAATTTGCAAATGATTTTAACATAGAAAAGAATTTAAAAGTTATGCCTTTTTTGTGTTATTTTATATTATTTTTTGTGTTTTTAAGTAATTTTGTTATTAAAATTTATGAAACATTTCTAAACGTTGTATTTTTAAGTTTGAACTTGGAAAGAAACTGCAGTCCTTACTATTGAATCTAACATATTTTACCTAATAACTCTTTTTTCTTTGTTATACAGATGTTTGTTAATGTTAAAATTTTATTCTTTTGCATGTTAATCGCATGGCATTCATGAACATGCCATTACCAAACATAGTCAAATTTTCATTGTTGAAGAACCTTTTAACATTTAATTATTAGCAATTGGATTTAGTGATATATCATTAGCATTTGGTTTATTGCTATAAAGTGTGAAATCTCCAATGATTTTTTTTTGTCAGTTGATTGCTAGTATGTAGTTAATATATGAATACTGATTTTTTAAAACTTTTTTTAAAGAAGCCAAAAAAATTTATAATTAATTTTAGTTGCTGCCCAGTTACTGAATAGCTTTTGTTATTTAGAGCTAAATAAATTTTATGCTGTTTTACTTTCACTAGTAAACTGTTAAATATATTCCTATTGCTTGTATAAAATTTGATTTGTAGGTTGAGCATATTGATATAAATTTACAGTTTCTTGTTGAATATTTGTAGCTCTTAAGATTACAGAATAAGACAGATAAGTTTAAATACTTATAATCTTGAAGAATAAATACTAGGTGTAAATTTTGTTTGAAATGACTTCAAAACAATTGAACATCAATATATTTGATGTATCTGAAAACTGATATTAAATAAAATGTTTTACAGCATTTTAGTATTTATATATTTGTGTAACTGTAACTGATTTGAAGTTGGAATTGATTTTGGAAATACAATCTGATATGTTTCATTATTCATTTTTCAGTTGTTAACTGTCAATATTTGAAAATGTGAAAAATTTAGTATAGATTTTCAATAAAAAGAATCAATCGTTGCCTCTAAAAACTTTTGCGTTGATCTATTTCATTCATGTCTTGCTATTTAAATTGCTTTATCTTTGCTTTCAAAATGTCTTTTAAATTGTATTGTTTTTGAAAACATGCATTCTTTGGTCTGTTTGAATTCTTTGGATATTTTTGAAGAATTTAATGCCATCTCATTGTAGTTTCATAGTGATGCGTTTGCAATTTTATTTGAGAATGTATCAAATTATATGTAATACTGTATATTCTTGCTGCTTTCTGAAGTAATAAGGATTCTGTAGTTTGTTGTCGCTAAACCATTTGGCAAGCACACATTGTAAGGGTATGCTGGAAATTTAGAAAGCAGCGTTTGTTTTCTTCTACTATTGCTATGATTAAATACAGCATAACTTGTCAATATTTCCAAAAGCTCCTTGTTATGTGATATATAATTCATTTAAATCGTGCATAGTTGGAAACAAATAATTTTATCTTCTTATTCATTATTTCTGTACTTCTATAGTAATATTCGTAAATATTTATATGGTAAATGCTCACTTTTTCAAGTTTCTTTTCTCTTCCTTGTAACGTGGAAATTCAATTATCAACCAATAAAAATGAACAATTTTTGTGTGATCTGCAAATTTCTTTTAAGTAAGTCATGATGATGGCTCTTTAAGGCAAATGTTTGCTTATGACAATTTTCTGTATTAAATAGATGTTTCCATCTAAATTTATGATTTATCCCTCTAAATTTTAATCTAAGCATGTTTTTTCAAATATCTAGATAGAAACATGAAATTTTATTTGTGTGCATATTAAAACAAGATGAATATTTTATTAATTGGCATTTTTCATTTAATAAGAGATTTATAAAATTGCAATTTAATTTTTTTTTTAACTCTAAAGCTTCACAGGATCAAAAATGTTTAAAGAAACTTTGTAATTGGAAGTATATGTCTAGGTGCACTATTTAGAGATAGACTTGCTCCACCATTTTGGGACATTCTGTATATTACATAATGTAATTTCAGAAAATATTAATAAAAGGATTAGGGAAAAAAATACCTGAATAATCTTTAAATCATTAATATCTTCTTTAAGTAATAGATTTATTTGAAAACAGCTATTAAAAGTCATGAATAAAAATATTGGCTAGTACTTGAACAACACATTCACCACAGACAGGTACAAGAAAGGGACAAGGACAATGTTAATGCATTTCTATCTTATACATGTTTAAAAGGGAATTTTTTTATTGAAGCGAGTATTTGTTTTAACTGCATGAATTTTATATTATATGGCAAATTCACAATAGATAATTAATGATGCACAAATTAAATCCTCAGAACCAGGGAAAGCCAGACCTTCTGCACAACTCACAAGTTAAAGTAACATTTGAATTTAAGTGGTTTAAAAGAAATTAATTTCAAAATAGGGTAGAAACTAATTTTATTATATAAATATATTATAAAACTAACTATAATATTGTTTTCTTTCAGATATAACAAATTATCTCGTAAAATACGAACTCTAGCACGAATGATCAAGGATTTGGATATGAAGGATCCCTTTAGAAAAGAAGCTGGTGATCGATTCCTTACGCTTCTGTAAGTAGCATTATTTACTTTCTATTTTTTAAAAAAAGTGTCTTGTTTATTATCTAGGAATTCTAATTTATCTATGAAATTAGATTTCAGTAAATTCATTCTCTCGTTTAGAATAATCCGTCTTCAATATAAATTATTTTTTTCAATAAGAATGTACATTTAGTTTCAATTCTGAGTTATTAATTTAGGAATTAAACCTTTAAATATTTTAAACTAAATCTTTCTTGTTTTATTTTTTATGCATCACAATATAATTTAAAATTACAAATACTGTAGGCCTCATTTTATTTTGTATTGTACGCAACTTATTCTTTAAATTAAATTTCAATGTTTTTTTCTATATTAATGATTTAAACTATCACTTCCTTATAAGGTCCCTTAATTTTATTTTATTAATTTATACATTTAAAATGAGTGCTTTAGAATCTACTTTATCATCAAAATTTATGCCACTAAAAGTAAGTTCAAGAGTATGTTTGATGCATAAAAAAAATTATATTTATATTAGAAAATTTTTATATAATGTTGTCTTTTGGTGAAAACTTCATATAAATATTTTTAAATAAAATTCAATGAAAAATTGATGTAGTGTAATTTGAGTTTGATGAAAGCATTTTCATTTTTTATTAGGCATATCAAAAATTGCCATAAGAATTATGTAATTTATACATACATTAGATTACTATAAGAATTTAGACTTCAGAATGTATATCATAACTCTAACTTCCAAATATGTTGGGAATTAATCTTTTGGGAATCAGAAATGTGATCTGCATTTTAAAAATGTGTCTGATATGAAATTTTTTAAAATTAAAATGGTGTATGAATTTTAAAATTCTTTTACAAAGCATGGAAACAATTTGTTGCTTTATGACAGCATTTCATATCCAGTGTAAACTTATTCAATTTATCAATTAATCATAAGATTAGCTTTTTTTTTCCTATATTCAAAATTTGCTTTCATTTCTATACTTATGTGTGTGTATATATATATATATATATATATATATATATAAAGGGTTCAAAGTTAATAAAATGTAGTATGTTCATAAGTTTTTTAAATTTTTGTATTGTTATCATCATAATGGCAATGATAAAAATTGAAGGGTTTACTGCAAAAAGGAGGGAGTTCCAATTATTCAAGTTTGCAGAAAACCAACGGTAGCTCCTGGAGCTACTTCTATATTGCAACAAACTAATGAGACAAAAAGCTCCATCACTTGAGTTAAGATGACAACTAATGATTGAAGTTATACCTTTCAGGCACCAAATGAAACAAGTTTTTATTTTACAGCACGATAGTATATGTAACTCCAAATTCCCCTGATTGGAGCTACATCCTTTTTAAAACAAACCTTTCAATTGTCAAAATTGGTGGACCATTGATAACCAGGAGGCACTAGATGAATGTATGTAATGTAAAACAATAGGTAAATAAAAACTACAGTTGATATTTAAGAAAATTGGTTATTACTGTGAAATAGATATTCCATAACCTAAACCAAAAGAAAAATAAGGAAGTTCATATGTGGGAAAAAACTGAGATTTCAAAGCATTGTTTTCCTTTTTAGATCTTAACACCACCTGTAAAATCTTCATCTGAAGTTAAAATGAGAGGATAAAAATTCTTTCAGATTTTTAAAGATTAATTGCTAAAAGAGAAGACAAAATCTCTGCATAGAAAAAAATGACAATAAATATAAATGTGTTTAATATATGAGGACATTTTTTTAAAAAAGACAATAAAAATATATAAAGTATATATACAATGAAATAAGTGATATTTAAAATTTTTTGAATGTCTTATCCCTCTAATTAACACTTGTTTGATTATTTGAAAAGTTAATACACATGTGTAAAAAAGGCCCCAAAGTTTGTTTCCAGCTGATTTAAAACTCATTTCTCATTTAAATGAATAAGAATTTTGATTTGTATATATTTTCTTTCATCTAAGAATCAATCTCATCTAATCTTTTAGTATCAAAACATATTCCTGTGCATTGTTTCAAGTGAAAAAAAGAAAGGCAATTTTCCTCATTTAAATATAATGTAATTTCCAGTCCTGCCTGTTTATATGTATTTGAGTGAAGCTAAATGCTTAAAAATAGGAGTTTTTCAAATGCCTATACTTAGAAATAACTGTTTTTGAATAAATGAGGAGAAATAAGAAATGGTTTTTAACATTTATATGAAATGAAATTTTTTTTTGAGCGCAAAATTATTAATTTGAAAGCCATAAAGTTCGTATATCTCTTTTTCATAGAATTTTGTGCAATAATATTATAATATTACACATGAATTTAAAAAAAAATGTGTTTTGCTTTGAAATTGTTCTATATGATTTTAAAGAGAAAAAAAAAGAGAGTGAGAGAGATGTAAAATTTTTACAGCTGCCTTTTCCTTTCTTTTCCAGATTTATAACATATCATATAAAGTGATTTTTTTTATGTGTGTGTGTGTAGGAGGATGGCAATTTTTTGTTAACTTGATTTTTTTTTCTTTTGCCACTCTGTAGTTAGTTATTTCAAAAGAAAATTAAGTAAAAGATCTATCTATATGGCTGATTTAAATAAAGAAATTAAAACATTTTTAAATTATTCACTAACACTCGTGTACTACCTACAGTTTTATTTATCTGATAATTAATTTTTTTGTTCACAAACTCTTATTGTCCATCATTTATGCATGAATATATTGTTTTTGTAATTACCAAATATATTATGATTTTTTTTATTCAAAATTTAGTAATCCATTTTCTTTAATTTATCCCTAAAAATGATCTGGTGAAATTCGAAAAAAGTTGACTATTTATATTAAGTTGTAGGATGATGTTTTATCTCTTAAACCTATATATTTTTTTCTTTCCTTTTGATTTTTTTAAAGTTTTCATTCATATTTGTTAACAGAAATTTTGAGAAATTTGGATATTTTAGTAATTTTATAAAAATCGGTCTAAAATTTTTATAAATGTATTCTTTAATATTTGCTGAATGCATATTTGTCCAGTTCTATCTTTTACATTGAAATTTAAAATATGTTAATCCTTGTAGAACACTGTTGTGTGTTTCATGGTTACATTTTTTAATTCTTGAAATGGAATTGAAATTTGATAATATATTCAAAAAGATGAAATATTTCAATTTTTAATGGCGAATATTTATTCTTTTATAAAAAAAATAAAGACAGATGTATATTTAGGCAATTTTTGGGTTTAATTTTGCAATCATCTCACTATAGAATTATTAAATTTCTTTTTTATGATAATTTTTAAATTATCTATATTCCCATTTATTTTATGTGTGCTTCAAGGAAAATTTAAATAAAATAATTAGTAACTGCTTTTGTTAACTGCTGTTTTGCTGCTTGTTTTGTACTATATAAAACAATTATTAATTTTTTAAGGAAGTGGATAATAAAAAGTAACTTTAAATAGGATTTTAGTAATTATAAATAAGCGTCAGTGCTCTAAATGAAAATCTTTAGGTAAATGGATCTGAAAATTGTTAAATGTGCTATTGTATTTTCCAAATACACAGTGTTAGAAATCATACTTCATTAGTATACTAAATCTCGTTGGAAAACAGTGCCCACAGACTCGCCTCTATTTTGAACATTTCCAAAACCTTCAACTTGTCTATGTTCGGCATATTACCATCCAGAAAACTTTTGAAAAAACTCGGTTCCAGCGAGGGTGGAGTCTTGTCTAAGTCCAGAATAATCACAATGGAAATAAGTCTTAACGTAGTGCGTATGACGTCTCTGAGCAAGTAGTCATTTTTTTCACGATACCTTCTGTATATACTTACCCTACTTGGAAAAAAAAATCTCTGCTAATGCCTGCAAAGAAGTGCAAAATAAAAAATAACGTAATGATTACTCACCCCGGGTGGTGATGTGGTTTTCATGGGTAGCCACCGCTGTGCACTGATTGCCCTTAGACACACCCCGCTTCTAATTATATTGACTGCTGCCTCGGTTTGAACCGTGGGCTAATGTTTGGTCTCCTCTGGGGTAGCATGAGTTTTTCGCTAATCCGACTTTTAACTTGGAATCCCGGTCCTTAATGCTCGTGTTTAACTATTGCCGAGCATTCTGACAATGGGGATGGAATTTTGTTCTGCCGTCGAGTGCCCGCCAGTTAATTTCAAGGGTCTTCTACTCTTTATTATTATTATTAATGATTAATGCGTTGATTGTTAGGATCGTCATTTTTTTTTACTGCACCAGTTGAAATTTATTTGAACTTCTGTGAATAAATCGTTAAACATTTTAAAAGTTCTATTAATTTTTTTTAAAAAAAAGTGTGATAATTTACAGAAGTCACTTTGACTTAACCTTCATAATGTAGTTTTGTGATTTTCCCCCCCCCCCCCCGTCTTTTTGTACCAGCAATAGAGAAAGAGAGTAGAGAAATTTTAAGCAATGCATTTTAGTTAGGGTAGCAAGCGATCCAGTTTTTTTCCTACTCATCTCTTCTCATATTCATCATCACAAACATGATATTTTTCTTAATTTTAGTTTAATTATTGCATAAACAGTTTCTAAATAGAAAATGTATTGCAAAATGGAATAACTAAACGTTCAACCGTGTTTCACATTCAAGAAAATTGAATTTAGTTCTTTATAAGTAAAAAAGAAATAAAATAAAATAATAACACTAAACATATATAAAGATATTTCGATAAGAATAATATCGTTATTGCTGATCAGGATGAAAAAAAAAAAAAAAAAGAATTATAAGAATAAGTATTTTCTTGACACTTCTTTGCTATTCTGATATAAAGTTTATTAAATTTTTGACTTATGAATCTGTTAAGAGAAAAAAAGCCACCTAATTAGCACTGAATTTTTTTTAAATGAAAATAAATAAATGATAATCTGGAAAACATTCTAAAATTAAAATTTAATTTGATTTTAATTTGAATAAGTTTGAGTACATAGCCCTTGTTTCTTAGGCATGTACTTTGTCTATTTCGTTATTCAGTACTACTTCGTAGATCGTAACTTTAATTTTGTAAAAACTTCTACCGAGCTATATGATTAGATATATAATTGAAACTTTTAACAAAAATCTTATTGAATGACATGAACTGAATTAGAAAAATGATGATATTTGTAAATGTTTTCACTATTTGAGCTATTTCACTACACCCCTCCCCTCACTCTTATTGGTATATAGTATTTTTCGTTGCCAATTATGCCTATATAGCAGAAATATTTGTGATAGATTGTATCTTTCCAATTACCAGAATTTAAAACTTGATCTCTATCTTTGAAAATATCTTTTTTTATAAATAATTTATCTAGCATATCATTTACATTCCCTTCATCTAATTTGTATCAATTCATATTCAAACTGCATTGTTATAATAAAAACAATTTTAAATTATTTTTTCATTGTCAATGGAATTTTTAAGTTCTTTTATATTTAGTTTTTTAACATATTAAAAATAAGGAAATATATTCATAAAAAAAGTTTTGAAGTTAGTTTTTTGTTATTGCTTATTATTAAACGTATTTCCTAACCCTTTGTATATATAAAATCTTCAAATTTTTAACATTTTATCGTTCTATTATTTAATCTATCACTTAAATTTAACAACATGCATAGTTTCTATTTGTATTTATTTTATACTATTCTTTTCTTTTTCTTAAAAAACCTTTCATGCTATTTTTTTATTGAGAGCTGTGCACTGGCATAATTAAATATTACTTTTCTGTACCTTTTGCCTTGTGATATGTATCTTTAAAAAATGAATTTATCCCACTAATATTTCTTTTCCGTAGTTTAAACCCCCTTTATACCATAGTTTTAATACCTTCTTGATACCTGGTGACATATTCCATAGTTTAATACCTTCTCAATACCTGATAATTTAATTTCGTAATTTAATACCCTTTCGATATCTGGTTGCATGTTCCGTAGTTTAACACCCTCTTGTTGCCTTGTAACATATTATAATAATCTTTACTTATAATAAAGCTCAATGTGTGTGTGTGTGTGTGTGTGCGTGTGTGTGTGTGCGTGTGTGTGCGTGCGTGTGTGTGTGTGTGTGTGTGTTGGCGCTCTACAGGCCAGACCGTTGGACCTAAAGCTACCAAATTTGGTACATGTATACCTTGGAGGTCGGGAATGTGCACCTCGGAGCCCTTTTTTCGAATTTTTAATTATAATTTGAATTAATTAAAATTTAAGCGAAATTTCGACGTTTTTCCGCTATAACTTCCGAAAATATTATCGGATAAACATGATTTTAACATCAATTTAAAGATAAAAAAATTAGCTTTCTAATAGTATCAGTATTTTAACATTTAACTTAAGCTTCTATTTGTAATGAATTTTTAAAGAAGCATTTCAACTATATTTTTCAACAATATATTTCGGACAAAACAATAAAATTTAATCTGCAGGAGCACGTTACGAGTGGAAGGGGAAAAATTATCTTTTATCAATAGGTTGCCATCAGATAGATAAAAACTCAAATTAAAAAAAATAAATAATTGTTGCAAATTAAACATTTAAAAATGCAATTTTCAGCACGTGTCTGCATGAAATGAAATAAATATGAAATATGTTTTTTCTTTAAAAAAAAAAGAAAATGCAAAGAATTTTTTGTGACTTTTACAATATTATTAATTAAATAAATCAGCTTTGTTTAATAATAGAAATACATCTATAAAAAAGTCTAAATGAAGTAAATAGCTGCATAGTATGTAGCACGAGTCTATAAATGCTTTAAAAAATGAAGAATATTTAGCTTTTAATTAAAAAGAGATGAACTTGTGATATCAGTGTTTTAATGTATAACTCAAGCTTCTATTTTTAACGAATTTTTAAAGAAATATTTTAACCATGTTTTTTTGAGCACGTGACTGGATAAAATAAAATAAAACAATGCCGGAAGTTCAAATAAAAAACAACTATCATCGCAAATCAAATCTAAAGAAATACAACTTTCAGCATGTGACTGGATAAAATAACATAAATATAAAATGTGATATCTTCTAAAAAAATAAATGCAAGGCAATGGATTCTATGATCGTTTGCAATAGATATATAATTAATTCCATAAATTATCTTTATTTACAGTAAACCTGGTTGAATTTAGACAGGAAATGCATTGAAATCCCGACTTAATGGCATATTTCTATAATCGTTTGTAATATCTGTATCATTAATTCAATAATTTTCCCCCTTTTTCGCTTTCTTTAAAAAACATATTTAACATTTTGGCAACATCACCGAAAAAACATTTTTAATATTTTGGAAGCATAATCGATAAATTGTTAGAGCATTAAACTCAAAAAGTTTTTTCGAATAAAGTTACCGACTCTTTAACTACTAATAACTGAATCTTTTAACTTTAACTATTTCTTAAATTTTGGCTAATGAATATGTGATTTAATTGAAAATTTTAGAACGCATTACTCATGGCGAACCAACTGGTCGCCAAAGGCGGCTAGTATAATATATTACTAGCCTACTCACCGATCTTATTAATAGTGTTAAGTCAATCTACTTTGAGGAATTGCATGTTATTGCAGTAAAAGAAAGTCCTACTTTTAATTTAGGCTAATAAAAATTGAAAATTTCGGATTGTTTAGCAATGATTGTAAACTAGTGAAATGGGTTTAGTTTTTAAAGCGTGGAAGTCTGCCTTTCAGTGTTTTTCATTGAAATATCTCAAAACTTTGGTCGCCTACCTCTCCTACCATCTTAGTAATGACGTTTATAAGAATTGTGAACTTTCTTATGAAATAAAAATGTCCGAAATTGGTACAGTGATTGTGACTAGGGAATTTTGTCTCCAAAAAGAGAGTGCAATGAAGTGCTGTTTTTGAAACTTCTTTCGAAAATGGAACGTGATGGATAGTACTTGGCCATTAATGACTTACCTAAGATTCATGAACTTTTTTATGAAATAAAATTTATCGAAATCAGTATAGTGGTTGACTGGAGGACACTGTCTCTGTTTTTACCCGTTATAAATGTACAGTAAATTAGTATTTTTTATACGTTGCTTTGAAGATAACCGTTTATGATGAGAAGAGTTGATGATATCTAGATGGCGCGAACTTTTATATATACGATAAAAATCGATGAAATCAAACTGGTGATTGGAATGGTGTTTGGTTCATTGACTTTTCCTTTTTATTTTAGCTATATAAAGGCATGTTTTTTTTTTTTTTTTTTTTTGAAAAAATTCAAAGACCTGTCTTGTTTAGAACAATTTTTGTGAACGAAATTGCCCTCTAGTGTAACAGAATATTGCTTTTTTCATTTCTGCTCTTTAACTTAACATTCCTCTTAACGAACAAAATAATTTGTGCATACATGTATACATGCATCTATCACACTAGTATTTCATTTTCACTATATATATCCCCTTTGTTGCTTACCCCCTACTATAATTATAACATATAATTTCTCATATTCATTTCAAATTGAATGAATCGTTTTTGTTTCTCAACAGAATGACCACCAATAAAAAGGACGAATAACCTGTAAAAATACTCATCCTCTTGCGAAAGAGAGGTTACAAAGGCTTAAAGCAAGAAACTTTTTCTTTCTTATTTTCCTCCACTCTCTGGAAATTAGCCTTACACGCCGCTAAACGCTGTGTATGGGTCTTTAGATTAGTGTGCCGCCATCAGGTCGGCCTGCTGCTATCTCCGGGGAGCGTGAAGCCGAGAGTGTTGCCCTTCGTGATGAGTGGCACGCCGTGCCACTTTCCCATAACCTCCCCGATCATCTCTCTGTCCGGTAGCTGGAGAAGACGCAGTCGTGATCCATGGGCATCCGGGATCCCCGGATTGTCCCATTCCGAGCCCAGGGAACGGTCCCATATTGAGGATGGGGAAGCGAGTGCAACACGCACTGGTGTTTTTTTTTCCGGTGGGAAATTCTCTGATGATGCATTTGGAACCTCGCTAACAATGGAATTTATTCTATTGGTGTCTTTTATACTAAATTACCCTCTTTTTTGTACAGGAAGTATACAAAGAATAAGTTTAGTAACCATCAAATAATTTGATTTCAATATTTTAATGAATCTTCACATTTCAGACCTTGCTGAGGCTCTCTATGTATATTTAGAGTTATGACCATATGTCGATTTGTTTCTCTCTCTCTTTTTGAAAACGATAATTACAATTCTTTGATTTATGCTGTGTCAAATTTGTAGATTTATGTCAAATTTTGGATGAAATACAATATGGTGAAGTCCCTTTATCAATGTGCATGTGATCATGTGTACATTGAAACAGATGAAATTTGGTATACAATTTTATCACCAAAATTTTAGATGCAAATAAATTTTTGGATTAAAATCTATCAAAGGAAATGGAAATTATGTGCCTGTATGTGAATGCAATAACTTAAAAACGTAACAGTATAGATAAATGAAATTCTAATTCTGTTTTGTCATTGAAATTAGAGATCTTCATTAAAAATTGGATACAGTCGTTAAAATAAAGACACTAAAAAATTCACAGTTTTTCTTCAGTACACTCCGAAATGCAAAACGCGCGTCAAATATACAACAAAAACAAATATAGAAATCACAATTTGTGGAAGTAGGGAGGGGGCTCACTCTTGTGGGATTGTTGTAACATTGGGGAGTTTGCTGCTTTTCTTCCTACCTCTTCTCCTTAGTATATATAATTAATATAAAGAGAAAGCTGAAAAAAAAAAAAAAAAGAAAGTGGTATAATGTCTGAGTAAGCAAGGAAGGAAAAGCGAGAACATCCCTAATGCTTTTACTTTCTTTCTTTTTTCTTCTTTTCATTATTACAAACACGTCACTAGGGACATTAAATTTCTTGTTCATAGCTTTTGGAAGAATTGAAATGATAATTTTATCTGATTTTTTCATTTTCTATAATAATGACTTATATCTAATTGATTGTGTCCTAAAATGAGACATTTGGACGGAGCTTAGCAAACTAAAAGACAAATCATTATTTGGTGTTGTGAACTTCAATTACATTGATATAAAGCCTCTTTTAATTCAGGCATCAATATTACAAGGTGTATATTGTGATCCTCATTTTAGAATATTTAGAGGCATGCTTTGTTCTTATAAATAATTGTTTTCCTTCCTGATAAAAGAAAAAAGTTTTTTTTTTTTTTTTAAATAAGTACAGACGGGAAAGAATTTTTAAAGAATTTTCTGAACCAGTATTAAACAAATATAAAAATGTAATTTGAAGAGATGGGTATAATGTCAATTATAGTGTTGAAATATATTCAAGGGGAGAATACAACAATAAAAAATCTCTAAGCCACAATGTGGAAAACATTCTATGTTGATATTTTGTTTGAAAATCAGAATGGGTTTCTTGGCAAATATCCAAGCTATAAAGATATGTAATCGTCATGATATCGATGACAGATAACTGTAAAATATTCCACTTTCTTATTTAAAGCAAGTATTCTAAGAGATTTAGTTTTCTTGCCATGTTTGTCTTATAAAGAAATTAAACGCATAAGATTTTTATCAAAATTGTAATATTGAATTTTTATATTTTTCTAAATAAAATGTTTATTAATAGCCAGCTGTGATTATCTCAGAAATAAGAATTGATAATTAAATCCTGAAGCAAGAGTTATATGTTAAAAAAAAAAAAACTCCTTCATTATAGTGTTATCATTGTCATTTCTAAAGTCTCGAAATTAGCTTTTAAATGACGCCCTACTTTTTCTAGTAAGTATATATGAGAAAATATGGACTCACTAAAATCGTTTTTCTCTCTCTCTCTTTTTCGGTCGCTACGAATTTCTTGACAAACTTCATTACAAATATTTCTTCTCTTAAATGTAGTGGGAGTTTTATCATTAACGGTATCACTCATTCTCTCATGTTTGTTATAGAAAAAAAAAACTGTTGTTATAACGATTGTGTTACTCGCAGGAAATTAAAACTAACTGTAAAAAAAGCAATTCAAGCAAGCTATGTGTATAGGCTTGCATTTGGTCAAATACACCTGTGGATGGATAGCAATGGTGAAACTACCATTGGCTCCAATGGCAGTCGAGATCCACGCATCTTCCGCCTGTGGTAAATTAACTGCCTGTTTATTTTCCCGTTTAATCTTGTAAACTCTTATTTATTTCATATGCTACTATAGGTATGGGGTGACGGTAAATTTTCCGCAGGTGAAAAATCCGCTAAGCGTGCAACCCGCTTACCTATGTAGATTTAAAAATAAACGTTTTTTGGTTAAAATATCTTATGGTTCGATTTGAGCATAGATGGCCCATCATTATACAGCTAGGTAGCTCATATTTATTTTACTTTTGTAATAATGTTAGTTTGGATATTAATAGTTATTAGTATATTTAAATTTCTTTAGTTCTACTTACCTTAAATTATTTTTAATTTTTGTAATGGTTATTATTATTTTTACCTTTTGAACTGAGAGAAATAAAACGGGCAACTTTAAACATTTTTGAAGCATCATTATCAATATTTTGATTTTTCGGTAATTCTATTTTTGATTTCCTTTTTTTTTTTTTTTTTTTTTTTTGAGGACGGAGACGATTATTTTTTCGTTTTTCTCCTTCTATAAACGTATCAGTCCTTACCAGTTTTACTTCCATAAAATTTTTACCCGGACCCTCATTTCACAACTGTGTAGAGAGAGGCTGGCAGATTCACGATCTTGCGTGGATCGAGCTGATATCGTACATCATAGCCCCCCTAAATTGACTGTTTCCCACCCTTCCTAGTAGTAATGAACTCTAAATTTTTTTTTCTGGAACCAATCGACGGTATACCTGTATACAAATGACTAAAATGCCCAGCCGATTTAGGGGGTGGACTTTTAGCAAAGCCCCCAACTTCACGCCGCGAATCGGATTTCAGATAACGAAAGTTGCCTTCAAAAGGCACGACTACTCCATACCTCCCTGTAGGTACCGTTGGAATATTTTTCTTTGGCTCTTAGGTAGTTTACTGGGTACTTCGCAGTCACGTTTTTACTACGAAGACATTAATATGTGTTTTGGGCAATGTCACGTTTTCTCAACTCCTGCCCCCTCTGGAGTTTACGATGTTCCCCCATTTTTGTTACTGGGCGGAGAGATTGTTGTTGTAATTTCATAATTAAGAGCGCGTTTCTATGGTGCTTTCTGAAGTGGCAAAACTAATCGGCACCTGTTAAGGAAACAAGTAGGACTTCAATTATTGGAAGGAGGGGAGCAGTTTGTGGTTGAAAAAGTGTTGATTTATATTCCTGAGTGCTTTGACGTTTATTTTTTTGTTTAGCATATGTTGAGACTAATAATAAAAAAAGAATTAATAGTAGCGAAAAAGTTATTTTTTATTGTTTATTAGCTGAATATGTTTATCATAAAGAATCACATTTTAGCTGTTTTAATATAATTTAATGGAAATAGAAGTTATTTGAAATATGTTTCTACTACCATCCTTTATCAAGTAAGATTGATAATGATTAGTTATAGTAAACGCAGAAAATGTTTCGCTTAAAGTTAGTCATATTGGGTATTTATATACTATACTATATTCACTCAATTAGTATCCGCAGTAGTTGTATTTAAATGTTTAAATACGTTGTTGCTTAGATAAAAAGAATTTCACGTTCTGTACTTTAATACATGGATGCTATACTTATTTAGAAATGAAAATTCACTGTTGATGCATAAGCATATTTTTTTTTTTTTAAAGTCCTTACAATAAAAGAAATACTATTTATTTTTTTATTTTGAAAAAGATGATTAAGGTGATCGATTAGAAATCTTTAATTAGAATATTTTCAATCAGTGCTAGTTCGCTTATGCAACAACTTTAAACTGTTTAAAACCGCAAATACAGCTCTATAACTCTAAGTAAATTAAAGCACTCTATAAATGACCCTATCTGCATTGATTTTAATTCTGGAGAGTGATGTATTGGGGTTCCATAACTTGTAATTAAAATATTCATTTGTGTTTTATTATTTTTTTTTCACTGACACAGTAATTATTAGATAATTTCATAAAAACAGCCTTTATTATGTCTGTTATATGTTGCAAAAGCCCTGCTATCTTATCCTTGAAAACTTTGCTCTTTAATACTTGCACCAACTATTAGTATCTTCAGGGACTATCAATGCAAGCTTGAAGAAACACTGCAGTAATAGCATTTTGCAGATTTTGTTGCTACAAATATTGCCTTTGTTGTACCAAATTATGATTCCGCAGTAATTTTTCGATTTATTGTTATATCGATAGGGCAATTTTCCTCTAATTTCCCCTTTTGTACTTTTTAAAAAAAAAAGCACTTTAAGCCTTTTCTATTTATGTCAAATACATTCTAATTCTCTTTCAAATTCATATCATTCATGTCCTTTACCATATTACGTGTAAAAAAAGCAGAAAAATATTAAAATAATTCAATTTTAAGACTCATTAATTTTTGCTTCGGGATACCTTTCCTAGAGTTTTTTGTTTGTTTGTTTCAGACCAACCATGTTATAAGGACCCTAACCTTATTATTGTTATAATTTATTTATTCTTGGTAAAAGGAAAAACAAATTGTAAGCAGTTTTTAAAAGAGAAAAGTGGGATCTATCCCCCCCCCTCCCCTAAAAAATAACGTCAAAGTGATCAGAAATCAGTGCTCTGAACGCATTTGGGTACCTTAAATTTTTATGTGGTGGGCTGATAATAAAGTTTCATTGAATAAAAATAAGAAAACTAGGTGGTGGCATGGGGATAAAACAGGATTCTGCTTCTAGATAAGATATTTGGATGGCAGAAATTAATTCGGCAAAAATTTTAAATTTTGCCCCGCCTCATTTCATTTTAGCTAAATAATCGAAATATGACTATTTTCTGCATTAAAGCAAATTTTGAATGTTTTTCGCCAAATAATTTCCCTTTGCAAAGGATAACGAAGTTCGGTGCAATGAACTCGCAAGAATTGAATAGTATTTCTTACATTTAATATATAAAGTGTTTTAAATTCCTCTTTGCTTTTTCGTAATCAATCTCTCCTTTCATTACATTCAGCATCGCTGACTTTTTGAATAGTCTTACTTAGTCAAAAGAGATGCGTTCCTTTTTTTCCCCCCTCCATCAAAAATCTGAAGTTTCAATAAAAGCAGTCTTCTAAGTTTCTGAATCAAGATTTTTTTTTTAACCTTTATCTTTATCAATGCGTCAGTTTATTGACAGTCCTCAGGACGTGAAAGGAGATTTTTTCTATCCTTTTTTAAGAAGGGGTATTTGAAGCCACTCTGGGAAAACAAATATCTTCAAAACTGAGGAAATTGATCCTTTGCCGACGGGTAGAATTAAAGTAAAGAAAAACCTATAGGATCGGGTTTTATTTCTAGCCGCTTCACGAACTCCGCCCATCAATTTATTTTTTCGTTAGTTTCGTTATTCTACTAAAGGACGTGGAAAAAAAAGGAATAATTTCAAAAGAAGTCTGAAGGCTCGGTGGCAACGAATTGAACAGCAGCGCTGTGTCACCACTGCGGACAATCGTCCTCTTTTATACAGACACGTGCAAACCCTGACACTTCGATTTTTTTCACAATAAAATGTCGTCTGCGAGTGCGTGTCATTTAACACTTCTACCAGATCACGTACGTCAAGCTGGCCCATAATGCTTACTTTGTATGAACTATCGTTGGATCCTAGTTGGGGGAAAAAGCATGAAAAAAAAAACGTGGACCCATTTCATCTGAGCAATTCTTCAATAGGCTTGTGGATTCGATGCCGTCACAGCTCTTCTTGTATTTACTTTTTTTTAATTAATTATTTTACTTGTTTTTAATTACTCCTTTACAAGCGTTTCTGGATAAGATGTTCTTTGAAATGTTTTTATTCATGTAAAAAAAAAAAGTTGTTTTGCTGTTGCGGATCTGGTTTCTTAGGAAAAACAATGCTGCTTTTGATTCAGCAGTTGTGAGAAAGCCTACATGAAAACCGTTGAAGTCAAAGATCAATCGCTGTGGCAAATTCTACATCACGCAAAAGATGAATATTTTTGTAAGAGTTCTTTCTACTAATTTTACAACAAAAAAAGCATAAGAAAGCATATATTTATTTTACAATAAAAGCATGTGCTCTGTTAAATACTCCCTTCTCTCCATTACATTAAGAAGAAAATCAGATAAAATAAAAGATAATAGATACATCTCATTGTTTTCAGTTTGAGCGAATGCTTTCACCCCCCCACCTCCCATGAATCACATTCTCTCATTGAACGTCTAATAGTGTTGCACATTCAGGTATTTCAATTTTATGCCTTTTTTTTTTAAGGCAAACACTTTTATGGCTAAGCATCCGACTAGGTTTGGAGACAAATTTTTAAAAATTAATACAGAAACATTTAAAAAAAAATCAAATAGCTGAAACCGAAATCAAAGGCTACATTTAGAAGAAAAAAAAATATACTCATTACCTTTAAAAAACAAAAAACTGCTTACTGAACGAAAATTTAGCAAAATTTTCAATGTGTGAAAACAGTGTGAAAAAAATAACGGAAATATTCAATTTTCATTTCACTTATATGTAACTCAAATCGCATAAAAGGTAACAAACCATAAGATAAAAATTTTTACAAAATTTTTATAAGCATTTAAAATTACCGCGTATGATTTTTTTTAGTGTTAAAATCTATCTTTGCTTTGAAATTAAAAGTGTCTGTAAAGCATGTCTAAATGAAGTTATCTTAAAATCCGCGGTCTTTCACACTCTGAAAGGTTTTGGATACATGCATATCAAATGTCATGATTTCTTTAAAAATTGATTCCGAGATATGTTTTCTGGGAATCAATCAAAGTGAAATATTCTTTCTCTCCAGAAAATGCGTTTAGATATTGTACTTGTAAATTAGTTCATTCTAATGCAATGGAGACATTGATAATTTTCATGTGTTTTAAAAACAGAAACGCCAAAAATAAGCAAACTACGGCTAATTAGGCAGATAGTTAATATGAACACATCAAATATTATTTGGGAGAATTTTGCGATAAAAATAACACACTCATTTTCGGTTTAAAATGTCACCGTTTCCGATTTCATTTTTTATTTATTGCGTATTATTGAAACTACTGCATCTATAGTTTTCTCTTACACATATTATAAACAAAGTCTGTTTTAGAATCTACGAAGTTTGGATTTTATTTCTAGATCATAAAATAAAGGATTAAAATTTTTTTTTTCTGGAAAATGCATTTTTGCAACCTAATCGGATACCTTAACATCAGGATGTCACTGAAAGTTGGGATAGTAAGTGATGATTTGGATCTTATTTGAATCTTTAAATTAATATTGCCTAGCATTCTTATAGTCTCAGTTTGGACATTGCCAACAGTAAGTAATATTTTAGGTTTTATCTTCTTTAAATGTTTTTATTTGCAATTCATTTTGAATTATTGGATTGTAAAAATATTTCTTATAATCGTCTATGTGACGTATTTATGCTAGAAAATAAATAAGTTTCTGTAAACAAGTAAAGACGAATTAGGTATGCAGAGTGTTTAACCAAATCATAGCTCAATAGCTTATTTCTAAACTGTTTGAGATAGACATGTATTTACTGTTGCAAAAATGTTTTAACTGATGTAAAGAATTACATTTTATGTTGTTTGAGACAATAAATACTTTGCTGAAAATATTCGCTGTCAGTATTTTTTTTATAGATAGTCTTATTAAGTAAAATGGGCTTGACACATTAAAGGTTTAAAGAATAAAATAAAATAAAAGACGTTTTTCTGTTCTGCAACTTAAAATATGATTTAAAATCTGAAGTCTTTAAAAATTATTTTAAGCCAGTCAATTGCAGCCTCTTGCAGCACCTACTGTTTATTTTTGGACCTTCTTCGAGACAATCGTTGAAATGATCTAAAATCCTCTATAAAATTATGTCCAAAATTCCCAGCCGGATCAATTTCGGTTGTTGAAGAGTAGGGTTCTTTTGTTTTTTATTTTATTTATTATAACTAATGGGACAGGGGAATTTTATACAAATTTAGACGTTTTAATTTTCCCTACGTTACATTTATTGTTTAAAAATATATAATATAAATATTCACACTATTTAAAGCATTTTCCGCATTTATAACTACAGATCTGTATCTGGGAGTGTAGACTTTAGTTTTTATATACCATTAGAGTGGGAATCCTGTAAAAGATAAGTTTTTGTTAATTAAACAGTTGAATCTTTATCTCTGATCCATTCGTATCTAGGACTTTTATCTCCAATCGCAAATAAATTAATATTTCTAAAGTTCAATGTTTAGCGTTATAGAAAAAGGAAAATTTCGCCTATTGACATGTTATAAATCAAAAATTTATTTTGTCAATAATATTGTCATTTAAAATCGGTTATCAGTGATTTCCATTATTATAAACATTTAAATACATCAAATTTTTACTTCCGTTATTGAAAATTAAGAAAGAAATATACTATTTAATATCTCTGTAGTTTACATTACAGTTTCATATAGTTTCAATGTCTTGAATAATAAAAGATAACAATATCTTGAATATTAAACGATTACCCAGACAATAACATTTTCAGTAGTACTATACTTTATGACTATGAACTCTATTACAGTGGTTCATTTACGCAATAAGCAAAACAGGTATGGGATTCTAAAGCTTTGATGTATAACAGTTTGATGCTTAAATATATTTTCTAAAGGAAAACCATGATTATCCCACATAAGATATTTAATTTAAAATAAACACAAATAATATTCACGACGAATCAGCTGGTTGCCAAAGGCGACTAATATCACGATAGAATCGAACATCATTCCGATAATTTATGAATAAAAAAATTGCTTGCTGATGTCTATCCAATTTAATCTTAACTAATGTTTTGAATAAAAGGCATCAATGTAAAAGGATTGAATTAATTGCTAAAACTGAGTGAATAATTGCTGTTTTCGGTCTTAGCAGACGGAAGGGTTACTTTTTTCTCCCTCCAAAAACCTGTTGTGGCGTATCATATCTACTCAGTTTCTACCAGTTGCTGAGAGCAAAGAACAATGCAGTTTAATATTCAGTTACCGTTCCCGAGGCGGAATTTACTTTTGAAATTTAATTATCCTGTGGGAAGATGATATAATAAAAGTTACGCCCTGTTCAGAGAGAAGCGCATTATCTCTTGACGTGTTTTAATTCTTGACTGGCATCGACTTGTTTCTTTGTCAGAGACAAATGAAGTCGTGCAGTGGAGTTATTTATTGTGCCGATTCTTTCATAGGAGTAGGATGCTTCGCGGCTTTGCAACAACTATAAGAAATTAGTAACTTGTAATAGGATTAAATTACATTACAGTTGTAATAGGATACATTTGAAGTTGCTATAATTTTTAAGCACAAAGGGGGGGGGGATGGGTTTTGAAATATTATATATGCTTTGGTACTGAAATATTTGAAACTAGTAGCGTAGCAAGTTTAAATAGTGTACAGTTTTCGGTCCCTTATCACATTTAATTTGTAAAATATGACTGGTAGACTATGAAGTTGTCTTTGTTGCGCCGTCCTGAATACCAAATTCTTAGCCTCCAATAAATATGGAATTTTCGTAGTTGTATTATGGAAAATCTGCGGAATTATAGATTTATCGTAAAAAATTACGAGAAATTACCCCAACGAAAATACCCTTTTTATGAATCCACTCTCACATTGATCATATTGCATTAAGTTTTAACTCGATTTGTGTAGAAATTCGAATCTTTCATGAATGCAAAAATATTGGAGTTACTTTTCAGCACAGAAATATATGTGGGTGTTTGTTATGTTAAACTGAATAATGACTTACAATGCTATAGGAACCGTTAATTTTTCGAAAAAAATTTGTGATTTCATTTGATAACTCAAACTCTTTTGAACATTTTTTGGTATTGTGCATGCGTGGACGTTAATTAGTTTAAAAGATATAGTCAAAAATTTGAAGGACACTGTTAACTTTTAACGCCGAAACGTTTACTTTAAAATGTGTTTTCTCAATATTACATTTCCAGGGCTTGAACTCCGGATTCAACAAAAATGGTTCGTCATCTGAACATGAAAATTTCCTGGTGTGTTTATGCACACATGGTATAGAAAATCATGTAAAATCAAAGCATTATTACGTATGCTTTTTTAAATGCTTGCTAATATGCTAAAATGTTTTTTAAAACCTTATCTTGTTTTAACAATATAACAAGTAAAATAATTCCAGTAAGCCTGTTAAAATATTTATCACTTTGCATGATTACAAAATCATGTTTTTTTGGAAGTAAATTGGTGTGACATTTGTTACACTCATTTTCTGAAAACTTTGTACGCAAGCAAATTCTGTCTTCGACAGTTTATACGGAATATGTTTTACTAGTGTATATTTTAATTAATACAAATTATTTTGCTGATTTTCAAATCCATAATTATAAGGTTCAATGTCAATAAAACTGGCGAACAGACAAACAAAAAAACCACAACAACACCCAACTATTAAAAATTTTTTGTTGATTTCGATCATTTCTCTATATTGCGTTTATTAAGGGGGAATTATTAATTTAGAACAATATAGACATTTTGTCTTTGCTATATACGATTTAAACACTATATCACAGAAAGATTATCATAATAGGTAGTTTTATATCCAATTGAAAAACATACACACAGTTATGTGCATTTAAAAAGTGATCTGATCATAAATTATTATAAAAAAATTTGTGACTTGCTAATCAGATTGATATTTCGAAAAAGGCAACAATTATCAACTCCATGTCTACAAAATTTAAAATCATTAAAAGATAAGGATTTTAACTGTCGTAGGCTAAAGGGTCGTAGGTTTCACCTACAGGATGTCCTTAAACTTCAATAATTTAGTTTATTAAATACATGAATTTCATTAAAAAAATCCCTAAAAGATTTATCATTTTGTTGGTATGCATTTAAATTCGTTCTTCTTTCAGTGAGTGTAAATTAAAGTTTCAATTACAATTTCATGTTTTAAAATTAACCTTTTGCTCTCAGATGATCATCTCACTTATCATTCAAATTAGTGCATCATTTTGACATTTTTATTTTTAAAAAATACCTAAAGAATGGAAAGAAGATGTAGATTGATTTCTTCTTTAAATTCAACTTAAAGCTATAGTAAATATTTTTTTTTATAGATTAAGCAAGTTCATGTTTTAGTTGATTAATTTTGCATCGAATTAGTTTTCCGAGTGCAGAGGGTTTGAAAGATCAAATTTTATTCCTATCTGTGAATAAATTTGATAAAAAATTAATGTTTTTATTTTTTTGTTAATATGTTTTATTTATTTATTTGCAATACAGTAAAAGTTCCTTATTCGCGTTTCCACTATTCGCGGATCTAATAAGTACATACATAATAATAAAAGGATTCCAATAGGTATCCAACCCAATATCCTTTGTAAATGCCGTCAAATGGATTAATAAAAAAAGTAAAATAGATCTTATTACAACATTGTCTAAAGTATGTTGTTAAATGCAAACTGCAAACATAGCCGAAATCGCGAATGGAATAGGACGAGATGGGTTCGAACAGATAGAATCAAGCGACATTCAGGAATTACTTGAATCGCAAGATGAAGATCTGACTGAAACCGACTTAAAGGAAATGTTAAATTCACAGCCCATTGAAGAAGAGGCTTCAACATTCACTGGAAACGTGACATTTCATTTGAAAAATCTTAGTGAAGGTTTAAGAATGGCAAATGAGCTTTGCGATTTCTTTATGAACATTGATCCTTCTATGGAACGAAGTCTTATTCTTAAGAGACAAATTGCTAATGCGACTGCTGTGTATCAGTCTGAATTGAAGGAGCTTTTGGAAACTGCCAGGCAAGAGAAAATTACAAAATTCTTCAAACCATTGCCTAAGTCTTAATAATTAATCAAACTGTTCAAAAACTTCAATTAAATTGATTTTTCTATATTTGTTTATTTTTATTATGTCACCTAGGAACGTATCCCCTATAATATCATATAAATTACCATTCCGTATTCACGGTTTCTGTATTCGCGGCATATTTCTGGAACATATACCCCTCGAATAAAGAGCTTTTACTTGATTTTTTAGAGTGCTTGGATGATTTTGATTCGGTTAATTAATATCCCATAAAAAACTCAAATATTTGCTCCTTAGCAATTATGTTACAAAGTACTTGAACCCGAATAGTCAATTAATTGTGGTATGATCTACAGATTCGTTAGATATCTGTAGCGTAAAAGGTCGGAGGTAATCGTTTAGTCGTATCCCAAATTGTACTTTAGTGCCTAATTTCTATTACTGTACGCAATCAAAATAGTTCATCGGTTTTCTATGTAATAATATTTTTTCTGAGCAGAACAAAGCCTATCAAATTGTGAAGGGGAGGGGGATGGTGATCAGAGATTGAGTACTTCAAATTAGTCCTAATACTCTGCGCCCAGCTAATAACCAATTGATTGTCTTTGTTTGATCACCGTTCCTCTGGCTAGCGATTAGGGCAAGTGCACGAAATGTTTCTGAGAACCGGTGGTTTGTAAGCTGGGATGAATGGATTCAATGATAATTAACCGTCATTGTGCTGCAACTCGAAATAAATATCTGGGGATGCACGGTGGTACTCTGTCATGGGATTCGTTCTTTTTATCTTGCTCCATCTTCCTGAAAAGTCACGAATGATTCCGAAATTTCTGTTCGAGCTTCTTCGCTTGTGCTCGTTGCTCACGCATCATCTGCAATTGGTCGTTTAACTTTGCGTCAATATGTTATTGATTCATTTTTAATATTGGCAATTTTTTCGCGCTCAAAAAGTTATCTATTTGAAGAATGCGTTGTGTAAGTGCCGTTGGCAAAGATAGTTTTGTTCGTCAAGTTTGAAATGAAGGAAAACACACCTATAAGTAAAACATATTCAGAATTGAAAAAAAAAAATGTTTGGAGGGGGGGACATTGAAATCTGCTCTTTTTCTGGCTATCATTGAAAATTTTTTTAAAGTGACGTTGATATTAATCCGATTGAAAAATATCATGTTCACACATAGCTCATATTTCGCAGTCACCAAAATTTATAAAAGCAATGGTTGCGAATATATAGTTGCGAGTTTCAAATTTTTTTTTTCTTCTCAAGACCAGGATTTTTTGTTGCTGCGAGTGTCCGATTTAAATTGGGTTGGAATGACCACGTGACTATTGTATTGTGCAACCGTCAACTTTTAGAAAATCGATGCTTTTTTTCCCCCTCCCATCTCAAAATTGTTCGAGTTCCAGCACATTAAAAAATATTATTAAAATTGCTGATTTAAAATTGAATTTAAGATAATAATAAAAATTACTGACAGAAAATATTAGTAATTCAATTTGGTCCTCAACGAAAGAATATAATAAATAGACAAAAAATATAAAATAAAACTATTGATCATTGATCTTTATCATTTATTTATATGTTTATTGGTACATTGATTAATCAATTTTTAAACATTATTTAAAAAAGGCACTTTTTGCCAACCCCAAAACAAACATTACTATTTCGTATCCAATAATAGTGCAGACTAATTTTTAACTTCATCCAGCATTATACACGGTGGTGCACAAATATATACACTGTTTGAAAGACATGCAGATCCATCAATATAACTTGAAAATGAAATCAAAACGAAATAATTGCAAGCTAGGAAAATGGAGAGGAATTTTAGAGAGGAAAAGGATACTTTGGGTTTAGGAAAGGAAGGACAAGATGGCTTTGCTCCTTGGCTGCCACATACCTACCTGAGCAGTTGAGTTATTGCGAAATGTTGGTTTTTTATTTTCTAGTATGTCACTAGAATACACTTTAAGCATGGATGGCTGATTGGTTTGCAGC
Organism: Argiope trifasciata; assembly: GCA_026543055.1. NCBI lineage: Eukaryota > Metazoa > Arthropoda > Arachnida > Araneae > Araneidae > Argiope > Argiope trifasciata. The sequence continues at coordinate 699,265 of JAPMOQ010042318.1, read as the reverse complement.
CACAATCGTTATCTCTTATTTATTGATCCATATTCTGCCTTCTTTCTTTTTTTTTTTTCTATTATTATGATTTTTATTTTTGTCGAATTCACATTTGAGGAAATAATTAATTGATTAACTTGGACGCTTCTCATCTTTTTACTCTCACCTCACTTGCATTAATACATTAATACATTTTGATGTGTATAGCTATTAATTTTTTTGTAATATATCTGTAAAAGAGGATAAGTACTTGCAGTTATTCTATTTTTAACCATTCATCGTGCTGCAAATATAGTTTATTTCTTTGGATAACAGTACCTAGCAGTTATATATTGATAATATAGTGGCTTTAATAAATCACATTTTTAAAACTGATTAAAAGGTATAAAGCGATTTCCCTAATCAAATAACTTATCTTTCAAATAATTAGCGATTGTGAATTTTTTAAAAAAAATTAAATATTTATCGTTTATATTTTAGTTTTGTGTATGTGAAATTTTGCTATAGATTCTGAACTAACTTTCTGGTGAACTAATGAATTGCCATGCCGTCATCTGTTAGTAATGAAAGTTTTTAATTGGCCGCAGAATTTATATTTAACAGACAGGCAAACAAACAAACCGAGAGACAAGAAAACATTTTAATATATTTTGAGTTATTATTTTATAATTAAAGTAGGAAAAATGTTATGCTTAAAAATTTCACGTCTCTAATTCATTGTAAAGTTAATTTAAAATCGATTGCCAAATTTGTTCTGAGCAGACAAAATAAATAAGAAAGTATTAATATAGAATTTGTTTCAATCCATCGTATAACAGGCAATTCATTTTGTGAATGATTTTTAAAGTATGTAGCGTTTGTATTTTTTCCTCGTGATATTTTGCAAAATATGTATAACTCAAAATGGACATTTATAAAATTTATTTCTTATCGCATAATTGCGTCCAAAGGATTTCTCTATTACTTTATTATTAAGTACTATCTGAATTATAAAAGTCGAGAATCTTAATGGATTTTCAATGAATAAATTTAAGTCCAATTGTATGGGGAAGATATTCTTTATTTCATTATGAGGTAGATGAAAATAATGGACGAGTTTTAGAAACTGTTATTTAATTATTTTTTAGTTTCACATCTCAAAAGAGAAAGCAAACATGAACACGAAAATGACTATACTCACTGCAATACAATTTAATAATGAACCCAAAAAGGATCACAGAAAATATATATTAATGTTAATAAACTAAAGCCATCTGTTATATCAAAACAAGAGTTAGTAGTGTAATGTAATCTCTACACAATAATAAGTCATCCTATTTATGAATTATTTTGTTTTTTAATTAGATTCTAAATTTTTTGAGGGATTTCTGAATGTGGATTTCTTTAAATTACTTTATTATACATTTTATACAAGGGTTCAAATGAAAAGGTACGAAACGTCGTAATAACGTATTTTTGCCTATGTCGTAACATTAGCCTATTTGCCAATGCCGGACGAAACATTTAGGGATGCGATTGGAGTCTGGCGTAGATCTGAGCATGCGTGGGACCTGCATGCGCAGGAGAGAGCAGAATCTGTTTATAAAGAGCGTTGTTCAATTGACGTGAGTTTGCACGTGACGACAGGATGGTATTCTCATTGCAAAATTCCACGATTGAGGAGACACTCCGAAGGAATATGCAGGTCCATTAAGAACGAAAGACCGCGTAAACTTATGAAGGTGTAGTTCTGCTTCACAATAATTTGCGTTCAAACGTCTCCAGGGTCACTTAAAGCGGAACTGGCCGAGTTCTAGTTCAGACATCTCGACTATTCGCCTTACAATCTGGATATATCGCCCTGCGATTTTCACATGTTTGGTTACCTGAAAATACATTTGAAAGGAAAGCGCTTCAATTCGGGCGCGAACTCAAGGATTCTGTAAAGGACTGAGTCTCGTCTTGGACGCAGCAATTCTAGGAACACGGAATTCTTCGGCTCGTTAATCATTGGGATCGTTGTGCTTGGGTCTATGGTGTATAGTTTGAATAAAGTCTTCATTTATACCTAGTGTCGTTTCGTACCTTTTCATTTGAATATCCCTGGTAGATTGATTTCAAGGACATGAACTGAATTTTTAAGACAAAATATTTTGACGGAAGGAAGAAAAATTATTTTTCAGGAACCTCAAACTTATTTTGTTTAGTAAAAATTGAATTAGAAGTAATCAATTTCTGATGAGTTGTAAAGGATTCTTTTAAGAAATGTTTTACGTTTTCTCATTTCTTTTTTTATAGCCTAATTTTTAATAGATACGTGAGAACTCAATTTAAATCCAGTGTGCCGCTTAAACAAATATTTATTCATCACGATTCAAGATCCAATAAAGAATCATTTATTTTTTTAGAAATTGGCTCTTTATAAAAAGTTATTCTTTTCATCTAAATGAAAGATACGTGACCATGAAAAGGATGAAAATAATGCTGAAAGAATCAGCATAATTTAGAGCTAATTGAAATGATTCATATTTAAAATTAAGCATCTGTTTCATTTAAAAGGATAAAATTCCATCGCAATAAGCAGCTTATAATTCATAATTGAATTGCATCTGATGAAATTAACGTGCTGTATTGAAATCTAAATTGAATCTTTCTTGGAACAAATGTGCGGTTTATTATTATTTTCCCAACCAAACCGCAAAGATTTACCTAGGTTACCCAATTTTGATTAGTTGAAACTCTTACGAGTAGAATGTTAACCACCTATTTGGAAAGTGGTTCATGGCCAATTCTGATTGGAAATCCTTTCATATTAAATTATCTGCAGATTCATAAAGGATTTTTTTTTCTTCATAAAATATAAAGCAAAGTAATCTGAAAACCCACTATAACTTTCAATAGGCGAATTGTCAGGATATATACTTCTGAGTTCCATTTTTTGGGAAATTCCCACGAAATATCAATTTTAAGATATCCTTTCTGTTATAATTTTTATTATTACTTTAATGCGAATGATTGCTCATTTTATTACTGTTATATGAGTCTCCATTTTCGAAGATTATTATAAATAATAACTTAAGAACATTGTCTTTGCTTATCATTTTCCCACATACGAAGACAAAGAACTATAATCATAAAAGAATTTCATATCGAGATTTAGATCAATTTCAGTATATCAGATTTCTGTGAATTAAACACTGTTTTCGGACAATGTCTATATGTCGGTCGGTCGGTCTTTGAATATAATAAATCATAAATGAAATTAGAGAAATGAATTTTCAAATGTGGCTTTTAATTTAAATTTTTACTGAAATAGATTCTTGTTGTAATTTATTAAATTATAAATAAATATGACCATACATTTCCATCCAGAAGAAATCCATAGATTCACTCTTAGTATGAATTTAAACAAGTAAAATATTCGGGAAAATACAGAAACGAGAAGAAAAATTGTTTCTATGTTTTGTTAGGTTTAAAATCCACTTAAATATTGCCTGAAAATCGAAATATGAATTTCTGAGTGCTGGAAAAAAATAAGAAAGATTTTAACTTTTAGCCTGAAACACTGTGATCCATTATGCTTTAAATTGAATCTTTTTGTCTTAATGTTTGTTTATTCTTAATTATGTCACACCATCGAGTGCAGACAAAAAATAATATATTTAATATTACCTCAATGCACATGTGTACAAACTGTAATGTAAACAATGGTATTGTTGTAAAATATGCTTAAAAATATTTTTTTTAATGTATTAAAATAAAATAAATATTTTTATCGAAATAAAATTTTTCTGTTCTTGCTGTTCTAATTTTATTTTTAAATTAATGTATAATAGTTTTGCTCCGTTACTATACTCAGGAGATATTGAGAACAAAACATTAAAATTTAGAATAATTTTTAAATAAATATCTAATTGCAATTTTGAAAAACATTTTTTAGTTATCACCGACGACTTAAGAAATAATTGCATGCCAAATCTGGCAACTCTAGGTTAACGATCTGCTCATGAGACCATTTTAAATGATTTTTCATGTTAACATCAGACAGATTGGAAATGTTATATAGCCTATGGAAATTACCATGTTAATAATTGCAGTCGGATATTATAACCAGATTTCTGTAATGCCTCTTTTTTGCAATTACCAGTATATGGATGATAAGTTAAGACTATGTTGTTTATTTTGCTGTCTATTGTTCTTTTGGACTATTGATTGTATTTAATTTCAAATAAATACCTTTCACATAACATGGCATTAGTGATTAGCCCAACAAAGTACTTTTAAGTATAAAATTGTGATAAGCATAAGAGTTAGGAAATTTAATAGCTTTACACCTAATATGTTTATTATGCACATGAACAGTGTTGATATTGCCGTGTTCAAGTACTAGTAAAAATGCGACTCTAGGCTTTTAATCGCAGCATTTTGATGGTGAATGACGTTACCATTTCGACATGCGAATCGCATAGAAATAAATAGAACATTTCTTCCTTAGCTTTTAACAATGGATGAAATCATACGACTGAATATTTGATGAATCGGTAAATATTGTTTGAATTTCATTGCAAAAAAAAAAAGAAAATGTACCTCTTGAAAATTTTGCAAAAAAATATATGTATTAAAACATAATATATAAAATAAGATAAGCTTTGTTTAAAAATGTATGGTACTAGCTGGTACCCGACGCGTTGCTGCCGTGGATGAAATAATTTTGGAAATATCATTTGAAATTTAAAATAACTACCTTTTTTAATTAGGAATGATAGAAAGGATAATATTTATTTTCGTATTGGAGTTGAATTAATTGAAATTGATATATAAAGGGGAAGAGCAAATAATATTCATTCTATTTTTTAAGGCTTTATTATTCAAGACTTTAGGGTTGGCAATATTTTTTTTTGTTTTTACATCTTCAGCAGAAGGAAATAAATGCAAGAAATAAGTATTCAAAGTTTCATCGCAATCGGATGAACGGTACGGCACCGCATAAGAGACATACAGACAAACATTCATTTTTATTTATATAGATAAAAACAAAAGAATAATGCATAATAACCCATGGGAAAAATATCAAAAGATACTCTTAGCAATGCATCCCATTCTTAATATCAAATAAAAAAATATTTTTATTTCGGCTATTTTATTCGTATGTTATAATTAAATATATTATTGTATGTCCTAAAGAGAACGTTAAATAAATAGTTGTCTGTCATCGTTCTGTGATTCATTATGAAAGCAAACTTCCATGATTTTTTTTTCATTGGCCAACAAGAGTGATTAACCTACCAGAATGGTCTATTTTTAATCATATAATTGCCTTGTTAATTATACTTCCAGTGAATGGCCATCTTCTTAATGGATTAAATCCTAACTCTGATGATAAATTCACCATATTATCTCACACCATTAAGCAAAATAAGACCACTCTATTGAAAAAAAATTCCCGGATATTTGATGCTGCATGTCAAATGCGAATCCATTTATGTGTTTGAGTGACAAACCTCAGGCATGTTCGGGGATCTAATTCCTTTTTCTCACAGAAGTTGCCATGCCAGAAGAACTTGATTAAGAGTATGCTGGGAGGGTAGGGGGATACGATTGTACCACTCTTCTCGCTGGAAAGTTCGTTGACAATATGTAACAGGTGCAACAAGACTTCCTTAGAAAAAAAAAACTAGATAAACTTGGGAAAGGGTTCTCCTGTCGGGATTTATTGGGCCCCAAGATCTATCTCCATGCCGCTTTTTTTCTCACTTGACACCCAGAAGTACTGCCGCACATTAATTATTCTCAGATGTGTCCACAAAAGACATGATCTGAGATTTGTTGAAAGAGTCAGCAGACGTGTCTTTGATCGAGCCCCGATCTGGGATTGACTTGTTTTCATTGCTTACACTCCTTTTCCATGTGGAACCGGTTTTTTGGTTTTCTTGAGGTGAATAATCTCGTGATTTCACCCTTCTCCTCCACCCTTTTCAGGTTTCTTTTTTTTAATATTTCCATCCTTAGAAAATATTAAATCTCCCAATGTGTGTGTGTGCCGAAGATGGGTTCTTGGAAAGTTAGCTTCAGCAGAAGTTCTTTGGCCTTAAAATGCTTTTTGCGAGTTATTTAATGCATTGGTCTTGTTTTGAATTGCTCCCAGACCTGGAAATTCAATTGAAAATCGGATCGTGATTTTTTTAAGAATTAAAATTTTATCTACCTGTTGTTTGTTGAAACATTTATTTTTTATGCAATTCGTTGAAAGAAGAAAGAGATGGTCAGAATTAAGAATTTTTACGAAATAAACTTTCCCACATACATTTCTTGAGACATTTTGTGAATTATTTAGAGTTGTTTTATATGTAAGTTTACTTACACAGTAAAGTGAATTGGTATTTAATGAATTATTGCTAAATGAAGGGTAGCTTGATTCGATGAAACTGCCGGAATTTGAGACAAAATGTTGATTTCTAGATTAAATCAAGGTTATTTATTTTCTATCGTTCTTTTATAATCGATTTATTACAGATTTCTCTTGGAATAAAAAGCGAAATTTAGCTGGGTTTTTTTTTTTTGACAACAATTAAATATGTCTATATGAACATCATCATCTAAACATGTGTAATCCGTATATTAAAAGATTTTAATTAAATTTGCTAGTTGCACTTAAATGTTAAATATGCACAGACTAGACTATATATAGAATTATTCCGTTTTTGAATTTTTCAAAACATTTAAAAATAATAATAGAATTGAGAGAATGTGTAAATCGCGAGAAATCCATTATATTTTACATCTTTACCTAACAAAAAGTGTAAATGATAGGAATGTAAAAGTAATACTGTATACGCGTTCATTATATTTTTACTGTCCTTTTTCTTTTCTTTTGTTATTGTTGCTTATCCTCAAAAGGTCTGCATTTGTCAGATAAGCTCCAGTAGATAGTTGAATGCCAAAAAATCTTTAATAATGAGGGGATTGGAGGTTAAATGTCCATTAAAAATTCCGGTGCAACCCAGAATTTGACCAGGAGAAGGTGGATGGTCACAGCACTTTTTACAAGTGAGATGGATTTTTGTTACTAGTTTGAAAAGAAAGATACCTAAGGCGGCCATTTTTTTTTGTTTGTTTTAACTGTCTGTGTTAGATTGTGTATCATCTAAGCGTACCATTAAAACTGTTCGTTGTTCATCAGTAGTTGTGAATTAATAGTATTTGCACAGTTTCGATTCTCAAAAACGTAGACTGGGACGAACTTGATGTCTGAATTTTAATTTTGATATTTTTGCGATTCAGAATGCGCTGTAAGATTCTTTTTTTTTTTCTTCTAATTTTTAAAGGCACAAGTACTTGCTTAATACTTTTAATTAATTGACTTTTGGACTTTGGAAAGTCAATAGTGACTTTTCTCACTTTTTGAAAAGTATATTTGTCATTTCTTCTCAAGATTGTATAAAATTTTAGATTTGTGTAAGAGAAACACATGAACAAGCATAATTATCAAATTTCATAAATAATTGAACAAAAATCATGACTTGTGTAAAGGAGTCGTATTTTTGGTTGTAGATTGCAGTTCGAAGACATTGAAGAGACTTAATTTTAAGTTCGTTTTATTCCATCGCCGGAGACAGGCATGCATATTTGCTAGCAGGCGTGATGAAAAAAGAGGAAATTAATTTTCCCTCGTCTCTTATACCATATTTTGATAGAGGAAATCTTGGTTTACAATGCTTATAGACCATTAAGTTTCTCATGGGGGGCTTCTGCACATGTGGCTCTCAAAGCAGGGGAAGTATAGGGATCATTTTGTAAAATTATGCGTTTAGATCAGCAACTTTTATCAGTCACTGGCACCGTGGGAATCGCTGACTAACGAACTTTATTAAGCATTTCTTGAATTAATTAAGTAGATAACGTGGAATCGGATCAGGAAATAAGAGAACTTTATTAAGCATTTCTTGAATTAATTTAGTAGATAACGTGGAATCGGATCAGGAAATAAGAGAATACTTTAAAAATGAAATTTGGTTTAAATTGAACCAAAAATTAATACATTAATTCAGTTTAAGTTAACTTTTAAAATATCATTACACACACACGCACACGCACGCACGCGCACACACACAGTTATTAGTTACTGATGTTTTACTGCTACTCCCAGCAAGTTAAATACTTTATTTATAATAATGCTTATGTTAATTATTTTTGAAATATTCATTTATAATTTTATATTTCCTTGAGGTGTATTGATTTAAAGTGGAGTTATTGATTGGAATTTTGGAGGATAAGTCATTTTTCTGTGTTAGTTGAATGTTGTGCGTCATAAAACATAAATATAGTGTTTCATGAAATTTTGACCAATATGTGTTGTGAATAAAGGAAAGTAAGCTGAATTCAATTTATATAAACGCTTCTTCAAGACTTCACCAACATCTTCATATCGATGAATTCAGCTCTTAGTCATATCTCATTAAATTTTAAAATTAGTATGCTTTTCTTATTAGGGACAAATCGCTGGACGTTTGTGATCTGACGAAACATAACTACGCTCATGAACCAACATTTAACTGTTCCGCTCTTGTATTTACTATGGATTCCGAAATTAAATTGGTGCGGCTCATTTAGTGTTCACTACACGATCATAAATTAAATTCTTTATTTATAATTACTAATTAATGGAACTAAAGCATAATTCTAATTATTTTTTAATCCACAATCGCCACCTTTATTTGGGATGGGGACTTAATTTTATCAATCAATGAATTTCGGCATCAATCTAATTGATGTATTGCTTTTCACGCTTTCTATTAATCAATGATCCTATTGAATAAATTGAGGCTTGTTCGATATTTATGGCGCTAGGACCAATATTTGGCCTAGTTACGGTAAACAAGTTAGTGGATAGTTAATAATTGCAAACTAGTATCATTAAAATAGCTAGTAAAAATTTAAAACAAAAGTTTATTAATCAGGTCGTCACTCTGTACCAATTAAAGTATTTCTAAAAACAATCTAGTGCTTATGTATACTGTTTGATTTTACTTACATGTATTTTAACCTACGACATTTATAAAAACGACACTAATTTTGGGTTTTACCAATTTACCATTACTTTATTATCATTTTGAAAGTTTTCCATTTAATATCATTGAGTTTTTCGGTATATAAAGACACCAATCACGGAATGCTTCCTGTTGCATTTTCGACATTCATTGCTTTTATCTTTGTTTGTTTGATTTGAAAAAAAAAAAATCTGCTACCGAAGCTCGTCGGACACTTTAAGAAACTTATGGTGATGCTACTCCTTCCTATCTCAATTGTTGGTTTCAGTTTCGACAATTTAAGAGAGGAGATTTCGATGTCAATGACGCAGAACCGCCTAGAGGTCCAAAGAAAATTCGAAGACAATCAATTGCAAGATTTATTAAGTGAATTTTGTAGAAAGGAAATAAAATGCTTGATTTGATTTATATTGTACCAATTTTTCTCAATAAATGACTTTTCAAAGTAGAAAAATGATCAAAATACATGCAGGCACCTAATAAAATAGAATCTCCATTTCTAACTCGTTTTTCTTTGAAAAATAAATCACTTTACGCTGATGAGTTAGCACAGATTCGGCCCCGCCAACTACTCAAAAAACGAATTCCTATCCACCCATTTTTTTTTCCTCTTGAAGTAGTTTCTATTGCAACAGAGCTTCTTCTCTTGTATGACCTCATAGGTTTCCTATTCGCAAATCATCCCAGCAAAAGAAGGGAACGCCTTTGTCCTCAAACTCAACGGTGTTTTAGAGCACTTCATAACATCATCTATCTCTTCTTTTACTTTGTGGATCGTTTCTTTTGTCAAGTTTGTTTCCTATACTGAGTGGGTGAATTACCCCCCCCCCCCCCCTCGCATCAAAGGAATGAGTGAGATGTTTGAGGTTTTACACTCTGTGGCTTGAAGTTAAGGATGGAGTTTGTTTTATAAGAAAAGTTTAAACCGCAAAAAAAAAAAAATGTTTACTGTGTACTTTTACATACAATGTTTTTTAAAGTAATTCTAGGAACGAATTTGTAGGTTATTTAAGAAAAGTGGCTAGCTATTTTAAAATTCTTCTCTTGTAAATATTGTTTGTAACAGAGCTCTTTGGATCATCCATCAACCACTCTAAACAATACCACCACCACCACCATTTCCTTTGTTTTTGTTGAGTGAAATGCATGCATGAATTGTGAAATGAACGAAAACATTCCACTAATCTTCTTGATGGAATTGTTGAATGCGTTTTTAATTGGAAATGTGGAAATTGTTTTTAGAGATTATGCTGTCAATAAGAAGGTTTATTTTCCCTTAATCACTGAAGTTGACTATCAAACCAGTAATCGAATATAAAGCACTATTCCGTACGTTTTTTTAAATCAATTTTTATGAAGTTTAAGAAATTAGAATTTAATTTAAATCTAACTAATTAATTTTCAGAAAAATAATGTGTACTAATAGTAAAAGGATTATATAGGGAATTTATTGAGACAGGTTAGCCGACGTTCTGGCCTAGGAATAGCAAGTCTTCATGACCTTGGTGTCCTGGTTCGGGCATGGTTGTTCCTGTCTGTATGCTCTGTTCTCCCTCTGTAAAAAAGGGTTATGCAAGTGAGTGTCATCATATGACTTATGCCTTATGCCCTAAGTGAGACTTATGCCCTTGGGTACTCCAAGGGCTGGAACCTCCTAATTGAGGTATATATTTCCCTTGATCCCTCTTGAAAGACGGGGATCATTAATAGATTGTGTTCTATTAGGTTGGTGCGTATGAAATGTCGGATTCTTAAGTGATTGTATAAAACTGCATATCTTTCTTCAAAAGCTGTTTATTCAATCAAAGTATGCTCCATTCGCTTCAATACACTTCTCCCAACGAGATTTTAAAGCGTAGATGCCTGTCTTAAAAAAATTTTGGTCTTTAGAATTAATAAACTCTGATATCGAGTTTTTTAGACTGTCTTCATTTTCATAGTGTTTGCCCCTTAAAAACAGCTCTAAATGCTTGAAAAAATTAAAATCGGTCGGCGAGAGATCCGGTGAATATGGTGGATGCTGCAAAACTTCATATTCCAGTTCATTCCAGCTTATTTCGCTCTGTCAGTGCGTGCGGTACCCACTTGTCCATCTTCTTAACCTTGCCAATCTCAGAAAGGTGTCTCAATATCGTTGTATGGTCAACTTTCATCCTGATAGCAAGTTCCCTCGTGGATACGGCTGGATCCGCTTCCACTAGAGCCTTCAGGTCATCATTCTTCACAGACGTTTTGGGTCTTCCGCGCGGCTCATTTTGCAGTGAAAAATCGCCAGTCCGAAATTTTTCGAACCAACGCTGCACTTTCCGATCGTTAACCGTATTCTCCCCAAACGCTTGGTTTATGTTGCGTGCAGCTTTTGCAGCACTATTACCAAGTTTGTACTCATATAAGAAAATGACGCGAATGTCGGCAGAATTCATATCGGCAATAAACTCAAAAGAAATAACAAAAGGGAAGACCTTCGAGAAAACCTATTTTGCTGAAATGAGTCTCTGGCAATGGACAATACGACTATGAATGAGGTTATGCCAAAGACAAAAGTATAACGAAAACAGGGAGACAAACGTCCGCATGTAAAGAGAATCCGACATTTCATACACACCAACCTAATAATTGAGTGTCGTGTATAATCATATTTGTTTCGTCTTGTAAAATGTGGAACTCGGAAAAAAAATAAAAAAATTACTGTTCCTGAAACTCAACTGTCATTTTCATCTATCTCGTACATTTATGTCATATATAGGCTATTTAATTTTTATAAAATGTAATAAACGTCGTATATAGCTCTAATATATATATTTTAAAAATAGCTTATTTATAAACTAGTTTATTTATTGTAATCTTTTAGTAAATGTTTTTTCTACCTCTGCTGATTTCTGTACTGAAGTCACCATTTCTGTCACCTATTTCTATATTCCTATATAACCCACCTTATACTTTTAGATGGCATTTTATCTGGAATTTTTTGTACTAAATTTATTCTGAAATAAAATTTATTTTAATGTTATTACAATTCCTTTTATCCTAGATTTTCGATCTTTAATCATGTATAATTATTTTAAATTTAAAACTGCCATCTTAAATTTCAGAAGTTGGAAGGAACTCGCAACTCTATTGATTTTTACTTTTTTAACTATTTTATTAACAGCAATAATAGTGCTAGCTATCACCTTTAGAACTTTTTTTTTTGATGAAATAGCATTTTGTTCTATAAATATTGAACTCATTTTAATGTTGCTGATATTCAAAATTTACTTTAATTTTATCATCTAATAAGGTAACATTGAAAAAAATACTGATTGTTTTTCATTAATTCAGTTATTCTGTTTCAAAGTTTGATTACCCACATTATTCAATTTCTTCTATTTATTCAAACTCTCCCATATATATATATATATTTATATATTTTGTTCAAATTTTCCATCGTTAATAAAATATGTTTTATTCTTCCTCTCAAGTTCAAATACTTTTTTTTTATTCGTAGAGGGTGACACTTCATGTTAATGCATTTTTTTTTTCAAATATTAATTCGTTAATTAAATTTTTCGAGTAATTTCCATTTGGTTGCCAAATCCGTCGCCAAGGATTTTTATATCCGTCTTAGATATGAATAATTTAAGAAAGCAAGTAGGAATTGAAATAAAATTTTGTATATATTTATTGTTTGTTTTATTTTTGTAATCTCAGATGGATATTTCGCTTGAAAATCCAATGAAAACAAATATAAACTTATTGTTATTCCCCCTCACACACACGTTGTTGTAAGAAGGTCCTAAACAATAAGATTGTCCTAAAAACAACAACAACAAACATTGTCCTAAACAATAAGATGCTAATTCCCCTTAATTTGGGATGGTTAAACAGGACTTATATTTTAAGTTCAGCATAATTAATTTTCTTCTTTACTCCTGCCCTTTATTTCAGTCAGCCTTATGTGAATACTATTTCTGTTTCCACCTTATAAGCTCAAGGAAAATTTGTATTCTTTCTTCTGAGTGAAAAGCTTAAAAAAAAATAATAAATAAATGCTGCTTTCTTCCTTCAAGAGGTGGCGAACATTTTAGCATGAATGTACTCTTATAAGTGTGAAAAACCACTTAACAATAAATTCAGAAAAAAGCTTTGAACCTGTCCCGTAACTATTCTGCGCACCCTATTCAAAAAATTTGAAAAAGGCTAATTGACAATTTATGTTCGACTTTATTCCATCTGTTACCGTCTCCGAGGATGCCCCAAGAACAAAGGCATTTCTCCGAAGTTCGTTGTTCAAGAACATCAAGATGCTGCACCTCCCACTAGTAACTTTAAAATTCAGAGGTGTGCTTGTCTGAAGAGGAGAAGAATAAAAATTATAGAAAGATGGTGAGAGCAAAAGAAAAACACAAACAGGTTTTTGTGAACAAGCTCCCTATCAAATTGTTTTCCTCCCCCAGAATTTTTTTCTGCTTGCCGAGGCACATTTTTATTCAAATGCGATTTGGCGTTAGGTCCATAATTTGTGGGTGGAGCATCATTTTTTAGTGTCTAATGTCTCTCCCTCCCCCACTGGAATGGTACGTGCCGAGAATAGCCAGTAGGAATCGACAAAGCCGAAACGTGATGGTCTCCGGGGCCTTTGTTTAGTTTTTACCTCTCTTTTCTGAAATTGTTCTTTCAGAAAATCGCACAGACATCATATTATGTGTCTGGTTTCGTATTTTATTTTTTAAACTTGTAGCATTTACTTTACATTGTTTTCCACTGTACAGTATCGAGCATCAAAAAGAAAAAAAAAATAGAGAGAGAGAGAGTCAAAGCTTGTGTTTCTGGCGCCATTTCTTGGAAAAGGTGAAAAAATATGATTCTTTTTTACAGATTTGTTAACGTTATACTCTAAACTGACAAAGTATTACTTTACTTGCCTCAAGCTCCGAAATTTCTACGTAGTTTTGTTTCTTCTTGAGTTACAAAACTGTCGTTGAATTTTTCACTAGCTAATTTTCAACAGCCATTTCCAAAGGCTAGGTCTGAGTGCCAATATTTATGCGATGTTTATAATTTATTATAGTACACACATGCACGCACACAAAAAGGCTTTATGACTTCCTTTTTAAAAATTGTGTAATTTTGTCTTTTAAACTGTTTTTAAATTGCATGCTGGAAATAAAAAATTCTTTTCCATTTATCCATGTAATACTTTATTTAATTTTTTCTTAGGGTCAATTTTTGTGTGTCACAACTGCATAACAAATATGTAACTGTATGCATTTAGGTGATACGAGCCATCTCACTATACTTCACTTAACCTTTCAATTTGCATATGCAACTATTTTAGTGAATTCGTAATTGTTTACCCAATTTAATATGATGTACACGTGATCAAGAGTAGATTCCATTACTGAAATCATTGCAATAAGATTGAGGCGCTTGTATAATTAGCATTCTTAGTTCTAAACCAGTACCAGTTTCTTTTATTGAAAAAACTTGTGTAATTTTATATGGTAAATTTAGAGTAAATTCAGTGTACCTTGTAAAAAATCATTTCAATTCAATACAAGCCTCTATCTTTCTCTCATTATGGACTTCTAAAAATTTATCCAATGATCGACTGCACTTCCTATTCAAATAAGCTATAATCGAATGGTTACTCAAAGTTGCGGATATTGACTTATGTTTAGATTTTTTTTGTGAGTTGCATAGTAGTGATTGATTTTAAATGTACAAGACTCGAAGCTAAAATCATTTTATTTTTCATGTATTGAAGATGAAGTGTTAAACAGAAGCATTGAAATTGCACCTTGTAAGCATTCTTTGAGGATGAACATATATCCTAATTCTGAAGCGGAACTGTTTAGACTCTCTGTGATTTCTCTTAATATGCAACAATTAGGGAAGATTATTATGTATTTTAATGTCTTGTTAGATAACTTTATTAGCATGCCTTTCATCTGATATAAAATTTCCAGAAAGTTCGGAATTTATTTGACAAGATTTTTGTACCATTGCAGCCGCTTAATTTTACCAACTAAACAACATAATTCTTTAATTATCATTCTTATCGTGTATTTGCTGGGCTTTCGTGCTCTGAATTGCCTATTGTTGCAATTAGATGCAGTTGCTGGTCCACTCTGCTGTGTTTGAAATTTTCAGAGCACGCTATTAATTCTCATGAATGCCATGTTATACATTCGAAATTTTACCAGCTTATGGAGCACCTTCATAAACGTATAATTTTTTTGATTAAGATCGGAAATGTACGCATTTTTTTTCTTTTCTCCATGCACACTATTGGATTTCCTGTCATTTCTCTTAATATGAAACAATTAGTGAAGATTATTATACATTTTAATATCTTGTAAGAGAACGTTATTAGCATGCCTTTCATTTGATATAAATTTTCCAGAAAGCTCGGAATGTATTTGTGTAGATTTTTGTACCAGTTGCAGCCGCTTAATCATACCAACTAAACAACATCATTCTTTAATCATCATGCAGGACTTTCGTGCTCTGAATTATGGGTTGTTCAAAGGCATCTTAGATCGAAGTTGCTTGTCCATTCTGCTGTGATTCTGGTGTTTGAAATTTTCAGAGTACTATTAAATCTCATGCCATGCTATACATTTGAAATTTTACAAGCCTATGGAGCACTTTCATAAATTTATAATTTTTTTTGATGATCTGAAATTAAAGCATTTTTATTCTTTACACTATATGCTGATACTACTATTCCAAAGGCATCCTAGATTGCCTTAGTTAGATCTTTCTATTGTGATAATGTTTAAAATTTCCAGAGCACTTTAAATATAATGTCATGTTATACGTTTGAAATTTTTCAAGACCATGAAGTAGCATGTATAAATTAATTAAAAAAAAAAGCATTTTTTGTATGAAGATCACTAATTAAAGCATTTTTTATTCTTTTTGTTATGTACAGATCGTTCTACTGTTCCAGTGAATTAAAATGGAACATCAAAAATATCATACTGCCTAGTGTTTAGATCAGGAAAGGCCGAGCGTTTCTTGGCACGAGTTTAGTTTTATAATTTTTGTTTCCTGATCGTTCTCATATGACTGAGATAGCGGCAATGTGCAAGTGTACAAAGTGGGTCTTGTCTCCTGTTGGGAGGTCGTGGTATTTCTGGTGACTGTTCATTCCTGTGTCATTCGCTGAGATAAGGCTAAATGATTAAACAAAATCGTGACCGTGAGCACGCCACATCTGCATAAACGATGTAAACAGAGATGATAATAATAATTAGATTTTTATGTAATTTTTTTCTGGAGCGAGATCTCCTAACTCTTGTGAGCAGAAGATTATTTTTTAAAAAAGAATTTAAGTGCTTTAATGAGGTATCTCACAGTGTTTTATTATACGAATTGCAAGGAATATTTTTTCCGGAAAATAGTGGATGTTTTTGTAGACATATTAATAAACTTTGATAAAAGGTATACCAATACGATTTCTTTTATTAAAAAAAAGGCCCTATCTTTATTTATATATTCAAAAGTTAAATGATAACCATCTATTGATCAAGCATGATCCAAATTCTTATCTTGTATATAATTTGTAACACAATGATAGGATTTGCTTTTGAATTTGGAGGTGGGGCATATGTCTACCATTAGGTAATTGTCAGAGGATTAAATCCTTTATTACATGAATTATTTTTGGCACAAGTCCAAAAGTTACTGTTGTTTTGATTTATTTTTTAAATTTCTTATTTGTTTGGAAAAATTTAATCTAGATTTTTTACAAATTTGTATTGTTGCTTCCCTGCACAGTTAGTTTCATAGTGTGGAAGAAGTTATCATAAATAGCTTTAACAGGCATTGCTTAGGTGCCAGGTCAGTAATTCTCTCTCATGTTTGAAGTATTTAGTGACTTAAGTAACAAAAATGAAAAATCTCGCTCTTGTTCGAGAATCTTGTCATTATGTCCATTTTTAATCTAGTTCATGCGTTTTTTTCAGCACTCAATGGCCTCTTGTGGAAGCTATAAAAGCACGAGGCTTATAGACAAGTAGAATGAATCGAGTTAAGATATGAGTAGTAACAGAATGAATTCTTTCTTTGGACTATTGATGCCCAGAAAATTTGTTTGAGTGTAATGTGCTGCTGTGATTATTTACCACCGACTTGAGTTTGCGTTTGTGTTGTTAAATACTGAAAATGTTAAGTTTCGTTAGTAATTTTTTTTGTGTGTTTTTGTGCAAAATAAAACATCATTATACCTTACTGGGTTTTTTGGACTTCACCGTACACGCACCTAATGAATTTTTCCGTATTAATATTTAAAGTGTATATATTTTTAATTTCAATATTTTTATAACAATTAAATTATATAATATATTAATTAATTGAGTTTCTTAAATTTCTTCCTATTGGATGAAGCCTACTTTTTTTTCCGGCTGCCGAACTGTGATAGAAAATGTTTGAATTTCTTTTCTTGTTAATATTTAAGATCGATGTGGAAGGGAGGGGGATATCTATTTTGATTGTATAAAAATTCATTTTCCCGTTCTCGAGTGAAGGAGATTGTTTTGTTTCGTCATATAATTTTTATTTTATTGAGGTATTGGAATGGCCTAGGTGTCATTTTGAAAAAGGAAAGCCCAAATATTAAAATACATTTTAATTTAAATTGCATTTTAAATTTTAATTTAAAGTCGGATTTTTTTAAAAAAAAATAGAAATTTAATTTTTTTTTTTTTTTTTCAAAAATAAACAGTTTATCAAGTTCTTGGTTGATTTTGGAAACAAGATTTCTGCGTATACAATGTGATTGAAAAACAACACTTACAACAAAAAGAAGGAAAAAAAAATGGTTCACCTAACGTTACGCATACTATGTCTGTTAGCTAATACTATTCAAAGTTATTAAACGGCAAATCCAAACGAAATTTTATGAGCATTATTTATTATTTCAAAAGAAAAATGTATTTATAATATATTTCTTCCTGCTGGCTTTTTTAGTAACATAAACACCTCATTTTGAATCGATGCGATGTGTAATTTGAGATAAAATTTATATGTTTGAACTGCATCAATTTGATGAAGACAGCGCCTTGGCTATTGATGTTCCAAATTATAGACTTATACACCAGTTCAGTGAATAAGCATTTAAGTTTGACGAATTAACCTGCGAACACAATAAATCTCGGATTTTGTCGGATTTTGATGTGGAACCCTCCAATCCTGATTCTTCAAATTTACCACCAAACCACCACGATTTTCCGAAGTCTTCCATTCTCGCATAACTATTACAAACGGAAGGAGTATGATAATCGTCAAAAAATTTGATTTCTAATAAAATTGAGTAAAATCTGATTAGAGTAAGTTCAGTTGTTTGAATATAGGTTTAAACGATAGCTACAAAAACGAAAAGAGCTTAGATAGATAAGATTCGGTACACAGATTTAACATCCATAGTGTACACACTTGTCAAATTTTGAGCCAGGTTCAACCACGGATTGAATGTTTATTAGTCAGCACTTTTAGAAATATGCAAACGCGATAATTTAAAAACGCAATGACTTAAATATACTATTATATATCAAATGAGGTATGAGATTTTTTGACTGCAATTGTAGTTTTGCGTCTCATATTTGTTTCAATAGATTGGGAAAAATGTGACTAAAACACAAAATCGCATTCGAGAGACTAATCACCAAAACTCGCCAAGAATGACGTGATAAATGTGGTAAAAATGCTGAATTTATGCCAAAATTTCGTGTTTCGTAACTTTTGTAAGTCAGTGCCATGCAAAGTATTCTCTGTCATGGAAATTTGTTTTAGAGGAAAACGTTTTGGGGAAATCACTGTCTCTGATTCTAAAGAGCAATGCAAGCCTTGCTCCACTCTCCCAACCCCTTCTATGGATTCTGGATGTTACTAAAAACTGTAGATTATCCACTGGTGTGTGATCACTTTGTCGGTTCCTTTTTTCTAAGCTTATAATTGGTAGTCTTCTATCAAAATTAAGTTTTGCGAAACTCAAATTGCCATCAGGAAATTGCAACATTCTATTTAAGCTGGCTTTTATTTTCGAATAATATTTTCCTTATGCGAACTGAAAGGAAGGCAGTGTGCTTCTTGTATTTCTCAATATTCCCGTAAAAATTTAAATACAATGCCCCAAACTCATAAGTAAGTTAACCAAAAATAATTCTAAATAAATAGATGCATTAAGCGACTTCCTCTTTCAACTAAACTCCCAGCTTATTACATCGTTAGCGGGCAAATTTATGAATTGCTACGTTTGCGGGCATTACTAATGCCGTGTTTTAAAACTTGCCTCTTTTTTTCTTTCCTTTGTTGATAATTTTCATTTCCCACATTGGGTTTTGCGCAACGGAAATGCAGTTTGCGTCATTGTCCAGATGTCAACCGCGTTTTCGAATCTTAATGACCGATGGCGTCTGTCTGAGGGTTCCATAAAGAACGCAATTTCTTCTTCTCTCTCTCCCTTTTAAATGCTTCAAAATCACGCAAGGGCATCTCGAAGAAAAATAATTAACATTTTATAGAAGAAGAGAGACGTTTTTTTGGTGGAAAGACTTTGTGTTTGGTATATGTGTTTGGATTTTGAAGGACGTACACTACTTTCAAATGATTATGACTTTAATTAGCCTTTTTAATGAACACCATTTTCCTTCTTTTCCTTATCCGTCCATATTTTGCTATTTTTAAAATATTTTTTCCGCCAATACTATATGGGAATAGCAATACTATATGGTTAAGAGAATATCAAGTAAATTAAAAAATTTCTTTTCATCATAAATATTTTAATCATTTTCTGCCTGTTGCTTTTATATGAAACTAGCCACTTTGGGCGACCAATTTGTTTTATACAGAATATGGGCTTTCTTGACTTTTATGCTATTAGTATACAAAGGATTTGTTTAAAACTTTACTTTGTTGTTTTTGATGAGACTAGATAAGAATTTAATGGAATCAACTTATTATAAAGTTATGTAAACATAATTATAATCTAGTTTTTAAGATCAGAAAATAGGTTTGCTACAAAAATTGGATTTATTACTTAATTCATCTTTAAATTTAGGCAACTTTCATTAAAAAAAAATTCTTCGTACAAAATCGTAGGTTATTTTCCTTAATTTTTATCCGCAACGATAAAAAAAAATGCAGTGTGCCGGAATACTATCTATATACAACTTTATTATAAAATCGCTCTGAAGTGTGAATAATTTATGCGTGATTTTTACGTCGTCCGATACAAAAAAAAAAAGTTTAAAAAAAATTAATTCTTTACTTATGGACTTGACTAGTTATTAACCAAGGTTATGGTTAATCCTACTACTTGACTAGTTACGGTTGATATAATAGGATTAATAATAATACAGCTTAATGTCATCAACGCCACTGATTAATATATTGATATATAAATCAATTTAATATAATTTTGCTTAAAAGTCGTGTATGTATTTTTGTTCTTGGTGGAGATGAGATTCTCCGAAAGAAATTACAAACCATGCAATCGAATAAGGCTTAGAATTTTCAAAGGTCCCGCTCCGCTGATTAATTTTGCCAAAGGAAATGAACTCCTGTTTTCTATTTCTTTTGAAAATCCGAGCATACACACATTTAAATTTTATTCCAGAATTTCTGAAGAATCTACATCCTTGATTCCAAGGCGAGATTTAGTGTTTTTAGTCCCATTACACGAGCGGATAAGGAGCTTCTGTTTCATAATTCTAGTTTTAATTGGACGATTAAGAAAATTTAATTGAAAAAATATAAGATTTTATTTTTATTTTTATTTTTTTTATGAATACCGAGACTTCATATGGCATTTTACAAATGGATTGAAGTCTATCCTGCCAATTGTTACAAAGACTTAAGTCTGTTTTGTATGAAATTATAATTTATCGATGAGTTTAAACTCCTATATTATAATAATACAGATATTAAATATTACATTTAAAAAGTTTTGAATTATATCTAAATTTAACTTATATTTTGAAAATTTTATTACCTGCCATATTTGTAGAAAAATCTTTCTTCGGATTGAACGTAATAAAATATTACGATCTAGAGTTAATTAAGACCCGATAATCTAAATTAGAAAAAAAAAAATCACTTGAATATATTTTTGATTAGTGTGCTATAAAAGAATGAGAAGGTGAAATAAAAAATCCTGTATTTGTAACATCTTTCTGGTAATTTACATAAAAGAAAATTGAATTTATTGAAATTATTTTATTTGTATTTTTACTATTAAATGTAAAGAATTAAATAAAGTTTTATTAAATAAGAATGTTATTTATCATTATTTTATATACCTTAAGTATTCATGTGTTATGCAATAAACTTTTTATTATACTATATGACATTTGTATGAAGGTATTGCTTTTATCCGGGCTGGTCCTTGTTCGAGAACAATATAAAACTGGGATAAAAACGTCTTTTGCAAAATAAATTGGTCAAAGAAAATTCCTGGACTTATTCTCATTTTTATTATAAATTAGCTGGTACTTGGCGCGCTGCTGCTGCTGCCATTAAATGCAGTCAATCAATAATTTGGCAATGTTTTATCGAAATAGGATGAACAGTGCGGCAGTATATAAAATACGTACAAATTTTCATTTTTATATATTAGATTTGTGTATTCTTTTAAACTTGGTGTTCTTTCAGAATGGTAATGAAAGAAACTATTTATTGTATCTCGTAATTCCTTTAATATTCGGTCAGAATTCTCAAATTTAATATTAAAAAATGCGATTAAAATATTTTATCTTAAAATTGATTAAACAAAGAAAATATATTTATATCATAAATCGTTAATATTGTTCGAAGTTAATTTTTGAAAATTAAGATGGTGCAAAATTATTTTTACTGCAATATTTTATTATTAAGTTATTGCGAAAGACGTTAAAATTTAATTAAAATTAAAAAACCCAGTATTGGTCTCCCCAAAACTTTCTCGCATAATCTGTAATAAAGTTGTTACCTCTGAGAATGTTGAGGAATCTGAATAAAGTTGTTACCTTTTATACTTGTATGACATTTGCGTACCATAGCTACAAAATAGTAACTATTAATTTGGATTTAGCATTCCTACAGAATCTATTGTGTCCTCGGCTTGTTATTTGGTGATTAATCCTTGGTAAATAGATGCGGTTGAGATCGAAATTTTTTATTTAATTTTGGATCTTTGTAATTTCCCTATAACCATACCGTAGGTGTAAACAATAAGCTGTAAGTTTCATAGCAATCGGATAAACGGTTTAGGAAAGCATGAGATATAGAGACCAACATTCATTTTTATTTATGTGGATGAATCGACTAATGCTGCTTGAACTCGAATGCTGTTCAGTGCCCGAAGAAATACAAAATGCTGCTCATTTCTCAAAAAGCCCATCCCATGACTTTTTCACTGATGCAACAAACAATGCAAACTGTCAACTCAAATACACTTCTTTACTCCTGTCACCAGTGGTGGACAGTTCTTACCTGCATTCCAATATCCCACTGCGCCCCAACCGTGCCTCTTATTTTTTCCGTCATCTTATCTTTTATCCCTCTTGTCAGAACTTACTTTTCTGTTATGTTGGGAACATAGGAGGTGTCGGCGTTCCTTTGAGGATTTACCAGACCCCTCCTATTGTCTATGTCATGGACTTTTCATCCTCCCCTGTGACCTTTCAAGGGAGGTTGAGAAGCTTTCCAAGGATTTTGAATTCTTTATAGTCCCCGAGCATTTGTGCGTTTTCGAAGACATGATTAAAATCTGTTCATTTAGTTCGTGAAGTGGGATGTGTACGTGTGTCAGACACGGTGAAATTTAAGCAAACTTATGATGGTTAAACAGGCGATTGTTTCCAGTGATAGAGATGCGATGACTATCGTAGTGACGTTTTCATGGACGTTAACAGTGGAATATCTCCTCCCCATAGGAAAATTTTAAGATAATAATCGGAAATAAGTTTCAGATTTGTATTTTCTTCTTCCAAACAAACGAATTTATCGTTTTCTATAATTGGCTCCTCTGTTTTCCTTTTGGAAATGTATCCAGGAATATTCTCATTAAACAGAATATTTTCTTCCAGTTTAAGTACAGTAAAAGCTCCTTATTCGCGTTTTCACTATTCGCGGATTTAAAAAATGCGACCCAATATCTGTATTCGCGGCTAAAAATTTCTTTATTCGCGTATCTAATAAATACATAATAATAAAAGGATTCCAATAGGTATCCAACCCAATATCCTTTGTAAATACCGTCAAATGGATTAATAAAAAAAGTAAAATAGATCTTTTTGCAACTTTGCCTAAAGTATGTTGTGAAATGCAAACTGCAAACATAGTCGAAATCGCGAATGGAATAGGACGAGATAGGTTCGAACAGATAGAATCAAGTGACATTCAGGAATAGCTTGAATCGCAAGATGAAGATCTGACTGAAACCGACTTGGAGGAAATGTTAAATTCACAGCTCACTGAAGAAGAGGCTTCAACAAGTACTGGAAACGTGACATTTAATTTGAAAAATCTTAGTGAAGGTTTAAGAATGGCAATTGAGCTTTGAGATTTCTTTCTGTACATTCATTCGCCTATGGAACGAAGTCTTATTTTTAAGAGGCAGATTGCTAATGCGACTGCTGCGTATCAGTCTGAATGGAAAGAGCTTTTGGAAACTGCCAGGCAAGAGAAAATTACAAAATTCTTCAAACCATTGCCTAAGCCTTAAGAATTAATCAAAATGTTCAAAAACTTCGATTAAATTGATTATATATATATATATATATATATATATTGTCACCTAAGAACGTGTCCCCTATAATCCCATATAAATTACCATTCCGTATTCACGGTTTCTGTACTCGCGGCATATTAATAGAACATATGCCCCGCGAATAAAGAGCAAGGGCACTGTTATCTATATAAATAAAAATTAATGTTTGTCTCTATGTCTCTTAAGCGCTGCTGTACCGCTCTTTCGATTCCTATAAAACTTCCACTACTTATTACTTTCTCATACGCGAAAGTTATAGGCATAAGACAATCATCTAAAGTATAGAAAATATTTTCGGATCTATTTACTGCATCTATTAACCATGAATTAACCACCAAATAAAACGCAAAGGAGATGCAATAGATTCAATAAAGATGATAAATTGGTTGCTAGATGTTAATATTTCGGAGTAAAGGCAATGTAAGTCTTTCTCTGAAGTAATAGTTTAGTGTGCGAGAAAGTTTTAGGAGAACCAGTCCTATAGTTTTGAAATTTTAACAAAACATTTAATAAAATTTTAGCGTTTTTTGCTGTAACTTCCAGAAAGGTACAAAATTATAGTAGAAATGATTTTGCACCATCTTAATTTTCGAAAAAATTATCTTTTCAACCATATTAAAGAATTTATGGTATAAATATATTTTCTATGTTTAATCAATTTTAAAATACAATATTTTAATCACATTTTCTAATATTAAATTTGATAATACTGAACGAATATTAAACGAAGCTTGAGATGCAATAAATAGTTTTTTTCATTACCATTCTGAAAGAAAACCAAACTTTACAATTCTAAAAGAATACACAAATCTAATATATAAAAATAAATATTTGTTTGTAGAATAGAATAATAAAAATAGAATAAATACTATTTATTTTTGTCCTTTATATATCCTTCAATTTCAATGAATGTATTCACTGCCGATAAGAACATAAATATCATTCTTAATTAAACAAGATTCAAATTCCAAATGATGTTTCCAAGATTATTTATCTTGCGACAGCAACGAACCGGGTACCGGCTAGTTATATATGTTTTATATTCTTTCCTGTTTATGAAATATTTGCCTTTTGGCGAAGGTTTGCGATTTTTGAATTGTCATTATTATTTCTCATTAAGGTCTGTTCTACAAAAGTGCATTTTGTTTAGTTTAAATGATAGAAATTTTTTTCTCTTAACAGTCTATGCAGAGTACAAATTTTCGAAAAATGTATTTATTTTACCAAGTTATAATTTTACAATGTTTACACATTGCGTACGATCACGAGATATCTCGTTTTCATGTTTATTCAGTTGAATCGATGCATAACCAATCAAAGACAAATATTTTTGTTACGCTGCTAAGGTAACGATGCCTTACACATTTTTATGACAAAAGATTAAAAAAAAAACTGAATGTCGACATTCCAAACACGTGGAAATAATCAGTTAATATAGCCAGTACATCAGTGCCGATCTTTTACTGTACAATTATGAATTATTTTATTATTGTAGTTTTTGTTTTAATTTGTAACGAAACAGATTTTGGAAACGTAAAAAATATATGTATAAATATAAGCATAATATTGTAATATTTAAGAATGTTTTATGTAAATATAATACCAAATGTAGTATAATATTAATATATTCATATATGCATTCTATTGCTTGCGAGGCATACTTCTAGAGCTTTCTAAAATATACGGGGAACAGGCAGTGTGCCATATGCATTGCGTTTACCTAAGAGTGAAGTTAAAATTCTTTAGGTATTCAGTAATGTATAGGAATTAAACATTTTTTTCTTAGAATTATATATTTAATAATAATGAAGAGATAATTCAAATAACATTATCATTTATAGAATTGGTTTGCACAAGAGGCTGCTTTGGATTTCCAGTTTAAATTATCTTTGATTCGAAACCAATTAATTTTTTCCCATTTATTTATTTTTATGAAGATTATATTCATTGTTGGATTTTAAACTGATATTTGAGATCGGTCGAAAAGCCGATTAGGTCGTTGATCTAATCCTGCTCTGTTGACTAGATAGATATCTGGGACTGCTAACTTTAGAGAGAGCAGCAAAGGCTAATTAAAGAATTTTATTTTCCTAGTTGCCAAACAAAGGAATTTGTAAAAAATACAAACTTGATAAATTATAAAATATTGTAATATTAACACATTATCAAATATTATTGATCAAGTTTTTAATATATCTACAGTCACTCTGTTTATAAACAGCAAAAATGTAGTTCAATAATTTTGTGTACAAATGTAGATACCTGGCATCTGAAGTCAATATCAATTGAAAATCCAAAAAGGTTCTAGTTTTCGACCTTGATCCTACCCTAGTCTATTGGATTAGGCATCTATAAAAAGTAATATATGTGATTGAAGCTAATAAAATATAAAAAAAATTCTATAATAAAACACTCATATGCTGAAAAATGTATTGAAATATTTAACTAAATTGATAGTTTATTAAAAGAAAAGCTACATAACGTTCACCGCAAAATCCAAAAATCTGCTTCTGTTCTATTATTATTATTTTATTAACTGACCCCCCCCCCCCCCTTTTTTTATTATTACAGATTCCATCATCTCCAACCAGCAGTTCCGATTTCCGCATTAAATTTCATTTACGCGTTAGAAATCGTGATGGGTGGTCTAGATGATGGACTTTTCTCCAATTCGTCCGCAGTTTCGTAAACAATGAACTGAGAAACTGGTTAGCAGGGGCAAAAATCTGAAAAGTTATCCATTTCGAACTTCATTATTTTGGTCGCTTGCTTGATTTTATTTTTTATTATATTCTTTGTAACTAATGGTCATTTTTTTCCCCATTTGATGAATATCAGCGGATATAATCAAAGTTGAACGAGGAAGACATCAATTAAAACTATCATCATGTAGAACCTTCCCCTTCCCTTTCCTTCTATAATAAATTACTTAGTTCTTTGAGTTTAGTTTTTCCGTAGGTTAGTAAAATATGCATGTACATAAAATGTTTCAAGGTGCATACCTCAAACAGACGGATATCGAACAATATTTCATTTTGTCTATGAAGAGAAATGTACCAACCTTACGTTATTCATTTTTTGTTTATTTGTTGAAATATTTTCAATTAACTATTTCAATTGTTTAATTTATTGAAGTAATATAATTTTTTATTGAAGTTTTTTTAATTTATTGAAGTGTTTTAAGATTTGAGATTTTTTGTGTGGAATTATTTAAGAAAGAAATTAATCACTTGGTGTCAGAAATTAGAGCCCACGAAATTTTTCTGTACGACTCAAATGTATAGATATGATTTTATGCATAAAAGTCCATATTTATTATGTATTTTTTTAAAACTGGAACTGGAAAAAAAAGTTGAGGAAAATAATTGAAATATTTTCTTTATCTTTTAATTTTCATTATTTATAAGATAATGGAATTTCCAAATATTTAACCCATTACGAAATTTTAATTATACATTCGGGTTTTTAGTCTGAAGAGTCAGTTCATTCCCATGGACTTTGGGAGACCTTCCATTAATTTGTTGACATCAATGTGTCCTCAGTCTTTAAATTTTTAAAGCAACTTCAAAAACGTGAAGCGTTCGATTATTTCCTATATAATTTTCGATGCCACAAGAATGGTAATTTTCATTGTCTTTAATAATCAATGTGTACAAGGCCGCCACCACCTACCCTACCATTAAAATCCTTCCTTGCGTCTCATCTGGTTTAGAATATGCATATTCAATTAAAAATAAGGCCTGAGACACTTTTTTTTTTCATTGCCATCTTCATCTCAAGGCTGAACAACGATATAAATTTTAATTTCCATCAGGGGGTCAACCAGCCTATTGAACCCTCCACCAACAAAATTATTCGTCGAATGTTAAAATCTGGACACGGAATCCATCAAGGTTGGGAAAACAGTAGTTGTGCCAAGCCTGTTCCACCTCCCTTGACAAGAATTTTTAATTTTGTTTTCCTTTGTTGTTCGTGACTCACCGTTCGATTGAGTTCCGATACTTCGATCACGTCCTCACGATTAATTACTGATTTCTTGTTCATCCCTCCCCATCTACCTCACGTTCGACGTCCCCCTCCTTCCTGCCAGGTCCCTTCATATCGGCATCGGCCTTCCTGTTCCTGAGTGGCTACTATCTTCAGGTTGATTGTTCTTGTTTTAAAACCGTTAGGAATTCTGGAAGAGGCCTCGACCAACTTATTGAATATTGCCTATTGTCTTATCGGTGGCACATGACCAGCATAAAGCGATGGTTGTGTAAGTTTAGGTCATCTTGTAGGTCTGCGGTCATAATCGGTTCGCTCTGTCATTCTGGTGCATAAGAGGTGAGGAGGAGTTATAATTTGATTAGTTAGTTTTGCTGATGAATGCTTTGTGATCGACCTGGAGGTTATCTTTTGCCGGTCGGAAGAAACTGATTGTGGGTAAAAGTTAATTAAGGGAATGATTATATGGATTAAATTTAATTAAATGCTGCTGGTTTGAATATTGAAGCATTTTATTGTACGCTGTTCTGAATAAGCAATTAATAAAGTTGTAGAGTTCAATCTGTGCAGCAAATGAAGTAAATATCGACCTTTGCATATATTATTATAGAATACCGAGGGAATTTTTTTTTTTGTATGTATCGTGTTTTTCAGTTTTCAAGTGCCCTTTGTCAACTTTTTTATACATTGTAAAGATTTTTAAATAGATGTTTTTAGAACTTTTTTATTTATTGTGGGAAAGCAGAGACTTTTCAAAATTCACGGTCTTTTCTTTCTTTTTCTGCTTTACTGTCCAGTTTATTAATTTTGGTCACCAAATTCGGCCAACAAATTTTTAAAAAAAATCAAATTTACGATGGAGGTTTAGGGATTTTTGCAATTTAATTAATTTAACCTACCCATCTTTAGTAGGATTTCTTATCGATTTGCTTTGGATTGAATTTTAATATGTTTCTCTTTATGAAATTTGTTTTATTTATTCATTTTTTTTAAGAATTTTTCCACCCCTAAACATACTTTTTACTGAAGGCAAAATTGTCGTTACTACTATTTCCATTCCGAAACTGCTTCAAATTCCATCTAAAATGTTTATTCAGCAACTGTATTTGAAATTCTTTATATTAGGTGCTTGCATGTAATTTAATCAGCAACATCTATTGGTAAACATGCAAAGTATCTGTACAAACGACAATGGTTTTGAATTTCATCAATTAACTATTACTTCATTGTTATCATTTTGAAACTTTTCATTTAGTATTATTGAATTATTTAATCCTAAAGACACCAGTCATGGAACGCTCGAAATTGCATTTTTGACATTCACTTTTTTTGTTTTTGAAGAAATCTTATGCCGTAATCTGCAGACACATTTACAAATCTATAGTGATGCTGCTCTGTCTTATCGAAACTGTCGGATTTGGTTTCAACGATTTAAGAGTGCGGATTTCGATGTTATTGACAAAAATGGCCTGGATGATGGCAAAAAAATTCGAAGACATTGAATTGCGACTTATTTGATCGAAAATAGGAAAAAAGTTGCAGAAAATGATAGAAAATATTTTGATTGATGTATATTGTACCAATTGTTCTCAATAAATGCCTGCTTAAAGTGAAAAAATGATCAAAATATATGCAAGCAACTAATACTAAGATTTTTTTAAGTTAATCTAATTTAAAAGTAAAAATTTTACATGAAGATATTATGCAATTTTTCGTGACTGATATTATTTTGTGTGGCACTTTGAATATGATTCACAATTTTAGAAATGTTCATGTAAAATTTTTCGACTGATAGAAGAATTTTTTATGACAATTCTAACTTTCAGATTCACATAGAAGATGTTTTTCCTACTCTTAATTTCTTCTAGCAATTTCGGAAGGGGGGGGGGGAGAGCTTATTAATTTTTTTTTTAATAAATGGTTGCTTGTTCTGTAATTTTTTTTTTCTTCAAATTTGAGAGTAGTCTGTATTGGTGGTCTTTTTCGTTCCCTTCCATCCTTCCCACGTTTCATACATTTTTCCCCCTCTTCTTAAATCAACTCATAAATTGCTCCCAAATTCATTAATACACCTTTGTCTCACAAAACCATCAAACATCCCAGAAATTCCAACCCCATAACTATTTTTAAATCATCGCCAGAATTTCGCAAGAGTTGTCACATAGCTTCACATTTTCGGCTTCTTCCTACATGAAATATTCATTTCCTCCCCCCCTTCTTAAATGCTTTCATTAAAAGTCCTGACTCCCAAAAATAAGATAAATAAAATATGTCTATAACAGACCTTTTACCGCTGGCCTATAAAGACGGCACAATTTTTTTAAGACACTTGCGCACATAATTGCACTTGATGAGGTAATAACCTCCGAGGACATTTGAGTTGACTGCGACCGTACTCGAAAGAAGAAAAATGTCGACTCTTTCTTCTTAATTCTGTACGGTGGTGGCGACGACGGAAAAAAAAATGCCTTTGCGTTAAGCTCGTTAACCGGCTTATACTGTGAAGAGTTTCTAATTACGACTCGGTCTTGCAGTAAGACAACCTGACCTTCCTGATTCATGAATTTTTCATCATCTAGGGGCTTTTTTTGTTAACAAGTGTTGGTAACATGACTATAAATCTTGCATTCTTAGTCCCTATCCCTCTTTTTGGTGAAAGAACATTTCTTCGGAACATACAGTTTCGCCTACTGAAATAGCTGTGTTTGAAGAAAAAGTAACCTATTAGGTTATTTAATAGTTTTTTGTTTTAAATCATAGTACGGAAGATAAATGACTTCTTGAAATCTCAGTGTCTTAGATATTTATTGTTAGCTACATTTTTTATGTATTAACTTGCTCTTTTCTTTGAATTTGTCCGAAAGAATGCTGAATGCTCTCATTATAGAACAATTTTAGATACTAATTGGTTTCTTAAAATGTGTGTCTGAATATCGAATAATTTTGAAATAAATGCCTCTTAAAAGAAAATTGTATAAAACAGAAATATTTTTAAAAAATGAAAAAGTGATCTGCTTAATACAGATTCTTGAATGAAGATCATTGCATATGTATATTTATAAAAGAAAGTTTCTGTGTACAGTTTTAAAAAAATCTCACAACCCTGAAATTTGTCACATAGATAGTTATAATGATAATTCGATTAATTCTAAGCTCGAATTTTCAAACTTATTGAAGATAATATTCATTCAATATTTTGTGTTTTTGGGAGTGTTTCCGTACATATTTGTCTTGACTCCTTAATCTGGCAAATATGGATTAGAACACCTGATTATAAAGAGTATCTACCATATATCACCGAAACAGTTGTTCCACAATAACCTCGAAACATATCATCGATCAAAAATATTTTTACTTTGTTTTAAAATTTTTGAAAATTAGGTTTTCAGTCGCATAAAATGGATTTATGTGCACTGTTTCTCAGAATTGAATCATTTCTTTAAAAAATTATTTCAATCCTTTGAAACTTATTTTAAAATTTAATCATACATTGAATAGTTTCTCTTTTTACACGCACACGCACGCACAGCACACACACAATTTTGCATTCGAACAATTACAATTTTACATTTTACGTATTCGAACGAAATTTAACACTGAATTTCCTTAGTACTTAAGGAGGCGTTGTTCAGTTATTAAAATGTTTCTACGTCTTTCTATCTAGAGTTAAAGATTTTACGTGCCCCCCCCCTTCTTCCTATTGTAATTCTGAAGAATTCAGAAAAACAAATCAGAAAAAAAATCTTTATAATGAAATCAGCTTCATTAGTGTCAAATGTTCAGTGACTTTTAATCAGATTTTTGAAGTTAATTTAAACACAATTTTTATCAGTTCCACTTTTTCATGTTACAATAATCTATACAACTTACATGCTTTCACTCTTCTTATTTATTTATTCATTGAATAAATAGATGAATGCGAAACCACCAGGCACAGTATTAGTGCCAAATGGGCTTTATAATTTTTATATCTTAGAGAATTTTCGTTTGCTGATTCAATAAGCAATTTTTTACACTATTGTCAGATGGCAAAACTTTAAGCTTAAAAACAATTATTTTTATACATCCAGTGATGTAACAGAAAAATGCACGATGTTTAGAAATATGCAACCTATAGTAATTTTTTTCTTCTTATTTTTACAATTTTAACCCTTGAAAACGTTTCGTAATGAATATACAAACTTTATATAAAAGAATATCAATAATTTTATGAAAACCATGATTTAAAAATAAGCATTCTAAATAGACAGGAAAAAAAGGGTTAATTTAGTCATCAATAAAAGAAAAACTCTGAAGAAATTATTTACGGATAGAATAAAAATGGTTTGAATTTCAGAATATAGTAATTAAAAGTATTGTTGTAAAATACATTAAAAATATTTTTAAAATATATAATGAAATCGAAAGAATTGTACGGCAACTAAATTGTAATAACAGAAAATACAAGTTTTAAAAATTTCCAAGTTATGTAAAAATTTTGTGTTTCAATATTCTCTGAAGTTGTGTTTCAATATTCTAGGGAAAGAAACAAAATTTTGCTTAATATTAATATTTTACTTCAATTAAAATTTTGAAAAGCCGCCTTTCTGAGATGCACCATTCCATCATCGAAGATATATTGTGTCAAATCTCATAGTCTTAGTTCGAACGATCAAGCCTTGGAAAATGTCAACTTAACTCCCAGTCTCCTTCATTACGTATAGAGATTGATTATAGTCCGTTTCATTTTTGAGGCTCATAAGCTAATTCAAATATGATTATTTTATGCTGGCATGTCCTTACTTAAAATTCCTCAGACATTAATTTCACCTAAACTTGCGCTTCTTTTTTATTTATTTTTTATTGTTCGATCCCGTAAACCTGATAAAAGGTTGATACCTAGTAGTATATAAATTAAATCCAAGGGGATAGGTAATGTACTGTATAAATAAATAATTTTAAGTGTTAATATTTCAATCGGTTCATTAAACCAGATACGATTTGCTAGTTTTACAAAATTGAAACTGTGCTGCCATCTAGTGGTGAATAAAAGCTGTTTGTTCAATATGAAGCTTATGGAAAGCTAATTCATTTCTTTCTTTTTTCTTTTCAGGAATTCCATGGGTTTAATCTCCAAAAATGAAGGATTGGAACTGTGTGACAAAGTAACGGCTTCTTCATTTTGCAGGCATGTTAATTTTTTCATTCTCATTATTTTATTTTATTGACTGTACAATATTGAAAATATCCTTAAGACTTTTACATTCGTACCTTCTACAATATTGTTTAAGTGATTTTTTTCTTCTTCTCTTTTCTCATGTTTAGGAGGCGTCTACCCGTATTGATGACAAGAAGCAAAATGGCCCCATCTTTAAAAGATGCAACTAAGTTTGTGGAACAAGGACGTATCCTTTTTTTAGTGGAAAAATTGTCAACTTCTTTAGATAATTGAAAACATTTTGTATTAACTTTCCAGAATTATTCTTTCTGGAATTTTAAAAAGTATTTGTTATATTTAAATGACATTATTATTTGTTGCACCATGCTCATCTGAGAAATTTGCCAATGTCAGAAAATTAAACAATAAAATTATAAAATTGGGAAAAAATTTAATGTTATAAGTTTGCGACTTTTTCTCTTAAACTAGTGGACAATCTTAAAAAGATCGTTAATATCTTATAATGTATCATTTAGTTTTCCGATCGTAATAAAGAACGGTT